>CM017570.1:53358549-53714544 GCA_007844125.1 Sinonovacula constricta
TGGATAGTGAAAGTAAATGAAGCTACTCTATTACAGTAAAATAGTCCCGATTTATGCCGTGATATATCGTGTATATTATCATAGTTGAATGCTTCTTTGTTTAAAATAAATCATGTGTTAGAATTCTAAATAAATCTGTTTAAACTGTATACAAGTTTACTGACCTGGTATGAGAATTTATATCCCATACAGCTAACTTTTATGCATGTTTTGTCAATGCAACTTAAAGAGCAGAACACTCTTACGGTAAACCGAAAGACTAAAAGCAATGGAAACAAACACGACCTTCATTATTGCCGTTATACCGACTTCGAACCGATAGCACCTTGTCGTGGTGCAATTGTGGGTTACGGTTTCTATATAATCAATGACAGAACAACCAAGACATTGAATACCCTTGTCTTGCAACGAAGTAGAACGTTAACTTGTTTTATGTTCTTATGCTAAAATATGATCCGTGGTTATTGGTATAGTTAAAAAATTTCTTTGATTAGACGCATTTAGATTTAATTAATATCGATGACGTTCAAATGGTTGCGGCTTCAATAAACATGGGGCTGAATGTTTCAGTAGCGCAATAGGTAGAGCGTCACCACCATGTAAGGGAAGCCCCAGGATCGGTCCCGAGCAGCGACATACTAAAGTCGTTAAAAAGGATAATGGTACGCTCAATTAAATATAAGGGTAGCTCCACAACTAGTTGGCCCGGTGTCAGGATAATGAGACTGGGTGTGGTATAATGCCAGGTGTAGCACAGCATGCTATACACAGTGAAGGCAGCATTGTATTTGCTTTAAATGGACACCGTGTCCAGATAACTGAAATACTGTTGGTGCGACGATAAACCCAATAAACAACAATAATTTATGTACGTTATGTACCTTAAGTCAAACAATCAACAATACTCTATTATTTAGCACAATCAGCAGGTATATGCGTTTTGTATAAAGTACGAGTGCAAATGAGTTTTATGATTCGTACATTTTGCTTGATTCGATTCGATAGATGTCGCTGTATGTGCAACATACCATTAAATATTATGGTTTATCAACTTTTTTTTATAAACGACTTATTCACAGTTAGTTCAATGTTCTTATTTTCCGTACTTTCATTTTATCTATAAAGAAAACAGGCATGTGTTTATCGCAATGTATTTAGTATAATTGATGTTGATGCCTTAATGGAAGCAGTTATAGCAATGTCAGGTAAAATATTGTATAGTTCGGAATCAATTAGTGTCTTGCAAACATAATTAAACTACCTATAATGAATCAAACAATGCGTTTTGATTGAAGTAAAGACACCAATATAATATCAGATCTCAAGCTTGATTAGTTGATAAAGTATATATAGCTGGTATAACGCGCTTAAACATTATATGCTTCAACGATGAACAATTGTAACAGTTGTAAATTATTTATTGTGTAGAAATTGAATTTTTATTATAATCACCTGGTACAAAATTAATTGTGTGAGGTTTATATGTGAGTACCCTCAGTAGGGCCCATTTAGAGAATTTCGGACATGTGTATTTAAAACAGCGAATAAATGATGCTTTTAAATTCATGACTTAGATAATTAATTATCTACCAAGAATTGTAGGTACAATTTTGTGAAGATAAAGACTAGTTAAGCCTGAAAATAGTTTTTTAGGCTTTTGATAAATCCAACCTTTTGGCAACTAGCTAGTATTCCTTCTGTATTGCATTAATTTGAAATTTAAAGATGACACAACATAAAGTGTCATACTTTTGATGTTCTCATATAGCAAATATGATTAAACAGAATATGACATGGATTATGATGCAAGAATGCACACGATGTTGTTTCAACGTCAATATGTTGTTGTAATATCCTTCAACCGCTCAACCACAATGTGCACCTGTTGATCGAAAAAAAAACAACAACATATAATCAATGATAAATGATTGTCATAGGATATGCCCCAACTCCATAAAGCTGTTACAATCATTGATTTTGTGCAAATTGTTGGATATATTCGTTAAGGTACATGCATACCGGGCCGAAAACATTGTTTTTCTAGCGCATTTGAACGTAAAACAATCTTTATTTATATATAAATCGTTTTCTGGCAGTTTACACACTTATTATTGTCTGCACATGTTTTAAAACCTTCCCATTGAGATTTAGTTTTGGGCAGAGATTATTCACCTGAAGAAACATCAATAATAAACTGGCGAAGAACATCGACTGTCGATCTTTTCATAAAGAGGATGTAATGCCCAATATTTCTTCTACTTTGAAGATTTGAACACAGGTTGTATCGAATGTCTTCCTCCGATTCCTATATCAAAAAGATACATATTCTCACTCAGTCTGCGTATTGGTACATGAAATAGCCCCCTTCCCACAATGCCTAATATGGAATTGTTTTGCGGCTTTTCGTTAAGAAACAATGTTTACAACATATGGGAGATAATAAAGTTTGAAATATTTTAATTTCGCACAAAGGTTGCCTCTCTTTAAGTGCACATGCAAGATTTAAGATTTGTAAGTGCCGTCTACTGTATCTGAACTATTTAGTTTATTTTAATTGTATATTTTTTAAAATATTGTTCAAAGTTAATAAAATCAATCTAGACCAACCGTTTCTTTGTTTATTTGATAATCGACCTCTATCGATACGTCATCGTTTACAATATTTACTATAATAGTCAATCTATTAAAGTGGAAAGCGGCCTTGACTGTACTTGAGGTTTTAAGATGTAAATGGACTATTGTAATACATTTATTTTTATTAGTGTTCACTGACCTCAATATTTTAAAGCATTAGCTTATTTCATTCTAAATATAATTGATTTGAATAGCTTTTTTTTGACGTAAAATTAAATAAAATGAAAATGACAGAAATCCGAATTCTCAATTTCGTAAAAGCTTAATACTTATAACCACTAAATATAAACTCAAAGCTGACAGACTGAAAAATGAAATAATAAAAGGTTGAATAGAATGTGGCTTATAGAGAAGGGAGAAAAAAAAGAAGAATGAAAGAAAGAAAATCTGATTATCATATAATCGCTTAGTTCGCTCCTCCTACGCTTTGTAATCCGGATGTTTTCATTCAAATCATTTGGTTGTTTATAAATACATGATGTATTCACTAGATTGCTGGTGTTGTTGTTCCTAACATTTCGATTACATGATATTTCAAGGATACAATGCATGCGTATATCATTTCATTTGATTTTAATTAATAATGTACATAATGGCTTAACAAAGTTTCGGATTTATGCAATAACAGAAATTCAACGTAGACCGTAACTAAGATATGTTCTTTCTAAATATTTGTAAATCTTTTTTTACATCGACAAAGACATTCTTCGCGACTGTAATCTGAAACGAAATGCACATTGATGCACGAAAGCAATAGAGAGACATATTACAAACTTTTACAAAAGAAGAAAACACCTTTGAAAATGATAAAGTTGCTTGCTTTATAAAAAAACAACATCCCAGCAATATTATAATGACGTCAAGTCTAAATACGAGAGAAAGACCGAAAAAGAGAAAAATGAGCAGACGGCTGGGACAATAGGAGAGCAGACGACAATAGCAAGGATAGAGATGTAGTGAAAGAGAGATAAACGTTTAACAGAGAGAGATACAGAGAGACAGATAGATAGACAGATCGACCGATAGACAGACAGACGAGATTGGAAGAAAGAGGCGCAGAGTGGGAGAGAGACAGACAGACAGAGCAAGAGCCAGAGAAAGAGAGAATTGAATCAAAGTAGGGGAGCGGTAGGACCGACAAGGGTACATAAAGACATAGAGATGAAATTTGATGCGGAAGAAAGCACGTTTCATGAAAACGGAAATTAAGCAGACGACTGGAAGAAGAGAGTGAAAATAAAATAATTGGAGAAAGAGAATTAAAGAAGATAGAAGGGACACGGTGATATAGCGAAAGAAGGACGGAAGATCAGCAAAAACACTTTCCTGCCTGAAAATAAGCTAAATACGTTATTATGCAGATATTTTTCATAAGTCGTATTTTGATAAACTTACTACAAAACACCTTCTCACGTGGCCTAGAAAATAAAATTGATACAATTCAAAATAAGCAGGACATTTAAATTTAGAACTTGCATTTATTGATCTTATAAATAGTATTGTTTAAACACATATTATCGCGTACATCTATACAAACTTTTGTAAACATACCATTCGCCTCGCTACACAATATGACGTCATAAATATTCGGGAAAAGACATGTTGAGCGATCACGAAGTAAGCCAGTGTGAAATAGATTTTGTGTTGAGTCTAGCAGGAACATGTCTAAAGATGTACTGTGAAGTATAAGTTTTAATATTAAAATACTTGTAAATCTATGCAAATTTCCTAATGCCCTATCTTAATCAACGAAGAACATATTGATAAACATGGCTCTTATACAAATTCGACAGCTAGGTCAACAAAAATGAAGTTGCAAATTTCATTAAGTCTACCGTAAACTGTAATGTGTAATCGAATCAGATTGCAAGGCGTAAATGAAATATCTTCTAAAAGGTTATCGTCTTTCATCCTATGTTTCACATAGTAAAGATAAATTACTATGTTTTTACAAGTCCACACTTTCAGACTCAAATGGCGACTCTCAAGCTGAACAGAGCCAGAAGGGCAGTGGACGTGTCAAGTGTACATTTCACATCTGTTTATGAGTCGTATTGGTCCGATACAGTCAGTCACTGCTAACATGTTAACTAACCCAGAACAACGTTAGTCATGACACTAGCTAGTGATTGTTTGCATTTTTTTGTGTGTGTTTGTTTATCTGCTTTACATTTCTATATTTTCAGGTTGTTATGTGGTTGTTTATTTAGCCGGTCATGTTTACTCTGCTGAAAGAACGTGTGCCATAATATACATATTTCTATAGTTTAGATTACTGTGTGTATGTTTATTTCGCCAGCAATGTTTACCGCACATTGGCCGAACTTGTGCTACGACATCAAAGACTTTATTTGTCCCTCTTTTTTGAGGTTATATTATCGGATAAGATTGTCAAGGCAGACGGGTATTTTGCCACTAACACAATCTGTACATTTACAATGATTACCTCACTTCTACATTCCTGTATTTTCAGGTTTCCTAAGTCCACGTGTACAGCGCTGTTAGTCTGACCAGGACACGAACCGTTGAGTTAGGCAATAAGATTGACACGATCGCTTGTCACGTCGGCCTACTGTACTGTGCTGGGCTGGATAACATTTTCTGAGTACACGACTTTAGTAGCTGTAGGAGAGATCTGCCTCAAGAACACCGTGAACGGTGCAGGGAGCCGAGTCTATGTGGCTGACTGGGTCAGAGGTCCTGTATGTTTCAACACTGACGGAAAGCTGATATTCCATCTCTCCCAGAAGGATCTCTGACTGTCTAGACCCTCGAGTGTGACCACCGACCATCTTGGTCACGTGTCTGTGGCTATGAGTCATACAACGTGGTTAAGGTGACCGGGGATGGTCACGTGATCGGAAAAATATTTTTCCGGAAGATAGGACCGTATGGCCGAGTGCCTCTGTTATGATGTGAGCAGGAGTCAGTTGTATGTCGGAGGGCAAAATGATCAGTTTCTGATGGCGGAATGGAAGTGAAGTAAATAATCATTATTGCTAGATATTTTGTTTTATTTGTGTTTCTGTTTTTGTTGCTGATTGTGAACGTTTGTGAATAAGTGACAGGCAATAAAAATGGGAATATGTGAACGTTTTTACAAAACTATTTCTATTGACGTTTTGTTCATGAATACAATAAAAATAAAACGTGACTTTGAAACTCTATTCTTCTGCACATGTTACAGTTAAATATGTAGGTGATGTATCGTTGTATTTGCATAGCAAGTTTTGTGCAAGCGTACAACTAAAGTTTTTTTTTAAATCCAGTTTGCTAGATGTTTGCTGTTTCCATCTCAGTTCGTAATGTTTGTAAATTTTACACATTAAAAAAACACGTCATTAACCATAACAATATGACGTCATATGACATACGTAGAACATTTTCCCGCACAACCAGCAAAGAGACATGGCGTCATCAAAACACCAATATAGTGCTGCATAATTCCTTTCAGATTGCCACAGAATTTAATAAGATATGAAATAAAACAGAGTCTGTTTAATGTTATGCAATGTTTCGTTTAATGCATCATTTAACAAGCGTGGAACATATGCAATTTAATTCAATTCTTTTATCAGTATTTTAAGGCCCCTGGCCCATGATACATTTGTGTACAGACACTATATAGGAGTGATGACAATTCAAGTATTGGTAAGACAATTTAGAAGACTAGACATGAATAAGGTCATATAAGCCACTGATTGGAAAAAAGGTTTTAAACAATAATAATCGTGAGTTAGGTAAAATGTACCACAGATATAAAAAGCAATAGAGTGAAATTCAGTTGTATCAATACATCAATTCGAACAAAAGACACATAACACAGACATGGACATATCATACACATATATGCATGAATAAACATATAAAGATATTCCTACATAAATATACATACACAAAAAATCGAATCATATACATACAGCTGACATATATACCTGCATATATGCGTAAATACTAAAACATCTACAAATATACAAACACACATGCATGCATACACGTGTACGCACATGCATTTATATACCAAATATATTTTCCAACAGGTAAGTGTGATATTACAGCATATATACATATAGTAGTCATTTAACAATGCATTTAATGGTTTGAATTAACATATGTACATGTCAATCAGATAGCAAAGCATGGGTAATGTAAAACAGAAAAGTATATGGAAATCTAAAAAGCTAAAAACACAATGGGTACCAGAACCATCAATACATATAACTATATTGTAGCTATATACCAGAAAAGACGACACATTTAACGTGAATACCTGCATGTATTTGTACCAAATTGGGTAACTGTCAATGTCATTTTTTACAATGGTCACAAGTGATTTATATCAATGTTTTTATGTATATATCGTTAGAGGAACAAAATAGCATTAAGTTTGTAACATGTGTCGCCCTCAATTTGAATGCCTTGTCTAGGTATCTGCACAGTATAATTATGCTTTTCTCATTTGTTTCTAACATTCTATTATAGAAGTTTTGTGGACTTGCATGACTTTTCCAACGTAATGGAAATAGGTCTTGACGTAGTTTATCATATAAAGGGCAAATAAGAAAAAAGTGTATTTCATCTTCTATAGTATTCATGCCATTTTTCTGACATACAGCTTCTATCAACATTCATATGCTTACCCTTTTTCACCATTTAACAATGGCCAGAAAATCTGAAATTTGATAGAACATTCTTATATCTAGAAAATGTCCATCGATAAATAATGTTCAACATCAAATAGTTATTTATAGTTTTTATAAACAGTTGATTTGGGGGACTCGTTAATCTTACTTTGCAGGTTTTGAATTAAACGACTACGTAGATTACATGAACATGGAGGATTTCTGACCGCCATAATACACTGTAGCATCAACCCAAAACTAACATCTTTATAAGCATGGTCCCATCAATGGTAACCTCAGTTTCCGAAGAAAGATCTCTCTGTTTAGTGTTAATAAGATGACACATGACATGATACCACACTATATCACATCGTTCTGTTATCAAGCCGACCATCATGGATCTACCCGAGTGCTGTACATTGCCACTGTCCCAATGTTTACATATATTTCTCAACATAATACCTGTTATGTTATTTAACAGGCTCTTATCAGCGTATTTTGCCGGACCAAAGGAGACGATGATGATGATGATGATGATTTATATTTTCAAATGTTTAACTTGAGATAAACATGCCACTGTCTTATCAGGTGATATGAACAAGGCAATTATCCCAACCTGTTTAAAGGCATAATAACGCTTCTAGACACATTGTCTCCCATCTCCATATGTTAGATGTCCTCTGGTTTAAAAATTACTCGAACACTTTTTTATCTGCAAATGTAGATAATTGTTTATCACTAAAACATAAAGAATACATGCTGTTCATTTGTAGAACCCTGGCTTATATATATATATATATATATATATATACACATTGTACTTTGCATTGCGACCGTCACAAGGTTTGCATACATTTCCCATCATAATAACTGTTATGATATTAAAACATGCTCTTATCGGCATATTTTTGTCAGTTTTCTGTCCGTGCTTCATTGATTGTTTGTAGCAATGGATTAGGGGTGGATAAAAATATAACAATGATATACTGTAAATGTGTTTAAGATAAAGGTGCTGTCAGGATGCACCAAAACTTTTGATAGTTTGGGTAACTAGAAGTAGAAAATCTTGTCTACATGCATTCATTGTGAGTTGAGTTTGATTTTTAATTTATTCTATTTGGACAATTGGACCAAATGTTGGACAGAACATTTACAACTCGTGTGTTGAAACTAAATCTCAGAGGAGGTCTCTCATGCTTAACGAAGATAAATACATCAAACACTTCCACCATGCAACACAGATATGCGTCTACCTGAAAAATGACGAACTTGAAAGATAAACATATCGTTGTTTGAGTTGTTATTCAAGGTTATCAGCAAAAGGATGTCGTCGCTTATTTTATGTTAATCAAAAGCCATCAGTTGTATAGTAAAGCAAATAAAAACCAAATTTTGCATGTTAAGTAACAATTCGATATGCATTGATATATATTGTATTCGAATGATGTCATAGTTAATTGGAATCCATACAAGGCACTACTTTGTTCTTTTTGGCAGGCACTCTCTTACCTAATCAGGTACCTGTAACATGAGCATGATACCTTATTACATAATATTCTGAAAATAAATGGCATCGCTTGTCAAAATATTGACAAAATGTAAGATGAAAAAGTGGTATTATTTATCAGAATGAACGTCTGTTTCTTTATTGTTGTTTACATATCATGCCAAGAAAATATGGATGTTATAATACCCTTACTTGTGCATCTTCTGGATTTTGTTCTTCATTGAATAAAGCCAGAACTGTATCACAGCGAAACTATAAAGGTTCTTGTCAAATGAATGGGACAATTTAACGGCTCTTGCATTGACGTCTAGAAAGAAAAAAAGATATAGATCACAACGGGATTGCTTACATCTAAAGATGCGTAAGGTGGTCCGGTCATCCTCATCATCATGCCTCTGCCCAGCCTACACTCTCCGCAGTTGGACTTAAGCATTTATTTAGTTTCATTCCTTAAACGTTTATACATAAATAATGTTCATTCATCTTTTGGAATTTGCCTTTATTAACACTATGTGCAAATATATTTATCACGGCTAGACTGGGAGAGTGAAATTGGGAGACCCATGAAATAAGAAATTACAACACACAATACAGACAGATCTTTAATTGCCTTCAATCTCTTATGGCTGATTTTACCTTGCAAACTCATAAAAGGTAACATTACTTTAACCATCCCATATCTCATAATCATGTCTGACAGAGTTCGAAATAAACAAACTATAGAAAAATTCCATTTGATAAGTCTTCAAAAGTAGTAATATGTTTTTATTTTCAACATTGTTCTAGCACTTTTCAATGATTAATTATGTCTTTGTGACCAAACTAAAGCAAATAATTCCAGACAAAAACCTGGTTTGGCTCAAAAGCCAGTTTTGCTAGCTTATCAGTTTAAGATTTTGTTAGTTACTTACTGCACAGTTCATACACTGCTAACATTATATTAGTCACATTTTATGATTAAATTATATGCTGTATCAGGTTTTCATCTTATACAGAATGGCTGTTTAAAGGCCTCTTCCCCTCTGAAAGTAAGAAATTCCTCTCCCATGTATTGTAAAATTGGATGTAATGGACTAAGACAATCTCTTATGTATGATAGCAAATAAGCAAGTTAAACATGCACATTTTTCCCATTTTAATAAAACACCATGAAAAGGTCCCATTCCCTTTATCAGAAAAAAACCCTGTCAATATATGCAGATTATTGGTAGCAATTTAAACAAGTGAGGTTAAAAAAAGGAAAAAAGTTCATGGTATTTTTATTTAATTTTCTTGGTTGTATGTTACATGTTTGACATGATTTGCTATGAGAAAAGTGGATAAATAGAAGACACTATTTGCTTTTTATAGTTGTACACTATATATATGTATGTATATTATTTTTGCACGTATTACTATATTTGGGTGGTTGTAAGTTTGAAGCTTTGAACATATAGAGTTAAGCTCTAGAATCTAGCCTGCAATTGCTTTGTTAAAATAGTACATAAAGAAAAAGGTTATATTATTGTAATATATCTGTATCTGATGTTAACAACTGCCATCCATTGTGGCTGTTTTAACTGTTGTAATTTTGTAATTGCATGTAGTAAATTTGTTTTTATGATTCAGCAACAAACATAATCAAAGCTTGAAATTTTATTACCTTCTGTATACATGTACCAACACATGTTCAGTGCTAATGTGTTTTTTATATTTGTTTCAAGGACAATGACAGCAAGCACTGCAGCAAGTCCACCCAACAATGGAAGATACAGAACAACATAAGCAAAAGTGTGATGGAGGTTCCAGCTTCATCACCAGACCTTAATCCTATTGAAAATGTTTGGGCAGCACTGAAACATTACCTCCAAACAACTGTGAAACCTCAGAAAAAAGATGAGCTTGTTAGTGGAATAGCTGAATTCTGGAATAGTTTAACTGCGGAACAGTGTGGGCGTTACATTGATCACATCCACAAAGTAATTCCAGAAGTTGTGCTCAACAAGGGTGGTCCTACAGTATATTAACAAGTGCCATCAGTTATCAACAATGTATTTTATTTGTGTACAAATGTTTTGTAAACTGAATGGCAACAACATCAATAGCAACTGCAATCTATGTTCTGTACCTTCATATTCAGGTTAAAAAAGCTCTAAGTTGGATTATTGAACTAGTTTATCTTTTGATTATTCTGTTATTACCACAATGGTAATAGATGTCTAATTTAAAATAAATAAGAAAACAAAAGCCAGTCATTCTTTATTTTTTATTGAGTTTGTTTACAGTTTTAGAAATCAATCAGGTACTTCAAATCGACAATATCAGGGCGTAATAATAAAACATTTACTTAACAAGTCATTCCTAAAACAAAAATAAAAAATTATAAAAATGTGCCAATTATAAACAGTTTTAGAAACAAGACTCTGTCTAAAGTAAAATATATGAAAAAAGTGATTTAAGTAGTGATAAATGTAGCTAGTTTTAACACTGAATAAGCATGTTATGTGATACAAGCAAAACAATATATAATCAGCAGTCAAAACTACTACAAAAATTGATACATATTCATAATTCCCATGCCAGGGGTTCCATTGGGATATCTACTTCTATCTTAATTATACATCCCCATTTGTTAAAAACTAATGTAATTAATGATTTGTTCTGGTGCAGATGCTACCTTTGTATCATATGACGGAAAGTATCGGTCAATGATAGATCATATAATAATACCGTTAGAAAGCGTTGATGACGTCACATCTTGTTGTATTCTAGATGACGACTGTCTTAATGTTTCTTCACACAGACCCATTATAGCTTCAATGTTATTCTATGTACACTCAAATCACCACAATCCTTCGCTTTTTAAACACTATAAGTGGGATGCAGCCAGTAATGTGGAATTACGTAATTATCAATCTGATATAGATACAATGTTATGCGATCAATTGCTACCGATTAATCCCGTTGCAACTGAAATCGACACGCTGTATACAACTATCGTACAGTCTTTGAATAAGGCATCAGAATCTCATATGCCGAAATCAAAGTTTAAGAAATACTTTAAACCCTACTGGAATAAAGAATTAACTGATTTCCATGCTCATATGAAACTTAAACGTGAAGTCTGGGTATCTGAAGGTAGGCCTCGAGGTAGCAGCTACCAGTCATACTCACAGTACAAAGATGCTAAACGTGCATTTAGGGCTTACCATAGACGTGTTGCAACAACATATTTAAACAATATAAATGCTGAAATTGATCGTGCTGCTTGTGTGAATAGTACACTATTCTGGAAACTTTTTAATAGAAAAAGAAAGGGTAACGCATTTTTGGCCGGGGGCGAAATTAATTTTTCAGGCAAAATTTTAAGGGATCAAGAAGAAATTACAAAAGCTTGGGGTACTTATTTTAAGAACTTGTACAGTGACAATGTTCATCTCTTTTATGACGAGACTTTTTATAAGCAAATAACTACCGAGGTAAATAAGCTTAAACGAGCCAAATCCACTACCTATTGCGATGACTACATAGCAAAGGAAGATGTGCAATCTAACATTAAAGAATTAAAACGGGGTAAAATGTGCGGGTAAGATGGAATTTATAACGAACATTTAATATACGCCAGTGAGAGTTTAATATATGTGTTAACTTGTCTCTTTGACGCTATGTATAGAACAGCGTACGTGCCAATAGAATTAAAAAGAGGCTTTGTTATAACTCTGTTTAAGGGGGGTAATAAACGCAAAGATGATCCAAAGAGCTATCGGGCTATAACATTGTCATCCGTTATTCTAAAATTATATCAGAAAGTGCCGTTAAAACGTCTACAGTCGCGCCTTGAGCTCTCTGTTAGTCCTCTTCAGGGTGGGTTCCAAAAGCGTATGGGCTGCATTATGACATCATATCTAGTCAAGGAATGTGAATTATTTTGCAAAGAAAATAATAGTAAACTCTTCGCATGTTTTCTTGATACAATGACCGCCTTTGATAAGGTGTGGCACGATGGCTTATTCTATAAACTGCATAAATTGGGCATTTCAGGTCGACTCTGGCACTCAGTAGTGGCCATGCACACCGATATGTTTAGTTGTGTTATGATGAATGGCTATAAGTCAGACTGGTTCCCGGTGCTGCTTGGAACCGCTCAAGGAGGAGCCTGGTCACCGTTTTTGTATCTCATTTACATTAACGACTTGATTGTTAAGTTGACTGAAATTTCTGGGGACTAAAATTTCTGGGGGTTTATCAATAGGCAACATTTGCTCATGTGCACCGACAGTCGCTGACGACATGTTACTATTATCTATTTCGATAACTGGCCTACAATCAATGATTGATACGTGTTATGATTACTCACGTAAATGGAGATTCCAATATAATTCATCTAAATGTGGAATAATTGTCTTTAACGAAACGAAAAATGCGGCCTTAAAGGCACGAAGAAAGTTTAACTTGGGTAGCAATACAATACAAGAGGTATTAGAATACCCACACCTAGGGGTTTTAATGACACCGAGCTACTTAAAGCTAGCATACACGTGCTATAACGTATTCTACTCGAATAAGAAAAACATATTTTGGCTTACTTAATTGTGCTTTTCATGACAACGGCTTAAGTCCAGCTACCTGTAAAAACATTTATTGCCACATCGTGCTCCCTAAGGCACTTTACGGAGCCGAATGTCTATTCAACTTAACACAGTCGGAGTTGTGCACCCTTGAGCGTGCTCACCGAATGTGTATCAAATCATTCCAAAGCCTACCTTTGCGTACACGAACTGATATTGCCCTCAGTCTTGTTGGTTGTCTGTCCTTGGAATCGGAATTAGATCTTAAAAAACTAACATTATTTGGTCAGCTGTGTAGATTGTGTCCGAAATCTACCGTAAAAAGGGTTTTTATTTATAGATGGGCTCAATTTAGACTTAAAATATCAACCTACGGCTACTGCTATGATATCCAAAACGTATTAGAGAAATACTCACTCACGCACTGGCTTAACTATTATTTAGATACTGGTGATTTTCCTGCCAAACTAAATTGGAAAGCGACCATTAAGAAAGCAGTGTGGAACAGATAAGTGTCTATTTGGTTAAATAATATTTCGAACTCTGTTTTTGGCAGATTTAGGTCCCTCCATAATCAATACAGACTGTCTTATATCTGGGCGTATGCTTCCAGTCATCCTTACAAAGTATCGTACTGCAAGACGATTGCCAGGCTTATAGCCTTTACATCTCGTTTTAATGAAACTTGTTCAAAATGCAACGGTCTAACGGGTGATATTTGTCTTACCGACCACATAATTTTGGATTGTCCTGTATTACATACGTTCAGAACAAGACTACTTGATTATATCAATGTTGTATTTGGATCAAGCATTTGTTACTTTCTTAGTACACTTGATAGACATTGTTTTGTTAATATCTTGTTAGGTAAGTATTGCTCTATTGTAGAGCTGCATTTAAAATGTAACTATGATTATTTTTTGGATGTAATATTCAAGCAAATTCACATAGCCTGGCTGCATTACAGCAAATGTGAAAATATACATACCGATTGTCTGCATGCTTAGCATTACATTTCTCAAGTAAATAATGTTATTTATATATTTCAACTTATCTTTTACTATCATCATTGTCATAACAATTGTATAACATGCAAACTGTATGTAATTTAAATTTTTGTGTCTGGGTCATTCAATTGTTGCCACATTGATTTTGTTCAACGTTGTATTTTCTGAAATATATATAAATATATAACGCTTTCTGATCTTGTGTTTAGTTTCGGCAAGGTCACTCTATAGCGTTCTACCACTTATCATATGCGTGCTTATATATGTTATTTATACTTTATTTATACACATAGGTTATATGCATTTGTATTACATGTATATAGTCTTTGTTTGTTCACGCGTTTGAAATTTGATTATACATGTATTGATTCTCTTGCTGGGTATATTTGTATTATTACATCAGCCTTTTTTTATCTGTCTGTTTTGTCAGAATGTAGACCTGTCTGTAGGGATGACTGTCTGTGGGTCTGTCGGTGTGTCTGTTTGATTGTCTATCTGTATTTCTGTCTATCACTCTGTTTCTTGGTCTGTCTGTATTTCTGTCTGTCACTCTGATTGTCTGTCTGTCCACGTGTTTTTCATTGAGTTTATCAATCATTGCACCTTTTCTTCTCAGGACTTTTTTGCTGTTTTTTTTTCACGTGCCCTTATATTCAACCGCATTATATAAAAGATTGTATCGCCTATTTATTGCGCATTTTGTTCGACTGTTTTATTGATCTTTTTTAAGTGTTACCCTATTTCTTGTCTTCATATGTTGTTCTCTCTGTAATTTCTTAAATACTTACATGCATAACTTGTTTTTCATGTGTTTGTCTGAGTAAAGTTGCACGTTTTGTTCAGTTTGTAAACTTATATGTATGTATTTCTTGTATCTTCTTAAATGGAGGAATAAAGATATATATAATAGATGTCTAATTTAAAATAAATAAGAAAACAAAAGCCAGTCATTCTTTATTTTTTATTGAGTTTGTTTACAGTTTTAGAAATCAATCAGGTACTTCAAATCGACAATATCAGGGCGTAATAATAAAACATTTACTTAACAAGTCATTCCTAAAACAAAAATATTTTTTTTTTAAAATGTGCCAATTATAAACAGTTTTAGAAACAAGACTCTGTCTAAAGTAAAATATATGAAAAAAGTGATTTAAGTAGTGATAAATGTAGCTAGTTTTAACACTGAATAAGCATGTTATGTGATACAAGCAAAACAATATACAATCAGCAGTCAAAACTACCACAAAAATTGATACATATTCATAATTCCCATGCCAGGGGTTCCATTGGGATATCTACTTCTATCTTAATATACATCCCCATTTGTTAAAAACTAATGTAATTAATGATTTAATAAAGAAGTCAGAATATTCATTGAGTTCTACATGTAGCATTTGCCCCAAGCCCCTAGCTAAAATAAATATTAGTAATGACCAATGTGTAAGTATTTACATACCAGTGTAGTAATGAAAACTTAAAAAACAACAGACAAATGATTGACGGAAACATGTATATGAAATGAAGAATTTTATTAGGCAATAAAAAATTTAATGGCATAGAATAAGGAGGTAAAGCTACTCTATTTATTAACAAGATAAAATGTAGGATAATTATATGTTTGACAGCAATGGGTTAGAATGTGAACTGCAATCTATATAATTGAAAAGAAATATAAAAAAATTACGTAAGTGTTATGGCATTTGTGCAGAAAGGAGCATTACTCAAAAATAAGAAGAGGAGAGTGACAGTTCTTGTACACTGCACTCTGTTTCAAGATCATCTATCCAACTATTAAGTTTGAAGTCAATAGCTTTGATAATGTAGGAGTATGGTCCAGACAAACAAGTATGAAAATTGAACTAAGGGTAAATCATGAAGTGTATATTGACTGTTCATAAGCACTTTAAATACGACTATCCATCTGCGACTTTCAAATCAATAGCTTTCATAACAGGAGTTATACTCCGGACAAGAAAATTCAACAAAGGGCAATAACTCCAAAATCATGAAGTGCAGAGTGGTGGTTCTTGTGCACTGCACTGCACTACATCTAAATGTAGATCTATCAAACTAGGAAGTTTCAAGTCAATAGCTTTGATAATGTGTGAGTTATGCATCAATACTTTTAAAAACGTAATTTAAGTGCTGTTTTCTTTCTAGAAATATTTCAGATTGCAGCATTTATTGCATTTGCCAGAACCTTTTTGCAAGCTATATTGCCATAGCAATCAATAGCAGCATGCTCTATGGCATGAACTCTGATACTTGCCCTTCTTTCCTGAATAGTTTCTACCTATGATAGCATGTTCAGGGTAAAATTTTTGTACCAGCAGCCACCCAAAATTTCCCACAGAACATGCTGCTGCTTTTGCGGCTGTTTGGGTTTCAACATGAACCCTGATTTCGTTGTAGTCCTTGAGGTTGAGGAGGTCCTCATACCCTCTCACCTCATGGATCGGCCCTGAAAAACAGCTATTACTGAATGGGAGCCCATCCTGAAGGCTAAAGTTTTGTGGCAAAGAAATGCAAACATTTTCCTTCTCAGAAGTACCTCTTGCCTCATCCACACCTCTCTCAGACTCCCATACATATTGCATGCCACCAACACCACTCTCATATGTCTCGGACACACCATCTTGCACCTCATTCACGGCACCCTCATACACAATATTCTGACTCTCTTCTGCACTGCTCTCATACTCAACATTTTGTACCTCATGTACACCACTCACACATCCAAAATCTATCATCCGGCAAGACACACCCACATCTGGCTCCCGCTCTAGGCCTTTTGGCTTTGTAATACTGTCCAAAAAACTGTCTGAACACATGTTTTCATTTAAACAGGAAATAATTGTATCAAGTTTTTTTTTCTAACTGGGTCATTTTCCTCTCTAAGATGACACAACTCCTGCAGTTGAATGCGTCAACTAACTCATCCAGGTTTTGAATAAATGTCACATTGTCTGTCTGGCATGCTGATGACATTTGCCCTCGCTGATGCTGAGTGACCTGCAATAACAAAAGTTCATGTTGGTCCTTTGTAAGGTGTTCTGTATAGAATGGAGTTCTATGTATGCTGGCTTGTTGCCTTGAGTAGTCTCCCCCACCTTGGTATAATACCGAAATTTTTCTATTGTTTGAACCCTAAAGAAGAGAAAAGTTTGTAAATAAAGTCAGAATGTAATTAAAATTTTAAATGGTTTTGATTTTTCCCTCCTTCTATAAGCAATTACTATTTATACAACAAAACAGATTTGTTCTGTTCTATAACATCTTGGACATGTAAAGATAAAAGCCAATAACAAATGCAAGCGCGTCACATTAAATACTGTTTGTAATAATTGTACGATTCAACCAGCCTGAATAAGAGCATTGGTCAGCATTCAAATAAAAAAAAATGTTATAATGCTGTTGTTTATTATTTCATTTACATCTCTTGAAATTTATAAATCCAAATAATTTTTTTTAAAGTCTGTGATGTTTATAAATCTAAAGTTGTTACAATACTGAAGTATATAATATTAAGTCCATAACAGAATAAAATGGATATTGAATAAAAAGGTTAACACTCAAGTGTCCAATACAGAAATAGATTTAGATGCATGCATAAATGGAAGAACATATTGACTCGCCTATCGTCTCATCCAATATGGGTTTTCAATTACAATTAGAAAACATCTATTTCTTATTCTATGTGATATTATTATTTTAAAAAACATCCAGAAAAAACAAAGATAATAGTATGGTAAAAAATTTACTGTCAAATCTGTTTTGAAAGACCACATAAGGTATTTAGTGAAAGTGGTTTCTTTATAAAATAGGTGCTTTTAATATTTCAACCTTTTTTTTATTAAAATGTGTTAATATTATCTCTTTCTCAACTGACATTTATCTCTCATAATTAAACAATAAAATCAACAGTTCAGGTTTGGTCATAATACAATGATAACTAGAAATGTATTACACTGGTGTCATCTGAAGCTGAACTTCAACTAGAATACAGACACCAAAAGACATCTTATTAAAGTGATATTTACCATCAATAGCTCGGTGTTGTTTCTAGAGATGGAAATTTGGGGCTGTCCATCCTCTTGCATGACTTCAGTCTACAACATAATTATATATGCAAATGTCATTTGTAAACGGATACAGGATACACATATTGCTGCATGCATTAACTAGCATTCCTCAGGAGTTTATCTCAAAACCTCAGTAAAAGAACACTGTTTTCTACAGGTAAAAGTGTGTGAATTTACTTAAATTTAGGTCTTTAGCAAAGGATGTACATTTTTCATTCCATTATTTTAAGCATATATGATTTAAACCATACATTTACAGTGCATGCATGTGATAGGTAACCTAATTGTGTTGTTTATCTCATTTCAAACATTTCAAAAAAAAAATTTGCCTCTATGTTCAGCATATAATTATAGATGTGAGGTTAATCCAGTCTACAAATAAACCATTGTGAAATTTAAAAAAAAATAAGTGATATTTATTATTTTTGGAATTAATACCCTTTGTTATGAATGTTGAAAGTACTTTAAGTCACCAGCACATAAAGTTTGGCTGCATTTGTAAAAATGTCCATAGTGCATGTTGAATCGGCTAATTGTGATAATGTTTGTGTTTCTTGCAATTAATGTGACTATTTTATTGATGCCACTGACCAAAAATAAACTCATGAAATTTATAATTGTGTTATTGTTTTTGTTTTTTTTGTATTTTTGTCTTTTAAGCAATTACCTGAGTTGAAGTTGTATGTATGTGTATGTGTCAAAGATGTAATGCTTATGCAGTTATGTTTGAGGTTTGCAGAGATTTAAGCAAGGTCATACAGTGTACTGTTATATTAACCTCAAAAGGTCAATAAAATTAGCCTTTAAAAACTTTTTATTCTATAACCTATAGCAGACAATGAATTGTTACTGAAAGAGTGTACACTGGATAGCAATAAAAATACTTTTTATTTACCTCTGCATCAAATGCTATATTCCTCTCAGGTTCACCTAGTGCCAGCTCTACTAAGGATGTGTCTTCAACCTAAAAAGTAAAGTATGGTCCATTCTATAAGGTTTACAGTGTATCTGTTTTGGCAAACTATGTTTCTGTGACTTGTTCATTTTAATGCATTTTTCATGTTCACACTTATGTATACAGATCAGTAGCAGTGGCACAAATAGAGCTGCTTCATGTTTTATTTTATTACTTTGAATGTTTTGAAGCTCAATTGTTTGATTTTGTTATTTTAAAAACATCATTACATTTAGGTAGTTAACATTTTCAATGGGCTTCACCTTCAGTTTTTTATACAATAAACTTTTGAAGATAACAAGAAATGTCACTAGAATTGTCCTTATCCGCCTACCCCCGAAGACTCACCGAACTTAAATAGAACTATAAATATGACTATGGTCTGGAATTCTGTCCATGACAGTGAGTCTGATATATTCTATCATTTGAGGACATAATTTTCTTTTATATATTTGACATGTTCACTTTACATCAGTGTAATATAAATACAAGAGAAACCTGTGTATATTTGAACTAGTTCATTGTACAAATCTGATGATTAAGAGTCTCCCATGCGGGCTAAATATATAGAAGTGACATGTCACAATAGGCAGAAAACCATGTATTTCACTATAGTTCACTAAAGTATTAAATCGTGCTGATATTTTTGTTTGCCTGCAGGTAAGCAGCAAAGATAGCTGCATTACATTACATAAATAACATTACCTACTGGTTATATATACTGACTATTTTTCATTAAATATGAAAGCCATATGAGTTTGTGGCATATTAAGTTCACATGCTTAACTACTTTCTTACCAAGGCATCTGGTAAAACAGCCAAATAGCCACCCGGTTTGTCACCACGGCGCATCTTTTCTTCAGCCAGGAGTTCAGCTCTCTTGGTTCTGTTCCATGTTTCTTCAAATTTGTTTAATACCTCTTTTTATCTGGAATGTAAAAATTATAAACATGGGCAGATTTATTTTAGCAACTTGAATAATTTCCTCAGAAGCTTGGTCACTTGCATAACCTACTTCATCTTTCATAAATTTTAGGTAAGCAGGTTTTATTCAACAATACTTATACAATTCATACTGGTTTGATTATTCTGAATGAATATTCATTCCCAAGCACCAACAAATCAGGGCTGTTATTTCAGTAACTAAAAGCACATATTTCCGAGGATTTATAGTCACTAGCATACTGATGGTTTATTTATTAAGCATCTTGCAGTTAGGCAGCAATAAATAAATGTGATATGTTTTATTACCTGAGGTTTCTAAAACGTCCACTTTGTGCTTTTGTCTCATCCAGGTGGTGGTATACTCCTTAGACTGCCTCTGGAATTTTGGCTGCAGTTTCACTGTATCCACAACAGCAGTGCATCCATCCCAGTCAAACAAGACTAGGGCATATTTGTTTGCTGCAAAATAAAAAAAAAATGTAGTATTAGAACATGTAAAATAGAAAATTGAATATAAAATAGTCTATTAACTGCTGTATAACAATCTTTGTGGAAAAAAAACCTAGGTTTAATTATTTTTTTCAAAGTTTAAATTAAATGATCAAGGTTGGCATTTGGACTGGTCTTGACTAAAATTATTTTATGTTTCGGTCACAATTTGAATACACAAACCAAATTATTGATTCATAAATTACTCATTTAATTTAACATTTAAGATGTTGTTATTAAGAATTATAATAATTGGAACTGGAATGGAGGTTATCAAAATTGAGAAGTGTGCTATTTGTCGACCTCTGTTGTGCGGGAGAATGTCATTTGTCCTGCAGTGTAATTAACTAGAAATAGCATACACAAGCACAACCAATAAGCAATTTGTACAAGTAAATCTGAAGTAAATCTGTGGAACAAAAGTTCAATTTTGTCAGACTCAACAATCAAGTTAGTGCTTTCTCAAATGTTATTATATGTTGCAGTACTGATAGGACCATGTCATATTTTTCCATACTGAAGCTAAACGTTTTGGTCTGATCTGACATAATAAATAATTATACATAAATTAATATGACTATATGTAATATATTATATATATGCTGTCTTAATATAGTAATGTTATAAGACTTGAGCAGTTCTTTATGAAGAACACTAGAACAGTCTTTAAGTAGAACACAATATCATAACCCCCTCTTTATTTATGGTTTTTGTTGAATTAATCAAGAAAACGTATCCTAACTCATGGCCAACCTAGCTATCTATATAAACTGGCAGGTACTTATTCTTATGAGAAATTGTACACAGATCAAATGATGTGCAATTAAAATATCTCTTGTTTCAAACAATATCATCAGTATGATTTCCCATAACCAAAACAATTACTGTGCAGAAAAAAAACACTGTAATATAATGTTCAACATTCTAGAATTTACGACAAGTTCAGACGATTCGGATTTGAGAAATGCTTAAATTGTGATCTTGTAGTACTTTCTCTTCAAATAGTTGAATATAATTCAGTTATTTATATCATCATCACAAAGTGCAATCAGTATCACAAAGTTAATGATGCAAATAAACACCTGGTAATGAAAAATGCACTGCTATATATGTAATAAAGTATAAATAAGGAGTAATAATTGGCAACCAAATATAATTTTAACACTGATAGAAAGATAGAATGTACATTTTAGCATATCTGATGAGCCTTAGTGTGAGGACATGTCCTTTTAAATGATTTTGTACTAACAAAAGTGCATCGATGATGCTTTACAGTATGCCTCATAATTCTTCATTATTATTTCCTTGTGTAGTTAAGGAATATCATTTTAGTTGTGATTGGGAGAATTTGGTCCGTCGTGGGAAGTGTCAATATGTTATTTATTGTGACATAAAGTAGTACTACAAATAAGCAATTTAATATCATATATGATATTAAAGGTGGACTATGATAAACTGATGACTTGTTCATAAGATGAGCAGACAGCCATTGTTCATGAATACAAACGAAATCAGCCTTCAACATAATTGTCAATAGTGAAAACAAATGACCCCGTCCTAACGAATGCTAAAAAAACACATGCATATATTGCAATGAATGATTATAGGCTTAGCAGTATATATGGTAGATCCTTATGCAACAACTCCTATTACTTTAAAGTTTAAAGTGAAACAAATAAAATCACAGGCACTTGGTTTTAAGACTGACTGATTTGTTTCAATGTTTCCGATTTTTTTTTATTCATCTACCTATATAATAGATGAATAAAAAATCGGAAACATTGAAACAAATCAGTCAGTCTTAAAACCAAGTGCCTGTGAATAAAATAAATCCCCTTATCTTAAGTTTAAGGTTTTAACTTGTGAAAAACTACAATATTATAAGAGAAATCCGTGATGTTCTGAAATATATCGAGAGGCATGCAATCAGAAAGCGTTGTAGAAATTCTAAAACAAACACATAAATAACTTACTTTTGTTTGCAAAAAAAGGAAATCCATAAAATGCAAATATATATAATTGTAAACACAGTAAACTAACCTACCACTAACACTTCCGGTTCACGATACTTTCGGTGACCATACTTTTCGCACGCAAATCAAAATTACACATTCGTTTTCGTACATTTTACCGTAATGTAAAGTTGCCTAGATTGGATATACATGTATGGAGAAATAAAAATATACATGAAAACTTACCAAGTGGTTCTGATTATTTATTCACTTTTCAATTAAAAGGATATACCATTTAGAATATTTCGACAGGACAATTAATTGTAAAGCTAGCTTACCTCTTTGGCGCATCTTGCTGGCCATCGCGCTGGGCACAATTAACACTGGTCTGGTCTGTTCTCCCAATTACTCGTAAACGCGCAAAAATAACACAATTTAAGACTAATTTAGATAAATTTTAAAGCAACTTCGTTCTCGACGATAAATCAATAAAAAACGACAAGTTTAGACAACAAAGTCAGAATTCATTTGCCAATGGTGTGATCGAACGTTTCTGGTCTGGGTGTGTAAAAACAATGCACTTGTAGTAGAAGTAGTAGGAACTAGTTTAATGAGGGTCTACACGCCCTGTTGAGGGCTTTTTCATGACCCCGCCATGTTGCCCATGCATGGTTTAAATGTGTATATTCCGAAAAATATCGCCTAAAGAGGGCCCTAATTAGGTACCTAGTTTATGTACCCATTTACTGGAAAGATGGTATAATTTTGGTAATTTTTTTTATCTTAAAGGGGATTGAGCATGTTTTGAGTGAATTCCACTCCCTAATTCTTGGCTCTTTCCCCTGACACTAGGTTCTAATTGGTATTTGTTTATTTATTTTTCACCATAAGAATGTTCCCTGTTTTCGGCTTACCTTTTCCCCTAGCGAAATTGTGAAATAGTGGGGAAGGGGTGCACCTTTTTAGGGACCTGTGTAGCTAATAAGCTTTGGTATTTAAAGAGTAGTTGCGGTAGCTCGTTTAGACCCTAGTGTTTGTTACGTTTTGATGTCTGGACGCCCGGGGCCCGACCGCCCACTCAACCATCTTTCTTGTCTTACATTTGTAATGTATATGCCAAGAAAGAAGTCCCCGGCTGGTGGTATAAGATAATGCTCGCCGTTGTCTACTACTTAATTCTATTACTATTTATACAGGTATACAGTATATTCAGCGGCCATTATCTTATGGTTTTCCCTATTCTACCACACACTCGATTCACGCTCTCAGGGTCTCATACATCCAAGCATTCTGTTAACTACTTAGTCTACTTAATCTACACTACGCATTTCTCTACTATATACAGTAGTGGAAGGTTTTTTTTTATTTATTTTTTTCCCACTGTCCTACTAGTGCAAAAACATTTGTTAAAAGGGGGGAGCCATGCATGTTATAACATAGTAATATATATTACACAAAGATATGTTGTTAGGCTTGGTGAACCTTAGATGGGTAGCCTTTGTTTATACGGACCCCCTATTGGGCTTCCGTTTATTCAGCATACCCTGGTTCCACTTAGAGTTAATATGTAAAGAGTCTATTGGATCCTATGTGGGTGTCGTAGTAATGAGCCCAGATTGCCGTTGTTTTTACGGGGCCCTTAGGGGGCACCCGTTTATTTGGCAATCCAGTATACTTTATTATTGCCTTGATGTTGAGTGGTGTTTTTCTAGGTGACTTTTATAGATGGTGGTGTTAAGGTGCCTTTGTTTTTACGGGGTCTTCAAGAGTCCACCGCTTATTCAGCAACCTTCCATCTAATGGATAGTATTTTATATTTTATTTTCCCCTTATTTTGCCTTGTTTAATTGTGTGAGTGCTGTCTTAACTATATTTTGGCCATACTGGGCTTTCGAGCGGATTGACCTACTTAATGTTCGTTTATTTCGCTTGATTCTGATTGGCTCGTTTGTCTTAACTATATTTTGGCCATACTGGGCTTTCGAGCGGATTGACCTACTTAATGTTTGTTTATTTCGCTTGATTCTAATTGGCTGGTTTGCACGTACCACATCGAACGCATATTTTTACATGTTGTTAGTGTAGTTGATTTTTTGTAAATATTCGAATAAAGCCGCTTTAATTGGTTCTGCTTTGTCGGCGGGCGGAAACAGTAGGACTTTTCTATTTATGATGGTTAAACCTAATTTAATACTCAGCTGGTACTCTAGTTCGGTACGCTCAGTTACGTGCTGCCCACACTGAAATATTACGTGTTCGAAGGTTTCTGTGTCTGCGCAGTGAGGGCAGTTTCTCGGTCGAGCTTTATTTTCCGCACCTAAGTAGCTTGAGCCGATCCTAAGTCTTGTGTATATTTTATCGTACTTAGTATATGGGTGATGTATTTTGATCCTAATCCTAGTATTTCGTTCACCGAATTCGTAATTATGTAATAACTTATAATCAGAAAATCTCGCTTCCGCTTTCTGTTTGTAGTGGTTGGTGATGTAACTATAAGCTTCTGTTTTGCTTAGTTTTATAGGTAGTAGATTTCCATTAAGAACATCTTTTTTGGCCAAAGAGTCTGCTAATTCGTTTCCTATTATTCCTATATGGCTTGGTATCCAGACAAGATTTATTGTAGTATTCAGGTTGGTTTTAATGTCAGAGTTGAGTCTATATATGTGATTAATTATTTCTTGTCTGTTTGTTCCTTTTATTTGTTGTAGAGCTTGTAATGCACTGAGGGAATCGGTGAAAATATCAATGGTACTATTGGTTATTTTATTTTTGTGTATCCAGGTAGTGGCTTCCTTAATGGCTATTAGTTCGCAGGAGAATATTGAAACTCTATGATCTAATTTAATTTTTGCTTTTGCTTTGATAGTTTCTCCTTCGTATATAGCTATACCTGCCCCTGCTATCTTTTTAATCGGGTCTTTGCTACCGTCTGTATAAATCTTGAATTTAGCTGTTGAACTACTTAAGTAATTGTCTGCGGCTTTCTTTATTGAGAGCGGGTTGTCTGTTTTGCGTATTTTTTTGCTTAGGCCTGTATCTATGGACATAGGTTCGATTCCTATGAAGTTTAGATAAGAAGGGGGTGTTAGGTGGCCTGTTTCTAGATTTGTTTCCTCTAATAGATTTATAATACGTTGCGTGTATGTTCTTTTCGGGAATTTGGGCCATTTTCCTACGCGCTTAAATATCTCCTTATTGGTGCTTAATGTAGATCCTAATGTGGTGGAGCGGGCCCAATATTTCAAACTGAGTATATTGATTTGTTCGGTGATCGGTAATTCCCCTACTTCGGCGTGAATTGCTTCGGTTCTCGAGTAGCTTGGGACTCCTATTATAGTTTTTATTGTTATCATCTACGAATTGAGATACTTTAATTTGATTACTTGTGGCATTGTGTTTATTTTGGGTGTTGTGTTTTTGTACCGCATCATTGAATGTGTTCATGAAGATTGAAAATAGTATCGGTGATAGAACGCTACCTTGCGGACAGCCGTTTATCGTGGTTCTTGGCGTTGATGTGTTGTTTTGATATTTTACTTTAATAATCCTTTTTGATAAGAAGGTGGAGAGCCGTTTTATCATCCTACCCCGGATACCATATTTTAGTAATATAGAAATAGCCCCTTCAGACCACATCTTATCGAAGGCAGCGGATAGGTCCAGAAATGCTGCTGTTGTGAATTTTTTTCTTACTTGAGCAACTCTTATATCTGATTCTAATCTTACTAGATTATCGTCACATGAGTGATTGGCTCGGCAGCCTGATTGGTTTTCAGAATATAACTTATTTGTTTCTAAAATCGAGCATAATCTTGTTTTGATCATTTTTTGCATTATCTTGGTAAAACAGTGCCATGATTCAGGGATTAAACCTTGGTCCCAGGAGTTGTTGAACATGTTTAAGAGGGCCAATTTTGATTCATGGGGGAGTTGCTTTATAATGTCGTAATTAATACCGTCTTCTCCTGGGGCCCCTTTTCCACATGTTGATAAGGCTATATTAAATTCTGTTAATGTGAAGGACTGATTATATTTTAGATTCGTGTGAGGTTGTTCGTTAGCAATGATATTATTGATCGTAAGTGAAAAGTCATTTTTTTTGGTTACGAACTGTTGTGTGTACCCCTCGTTACTACTGATTTTGGCGTAGTTGTCTACTAGAATTTCTGCTTTTTCTAAAGGGTCGATAATAGGCTTCCCATTTACAATGAAGGGACAGGTTTGAATTGGCGTGTGTCCTTTAATTATTTGGATAAAGATCCATAAATCTTTACCAGTTGTTTTAATAGTTATTTTACTGCAGAATGTTTCCCAGCTGACCTTCCGGGCCTTTTTGAATATTTTTTTTTGCATCTATTCTAGCGTCATGCCATAGTTTTAGTTTGATGGTTGATTTTTTGTCTTTTTTATAATTTTTCCTACAGTTTTCCCTTTTTTTTTTGCCGCGGCCGTGCATTCATCAGTCCACCATGGTACTGTTTTTGTATTTTTTTTGGTGGTGTGGGAGTATTTAGGCATTGTTTTGTTTAGTATTGTTGTTAATTGTGTGTAAATTTCGTTGAAATTATTGTTGACATCTGTTTCTGTTATATTAATTAGGCTTTTTGAGCATTCGTGTTTGAATGATGTCCAGTTTTCATTGGATGCTCTGCTCACATTCCATTTCTTATTATTTTTGGGAGGGTTTCTATTAATGCTAAATTTAGTGTTGGTTAGAATGGGAAAATGGTCACTTCCGCATGTGTTATCTATGACATTGAATACGCAGGAATCGAATATGTTGGCGGAGGCCATAACAAGGTCAATTGCACTGTCTGCTTTGTTTGTTTCGTTTGAGATCCTGGTTATCTGACCATCATTTAATATGCAAAGATTTTCGTCATTAAGGAATGTGAGTAGATCATCGGCCTCGCCGTCGTACCTAATGTCGTTCTCTGGATTCCAACATGGGTGTTTAATATTGAAGTCTCCTATTATTAGGGTACAGTTATCGCTGTTCTTAAAAACTTGTCTATAATTATGTAGTGTGTTGTCTGTTTTCTGTGCGTAGGTATTGTATATAGTTAACCTTTCCTTATCGCTATACACTGTAACTGAGGTTATATCCATGGGGGTGGTGTTGTTGATGCTGTTTATTATGACTTGTAGACCTATTCTTACATATATGCATGTGCCACCCCCTATGTCATTATTTTTGCTTTTGTTGGAGATAGGGTTTAGAAATCCTCTAATTTTGGGGGGTTTTGACTTTTCTGTTTCCCAAGTTTCCTGGATGCAAAGTATATCTACTTCATTTTTGGTTTGGGCCAAAAATGACATTAGTTCACCTATTTTTGTGGAGTCTTTCCCTACTATGCTTCTTGCATTCCAGCTGACGACGACGAGGCCATTTTTACTTGTGTTGGTGTTTGATTTTTTATTGGCAGTCATCGTGTTGAATATGATGATTAGCTAATTATCTATGGCTGTAAGCCGTTTGTTAATTAGTTTGCTGATTGTGTATTTTTAGTAAGGGTAATAGCCCATAGGGGGGCCATACCATTCGCCTCGGGGTCCCCAGTGACTAGGTGCTCCCCATTGATTGGGTCCGTACCATTGTCCCTGTTGATCCCACGGGAAGTATTGTGGCTGGGGGTGATAATTTGTTTGTATTTGTGTGTGATTGTTGTTTTGTCTGTTTTGTGTGTTGTGGCGGTGTCGTTTGTTGGGTCGTTGCCTATTGTTGTGATTGTTGGGCCTGTTGTTGTTTTTGTTGTTGTGATTGCGTTTTCTTTGTTGGTGTTGCGGTGTGGGGTTTGGCGGGGTGTTTTTTTTGTTTTGTTTGTTTTGGTGTTTGGTATTGGGTGCAGGTGTGTTTGTTTGTGGTGTTTGCTGTGTGACTGTTGTTTTTAGTCGTATGTTTAGAGCGTCAGCTAATATTTGTTCAATTTCAGATTGTTTTTTCCCTACCAATCTGGTGGCTAGATCGCTAACCTCTTTTGGAGATAATTTGTTAGCTGGTTTAATAGAAACTGAGGGTGGTTTGATTCCCTTGTCCAGGCATTTTGTGTTGAATTCCTTTTGCTTGATTGAGTTTGCAATTTTTAATTTTCCCGAATACCTTAAGTATGCTGGACATCCCTTGTAAGCTGCTGAATGAGCGTTATTACAGTTTGCACATCGTTTGTCGTTTTTGTTTTTGCAATCATTGGACGTGTGGTTACCCGCACAGTGAGGGCAAGCTGTATTGTTTGTACACTGTGTGGAGAAGTGTCCGTATCCCTGGCAGTTATGGCACCTTGATTCCTTGACTCCTTGCCTAGGGCTGGAGTTACAACGTTACCCATAACTGTCAGGGGGAGGATGGCTGGTTGAATTTGATGGCTAGTGCATTTTTGTTTTTGGTTAGTTTTACTTCTTCTACGTGAGCTAACTTCTTAATAGATTCAACAGTTTTGGAAATGGGTTGATCTGTCCTGATTTTGATTATGCCTGTGATACGTTTGTGTTGTTCTTTAAGGGACCATTCATGTGTGCCAAAGTTGAAATTTGATGCCTTTGTGAATAGATCTTTCCTTAATTTAAATGTAATACCATTATGAAGCCTGCTGAGGGGGGCGCAGCATTCCGCTCCTATAAAAGTTCGGAAGCATTGACCCTCCTCCACCTCCCCCATCTGGATCCCAAGACCAGGAGGTGGGCAGCGGAGGGCCAATATCCTATGCCAATGCACTCAAAAACACTACCTCTAACCAGTTACCCAATGATCCCAAGCTACCCCCTCCTGTGCCATCCACAGCA
Organism: Sinonovacula constricta; assembly: GCA_007844125.1. Taxonomy (NCBI): domain Eukaryota; kingdom Metazoa; phylum Mollusca; class Bivalvia; order Cardiida; family Solecurtidae; genus Sinonovacula; species Sinonovacula constricta. The sequence goes on from CM017570.1 coordinate 53,388,070, forward strand.
TACGAGGAGGTAATTATGGAGGAGGTTAGATCCTCCAGCCTGCTGCCCCCTGATGTTGCAGTATGGATTACCGTACTGCTAACAGCGGTGGGCAGCGCTTTTCCTAAAGGAAAAGCAGTTGAGGTGGCAGCAGCATTCAGGTCCTTTATAGGGGCAGAGTGCTGTGTCCCCCTCAACAGGCTTCAAAACGGTATCACGTTTAAATTAAGAAAAGATTTAATGAACAAGGCAGCTAACTTTAACTTTGGATCGTCTGATTGGTTGATCAAGGAACAACATAAACGTATAACGGGCATCATCAAAACAAGGACTGATCAACCTATCACAAAAACTATTGAATCATTGAAAAAACTGTCCAACGTGGAAGAAGTCAAATTGACAAAGAACAAGAATGCAATTGCAATTAAGTTCAACCAACCCACCCTCCCCTTAACAGTTATGGGAAACCTGGTAACCCCAGCCCTAGGCAAGGAGTCCAGGTGTCATAACTGCCAAGGTTATGGACATTTCGCCACTCAATGTACCAAGGACACAGCTTGTCCTCACTGTGCGGGCAACCACTCATCTAAAGACTGCCAAAACAGGAATAATAAGCGCTGTGCTAACTGTAGCCAGGGCCACTCAGCAGCTTATAAGGGTTGTCCAACATATTTAAAATACGCTGAAAAACTAAAAATATCCAACTCTGTCAAACAAAAAGAATTCAATACTAAATGCCAGGACAAAGGCATCAAACCACCTACAATGGATATCAAACCTACAAACAAGCTCTCACAAAAAAAAATATCTGAATTAGCTGCCCGATTGGTAGGGAAAGACCAATCAGAAATAGAAAAAATATTGGCTGACACTCTAAATGTAAAGCCTAAAACAAAAACCACACAACAAATTCCACAAACCAACACACAAGCACCGAACACTAAACAACAAAACAAACAAAACAAAAACAAAAAACAGAACACCTCTCCAAACCCTACACAACAAAGTCAACCCAGGAAAAACAACAACAACAACAACAATAACAACAGACCAAACAACCACAATAACAAACGCCGAAACAATAAACGAAACCGCCACAACACACAAAACAACAACTACCGACAAACACAGGACAATTATCACCCCCAAGCACAATATTTCCCGAGGGACAATCAAGGACAATGGTACGGACCCAATCAATGGGCCGCACCTAGTCACTGGGGGCCCCGAGGAGAATGGTATGGCCCCCCAATGGGCTACTACCCGTATTAATTGCACATAATTAGGAATCCAATCACTGCATGGCTTACAGCCAAAGATAATTAATTAAATATTGTTTTCAACACGATGACTGCCAATAAAAACCCAAACACCAACACAAGTAATAATGGCCTCGTCGTCGTCAGCTGGAATGCAAGGAGCATAGTAGGGAAAGACTCCACTAAAATCAGTGAACTCATGACATTTTTGGCCCAAACCAAACATGAAGTAGACATAATTTGCATCCAGGAAACTTGGGAATCAGATAAGTCTAAACTTCCCAAAATTAGAGGATTTCAAAACCCTATCTCCAACAAAAGCAAAAATAATGACATAGGGGGTGGCACCTGCATATATGTAAGGTTAGGTCTACAAGTCATAACAAACAACATCAACAACACCACCCCCATGGATATAACCTCAGTTACAGTGTATAGCGATAAGGAAAGGTTAACTATATACAATACCTACGCGCAGAAAACAGACAACACACTTCATAATTATAGACAAGTTTTTAAGAACAGCGATAACTGTACCCTAATAGTAGGAGACTTCAATATTAAACATCCATGTTGGAATCCAGAGAACGACTTTAGGTACGACGGCGAGGCCGATGATCTACTCACATTCCTTAATGACGAAAATTTTTGCATATTAAATGATGGTCAAATAACCAGGATCTCAAACGAAACAAACAAAGCAGACAGTGCAATTGACCTTGTTATGGCCTCTGCCAGCATGTTCGATTCCTGCGAATTCAATGTCATTGATAACACATGCGGAAGTGACCATTTTCCCATTCTAACCAACACTTAATTTAGCATTAACAGAAACCCTCCCAAAAATAATAAGAAATGGAATGTGAGCAGAGCATCCAACGAAAACTGGACATCATTCAAACACGAATGCTCAAAAAGCCTAATTAATATAACAGAAACAGATGTCAACAATAATTTCAACGAAATTTACACACAATTAACAACAATACTAAACAAAACAATGCCTAAATACTCCCACACTAATAAAAAAATACAAAAACAGTACCATGGTGGACTGATGAATGCACGGCCGCGGCGAAAAAAAGGGAAAACTGTAGGAAAAATTATAAAAAAGACAAAAAATCAACCATCAAACTAAAACTATGGCATGACGCTAGAAGAGATGCAAAAAAAATATTCAAAAAGGCCCGGAAGGACAGCTGGGAAACTTTCTGCAGTAAAATAACTATTAAAACAACTAGTAAGGATCTATGGATATTTATCCAAAGAATTAAAGGACACACGCCAATTCAAACCTGTCCCTTCATTGTAAATGGGAAACCTATTATTGACCCTTTAGAAAAAGCAGAAATTCTAGTAGACAACTACGCCAAAATCAGTAGTAACGAGGGGTACACACAACAGTTTATAACCAAAAAGAATGACTTTTCACTAACAATCAATAATATCATTGCTAACGAACAGCCTCACACGAATCTAAAATATAATCAGCCCTTTACATTAACCGAACTTCTCCGGGGTAGAATGATAAAATGGCTTTTCACCTTCTTATCAAAAAGGATTATTAAAGTAAAATACCAAAACAACACATCAACGCCAAGAACCACGATAAACGGCTGTCCGCAAGGTAGCGTTTTATCACCAATATTATTTTCAATCTTCATGAACACATTCAATGATGCGGTTCAAAAACACAACACCCAAAATAAATACACTGCCACAAGTAATCAAATTAAAGTATCACAATTTGTAGATGATAGCGCCATATGGGTGTGTAGCAAAACTCCAAAGGAAGGAATCGATAAAATACAGAAAATGCTAAGAGACGTAGAAAAGTGGGCGTCAAATTACGGGTTCGTCATCAACCCCGATAAAACGCAAACAATAATTTTTCGTAACAAAAAAACACCGATTGATGACACTTCATTAACTAAACTAACATTATGCGATAAAAACATTGATTACAAAGATAGCATCAAATTAGGACTAACGTTCGATAAATATCTTACATGGGAAGAACACATAAAAAACGGTAATAGGCAGGTGCGAAAAAGATATAAATCATAGGAATCGAACCTATGTCCATAGATATAGGCCTAAGCAAAAAAATACGCAAAACAGACAACCCGCTCTCAATAAAGAAAGCCGCAGACAATTACTTAAGTAGATCAACAGCTAAACTCAAGATTTATACAGACGGCAGCAAAGACCCGATTAAAAAGATAGCAGGGGCAGGTATAGCTATATACGAAGGAGAAACTATCAAAGCAAAAGCAAAAATCAAACTTGATCATAGAGTTTCAATATTCTCCTGCGAACTAATAGCCATCAAGAAAGCAACTACCTGGATACACAAAAATAAAATAACCAATAGTACCATTGATATTTTCACCGATTCCCTCAGCGCATTACAAGCTCTACAACAAATAAAAGGAACACACAGACAAGAAATAATTAATCACGTTTATAGACTCAACTCTGACATCAAAACCAACCTTAATACTACAATAAATCTTGTCTGGATACCAAGCCATATAGGAATAATAGGAAACGAATTAGCAGACTCTTTGGCCAAAAAAGGTGCTCTTAGTGGAAATCTACTAACTATAAAACTAAGCAAAACAGAAGCTTATAGTTACATCACCAACCACTACAAACAGAAAGCGGAAGCGAGATTTACTGATTACAAGTTAACACACAACTACGAATTCGGTGAAAGAAATACTAGGATCAAAATACATCACCCGTTTACTAAGTATGATAAAATTTACACAAGACTTAGGATCGGCTCAAGCTACTTAGGTGCGGAAAATAAAGCTCGACCGAGAAACTGCCCTCACTGCGCAGACACAGAAACCTTCGAACACGTGGTATTCCAGTGTGGGCAGCACGCAACTGAGCGTACCGAACTAGAGTACCAGCTGACTATTAAATTAGGGTTAACTATCATAAATAGAAAAGTACTACTGTTTCCGCCCGCCGATAAAGCAGAACCAATTAAAGCGGCTTTATTCGAATATTTAGAAAAAATCAACTACACTAACAACATGTAAAAATATGCGTTCAATGTGGTGCGTGCAAACCAACCAATCAGAATCAAGCGAATTAAACAAACATTAAGTAGGCCAATCCGCTCGAAAGCCCAGTATGGTCAAAAATTAGATAAGACAAACCAGCCAATCAGAATTATGCGAAATAAACGAACACAAAGTAGGTCAATCCGCTCAAAGGCCCAGTATGGCCAAAATATAGTTACGACTTACCAGCCAATCAGAATCAAGCGAAATAGACGATCATTAAGCAGGTCAATCCGCTCGAATGCCCAGTATGGCCAAAATATAGTTAAGACAGCACACTCATAATTAAACAAGGCAAAATAAGGGGAAAATAAAATATAAAATGCTATCCATTAGATGGAAGGCTGCTGAATAAACGGTGGACTCTTGAAGACCCCGTAAAAACAAAGGCACCTTAACACCACCATCTATAAAAGTCACCTAGAAAAAACCCACAAAAACACCACTCAACATCAAGGCAATAATAAAGAATACTGGATTGCCAAATAAACGGGTGCCCCCTAAGGGCCCCGTAAAACAACGGCAACCTGGGCTCAGTACTACGACACACACATAGGATTCAATAGACTCTTTACATATTAACTCTAAGTGGAACCAGGGTATGCTGAATAAACGGAAGCCCAATAGGGGGTCCGTATAAACAAAGGCTACCCATCTAAGGTTCACCAAGCCTAACAACATATCTTTGTGTAATATATATTACTATGTCATAACATGCATGGCTCCCCCGATTTAACAAATGTTTTTGCACTAGTAGGACAGTGGAAAAAATAAATAAAAAAAATAAAAAAAACCCTTCCACTACTGTTTATAGTAGAGAAATGCGTAGTGTAGATTAAGTAGACTAAGTAGTTAACAGAATGCTTGGATGTATGAGACCCTGAGAGCGTGAATCGAGTGTGTGGTAGAATAGGGAAAACCATAAGATAATGGCCGCTGAATATACTTTTTACCTGTATAAATAGTAATAGAATTAAATAGTAGACAAAGGCGAGCATTATCTTATACCACCAGCCGGGGACTTCTTTCTTGGCATATACATTACAAATGTAAGGCAAGAAAGATGGTTTAGTGGGCGGTCGGGCCCCGGGCGTCCAAACATCAAAACTTAACAAACACTAGGGTCTAAACGAGCTACCACAATTACTCCTTAAATACCAAAGCTTATTAGCTACTCAGGTCCCTAAAAAGGTGCACCCCTTCCCCACTATTTCACAATTTCGCTAGGGGAAGAGGTAAGCCGAAAACAGGGAACCTTCTTATGGTGAAAAATAAATAAACAAATACCAATTAGATCCTAGTGTCAGGGGAAAGAGCCAGGAATTAGGGAGTGGAATTCACTCAAAACATGCTCAATCCCCTTTAAGATAAAAAAATTACCAAAATTATACCATCTTTCCAGTAAATGGGTACATAAACTAGGTACCTAATTAGGGAATATACACATTTAAGCCATGCATGGGCAACATGGCGGGGTCATGAAAAAGCCCTCAACAGGGCGTGTAGACCCTCATTAAACTAGTTCTTGAACATGTTTAAGAGGGCCAATTTTGATTCATGGGGGAGTTGCTTTATAATGTCATAATTAATACCGTCTTCTCCTGGGGCCCGTTTTCCACATGTTGTTAAGGCTATATTAAGTTCGGTTAATGTAAAGGGCTGATTATATTTTAGATTCGTGTGAGGCTGTTCGTTAGCAATGATATTATTGATCGTTAGTGAAAAATCATTCTTTTTGGTTTTAAACTGTTGTGTGTACCCCTCGTTACTACTGATTTTGGCGTAGTTGTCTACTAGAATTTCTGCTTTTTCTAAAGGGTCAATAATAGGTTTCCCATTTACAATGAAGGGACAGGTTTGAGTTGGCGTGTGTCCTTTAATTCTTTGGATAAATATCCATAGATCCTTACTAGTTGTTTTAATAGTTATTTTACTGCAGAAAGTTTCCCAGCTGTCCTTCCGGGCCTTTTTGAATATTTTTTTGCGTCTCTTCTAGCGTCATGCCATAGTTTTAGTTTGATGGTTGATTGTTTGTCTTTTTTATTATTTTTCCTACAGTTTTCCCTTTTTTTCGCCGCGGCCGTGCATTCATCAGGCCACCATGGAACTGTTTTTGTATTTTTTTTTATTAGTGTGGGAGTATTTAGGCATTGTTTTGTTTAGTATTGTTGTTAATTGTGTGTAAATTTCGTTGAAATTATTGTTGACATCTGTTTCTGTTATATTAATTAGGCTTTTTGAGCATTCGTTTTTGAATGATGTCCAGTTTTCATTGGATGCTCTGCTCACATTCCATTTCTTATTATTTTTGGGAGGGTTTCTGTTAATGCTAAATTTAGTGTTGGTTAGAATGGGAATATGGTCACTTCCGCATGTGTTATCAATGACATTGAATTCGCAGGAATCGAACATGCTGGCAGAGGCCATAACAAGGTCAATGGCACTGTCTGTTTTGTTTGTTTCGTTTGATATCCTGGTTATCTGACCATCATTTAATATGCAAAGATTTTCGTCATTAAGGAATGTGAGTAGATCATCGGCCTCGCCGTCGTACCTAATGTCGTTCTCTGGATTCCAACATGGGTGTTTAATATTGAAGTCTCCTACTATTAGGGTACAGTTATCGCTGTTCTTAAAAACTTGTCTATAATTATGAAGTGTGTTGTCTGTTTTCTGCGCGTAGGTATTGTATATAGTTAACCTTTCCTTATCGCTATACACTGTAACTGAGGTTATATCCATGGGAGTGGTGTTGTTGATGTTGTTTGTTATGACTTGCAGACCTAACCTTACATATATGCAGGTGCCACCCCCTATGTCATTATTTTTGCTTTTGTTGGAGATAGGGTTTTGAAATCCTCTAATTTTGGGAAGTTTAGACTTATCTGATTCCCAAGTTTCCTGGATGCAAATCACTTTAGAGGTAGTACAATATGTCTACTTCATGTTTGGTTTGGGCCAAAAATGTCATGAGTTCACTTATTTTAGTGGAGTCTTTTCCTACTATGCTCCTTGCATTCCAGCTGACGACGACGAGGCCATTATTACTTGTGTTGGTGTTTGTGTTTTTATTGGCAGTCATCGTGTTGAAAACAATATTTAATTAATTATCTTTGGCTGTAAGCCATGCTTTGATTGGATTCCTAATTATGTGTAATTAATACGGGTAGTAGCCCATTGGGGGGCCATACCATTCTCCTCGGGGCCCCCAGTGACTAGGTGCGGCCCATTGATTGGGTCCGTACCATTGTCCTTGATTGTCCCTCGGGAAATATTGTGCTTGGGGGTGATAATTGTCCTGTGTTTGTCGGTAGTTGTTGTTTTGTGTGTTGTGGCGGTGTCGTTTATTGTTTCGGAGCTTGTTATTGTGATTGTTAGGTCTGTTGTTATTGTTGTTGTTGTTGTTGTTTTTCCTGGATTGACTTTGTTGTGTAGGGTTTGGAGAGGTGTTTTGTTTTTTGTTTTGTTTGTTTTGGTGTTTAGTGTTCGATGCTTGTGTATTAGTTTGTGGTGTTTGTTGTGTGGGTATTGATTTTGGCTGTATGTTTAGAGCGTCTGCCAGTATTTTTTCAATTTCCGATTGGTCTTTCCCTACCAGTCTGGCAGCTAATTCTGATACTTCTTTAGGGGAGAGCTTGTTGGTGGGTTTTATTGCTACTGAAGGTGGTTTGATACCCTTGTCATGGCATTTAGTGTTGAATTCTTTTTGTTTAATTGAGTTGGATATCTTTAGCTTCTCTGAGTATTTTAAGTAAGCTGGGCATCCCTTATATGCTGCTGAGTGGGCCTGGCTGCAGTTAGCACAGCGCTTATCATTTCTGTTTTTACATTCTTTCGATGAGTGGTTGCCCGCACAGTGAGGGCACGCTGTGTTATTAGTGCACTGGGTGGCGAAATGTCCATATCCTTGACAGTTATGACACCTGGACTCTTTGCCTAGGGCTGGGGTTACCAGGTTACCCATAACTGTCAAGGGGAGGGTGGGTTGGTTGAATTTAATAGCTAGTGCATTTTTGTTTCTTGTCAACTTAACTTCTTCCACATTTGATAATTTTTTTAACGATTCAACTGTTTTGGTGATGGGTTGGTCAGTCCTTATTTTAATGATGCCCGTTATCCGTTTGTGTTGTTCTTTCAGAGTCCATTCATGAGAGCCAAAGTTAAAATCAGCTGCCTTATTAAATAGGTCCTTTCTCAATTTGAATGTGATGCCATTCTGGAGCCTGTTGAGGGGGACGCAGCATTCCGCCCCTATAAAGGATCGGAATGATGCTGCCACCTCAGCTGCTTTTCCTTTAGGAAAAGCGCTGCCCACCGTTGTCAGTAGTACGGTGATCCATACAGCAACATCAGGGGGCAGCAGGCTGGGGTGTCTAACCTCCTCCATTACTACCTCCTCGTACGCTGTGGATTGCGTAGGAGAGGGTAGGTTAGGTTCTTGTGTTTGCTGGTTTGTGTTTTTTAATGCACTAGCATAGGAGATTGGCCCTCCTTTTTCCACCCCCTGGTCTTGGGATCCAGATAGGGTGGGTGGAGGAGGGTCAATGCTTCCATGAGACGATCTAGACCTATTGCCCGGTGTTGATGATTGAATAGGCAGAGGTGCCTCCTCAATCGCCTGGTTTAGCAGCCAAGATGTGCTGGGCATGGAGAGCACTGCTTCTGGAGAAGCAGGTTGGCTATCAACACTGTCGTTGAGTTTAAGCACTTTAGCTAAGTGCGACTCATCCGATGACTCGGATGGGTTGCTACTCCTGTTTCTTTTCCCATTTGGGGTATTCAGATACTCCATCTTGGTTGTGCTGTATGCAAGTACAATAGACTAAAATACAAAAAAATGATGTGACAAAAAGTGAGGGGGTAGGGGCGTGCAAAAAAAGTGATTGTTTTATACAAGTATACTTATCAATGTCTGCTCTTGACTTTCTGTGCTATTCTTTTATTTTCTTGTTCTTTTCCGAGATCTGTATCCCCGAGCGATAGAATCACTAAAATATCTTAAATAGCACAATATGATCAATAAACACTTTAAAACACTAAAGTAGTTTCCGATCTAGGGCTTAATCGCAAGCGATGAGCGAGCTAGATGTGATCAGTGCGAGAGCAGAGGATCGGGTACGATGTGATGAGGAAAGAAGAACACAACGTAATCTGAAATCACTTTAGAGGTAGTACAATATATTACACATGTGGTGTGATGGTGTGATGATGCACTTGTATCAAACCTAGCAGTTATTTAACGTCATACTTGAGTGGATATGCATCATTTCTATTGGCTTATGTTTTAGTGGATGAGTAAACATCTGTCATTGTGCGCGCGCAACATCCGTTGCTTTTCTCACCCGCAAATCATGTGCACCTGTGCTAGTTCCAGTTAATTGACACTTTTATGACACCACTAATCAGAAAGGAATTAGGAATGTGTCCATGGTCCACGATTCTTGAAATTTATTTTCCCACTTTTCTAATTTATGCACATTTCTTAAAACAAAGATTGCTGTTTTCATTAAAGGTTTTGTTGTCTCGCTTATTAATTGCGTACGTCAGATAAAAATCCTTTCAATACCTATGATTTCTGAATTGCATTTCCGGAATGAATTATTTGTTAAGTCTACACGTTTCTGTTTTGTAGTTTTATTTGAGTAAACCAGTTAATTAACCTAACAGTCGAAAAACTTTAAATCGTGTTCCGTTATGGATTGACGGGTGAATTTAATTTAATATTTATAAGTAAAAACGAAATAGTATTTGGACGATTTTATATTAAAAATCTCTTCCATAAAAGCATTATACTAAAATGGCATTATGTTGGTGGATAATAAACTACTGGGATAATAAACTACTAACGAATTAAACACGTTCTAATTGGTACTAATTTATATTTCCAATTTCACTCTTTTACTGCTCATGCATACTACTATAATTACTATCTGATGCCCTTTTATCTTATTACGCATCATCACATGCAAACTGTCAAATACATGTACAAAAAATTGCATGAGCGGCAATTTTAAAATACCGTTATATGTCTGGCTCGATAATTAACATATATTCTTGAACAGACGTAAGGGTATTTTCTCAAGACAGGACAATCGATTTTGGGTCAATTGTCTGTCAAAACATGTTTTGCTTGTATTTATTAAAAAAAAAATACTGAAGTTAAATCAATTTTGTCAATGTGGTACCGCTAAAGTATTAGACATACATCATCTTTTAGTTAATTCCAATTACACAAGTGCAGCGGGAAGAACAGTTAATTATACAATATAACATGCGAGAATCCGATCCTTTTTGTTTATTATTTGAGTGATGGGGAAAATCGTGTAATGGTTAACAGTGTAAATAAAAGGAGTGAGGGGGCTCATGGCGGTATTACATTGTACAATATTTAGTAAAAAATCATCAAATTAGAATTGACGAATGATGAACGAAGTAGTTTACTCTGAAGTACAAAAAAGCAAACAAATCTATATGTAATTACACTTAAAAGGTTACAGGATGATATTTTGGCTTAAAGTTGTGTTACGAACAAACCGTTAGGAATTTGACCATTATGTGAGTAGACAATGGTTTGTTTCCGATGTTATTTGTTTTCTTGCAGCTAGCCCATTCATGTAAGTTATTCAATACCTAGAAATCACGTGCGCGTTTAATTGTCACTTTTATGACACCTGATACCATGTTTACTCAAACTAGATGGGCAGTGTGAATGTATGTGGTAATTTAGCTGTAGTGCGCTACACCTGCATCCGGTCTCAAGACGTGTCATATGAAATCACAGCATACATTGTCTGACTGGGTTTGAATTTCACTCCAGTAAAATGTTATGAAACAGACTTTAAACAGACGTAGAGAGGGATGAGGTGAATACGAATCGAAAATCGGAATATCATAATATTATGATGATATTAACATAAACGTGCATGGGTATATATAAAAAGGAACAGTGGACGATGGAAATGTAAAAGTCAGTACTTTACAGTGAAATTGCATGTTCGTGTACATTAAATATAAATAGAAACATATGTGTTTTGGTGAAAAAAGTGCAACCTTACTTTTAAAAATCCAAACTTTGTGTGCATAAAACAATCTGCTTGTAAATTATTTTCCAAAGGCAATGACAACCCAAACATCGTTTGTAAAAATTAACAGATGATAATTAAGATGTTTGTAGCAGATATACATAACGCACATAGAAATGATACCCGATGTTCAATGATATTTAAAAGGAAAAATAGTACCGGCCTGCTTAATCAGTGTATAATATTGGTTTTACTAACTTATTGTTTGCCTTCACATTTTACTGGTCGTACTGAAATAATTGTATCGGTTTATTTGACAAGAAAGGTGTGGAAACATTGCCGCCTTCACGATCTGGATGTGGGATGATTAAGATCGAACGAATTGAACTGGGCCGAGTTCGTACAGTGTAAGTTGAACCAACTTGAACCTTTACCATAACAACGTGTCCCATATTATTGTATTTCGACACCGTAATGTAAACCGTACAGTATGTTGTATCGAAGCGTACACCGTATCGCATCGTAACGTGTAGATTTTCTATCGTAACGCATATCGTGTATGGTATCGAACCGTAACGTGTATGGTATCGTGTAAAATTCGCACATCGTATCGTACATCGAACGTAATCGTAGCGTACGTACATCGTATCGTGTGACAACTGATACGGTTCCAGGACTGTACCTCCTGGGAATTTCTTAGTTAAATAATACCATTTTACTAAAAAAAAGTATGTATATATTGTCAGATTAGACAATTATAATTTTATTCAAAGTTATTCAGTAGTTAATAAAATTTTGATACCACCTTGCTATTGAATGGCACAGAGAAACTTTTTTTTTTCAAGATCAACATTCGAGATTTCTATTATATAATATTTATATATATTATATTGATACAACTATCAGATGTATATAAATTAAAGGTGGTATCTGACTTTGTCTAAATAAAATACATATATCTCACCCACTGTTTTGGGAATTTAGGCACAATTGTTTGCATAAACTCACTATTTAATCCAAGTAAGGACAAATTTTGAAACTGCCTTAATTATTAATAAATGCAGTCTCTCAGGTAGGACATGCATGTTTGAAATGATGAGTGGGGTGTTGTCCTTCACTTTTCACTTGGCTAGAGGACATCAGTAATCTTCAACATCATGGATATTTTCAGTATACAATCATTATTCTGGTTGTTTGAGAAGAAAATAGTCTAAACATTTGGATACCACCATTAATTGTATTGTCAAAAAGGTTTTAATAACTATAAACCATGATAATAATTATAGGTAGGATTTACCCTGCGAAGACTTTTGTGTGTGACAACTATCACATAAATCTAGGATATAACGAGATTTTATTACTTTTGTTCTAATTTTGTATGTTTTGTTTTATATTATTATTGTTGAATTTATAATAAATGTATTTGTCCAGACTAGGAATGGAACCACAGAGGTTAGTCGGGTTACTGCAACTTTCCATATAAAGCTGAAACCTGTAAAGCAAACCTTTATTTTTTCAGTTACCATGACATGAACAATTTTTCCAGAGACAGTTAACCTTTAAATTCAACATAAGGGCCAGCCAAAAGAAGCACAGCTGTCAGGAAGGCAGAGAGGAAATATCAGTTATTTGTAGTCCTTTGAAAAAGATTAAATAATATTAAAAGATTTTGAATTTTCAGTCTGTTTCAGTATTGCTTGCTTAGTGGTAGACCATTTCTTAAATTTTACTTTTCATTAAATTGTTTTAACACATCACAAGGCAGAATTATGTTAAATATTGTTTATTTCTCCATATAATCTACAAAATAAATTGACAAACATTAGCATAGCAGATGAATCTAATTTACCTACCATATCACATGTTTAAAACTTTAAAAGAACCATTTTATGGCACATTTATCGAGTACTTGCAAAAAGTCAATTTATATCAAATGGTATAGGGAGAATGAAATGTGTGTTATTATTATACATATAATTATTAAGACTTCATGCGAGACAACTTTAATAAATTATTTGACTTTTATTTCTATTAAAAGGACAACCGTGTTGCATAATCATTGTCAGCATATTTAAATTTATATGTATTTGTATTTATCTGTCATAAATGCATTTTTCATTTATTCATTTCTGCACATTATATATAAAGCTGTGTTCTTGCTTAAACACCTTAACATGAACAAAACGGAAAAAGAACAAAATCATTAGTAATACATATTTATTCTTTTTTCGTTCTGACAACATTAATTAAAATGTATGCTAAAAGCCAGTGCAAGTAAGAGTGTCATCTCTGGATGCAAGATTAAATAGTTTTAAACCCTTGAGCCATTTTTAAAGTGTTCACACTGTAAGAAGAAATGTTATAATATAAAAGACACTTTGTCATTTTTAAATCATGGACCCAATTATTTCTTATATTAAGTATTAAATAGTGTTTGAGTTAGGCCAAGGTTCTGTATTGTTATTTATCCAACGGCTCTTAACTGATTCAGTTTAGTTGATAAATAACCCTACTGCAACTAAAACATATATCATTTGTTAAATTGGCATGTTTGTTATTTTAGCTAATCTTTAGCTAATTGCTTAATGTTTTAAAAATGCACACTGAATCAGAAAAAACAAATAAAGCTTATTCCCAGTCAATACAACTATATAACTAAAACTATATATCTTTATTTGTTAATACTTAAAACATACATGTTTTGTTTTGACTAGTTTAACTCTGGACTTTGGCATGTTTATATTGTCAAAATAACATACACTTATAGAGAAAAGCTCTGTAAATAAAATAAACTTAAATTACTACCTCAAACATACATAAACAATTCAAATAATGGAGTTGCTACATTTACTCAATTTATTATTAGTGTACTAAAATATGTTAACTGGGGTTCCCCTGATATGAAAACAATATGTCAGCAGTAGATAATAAGCTCTGTTAGTAATGAAGGAGATATATCAAAATTAAAAACGCACCAAGAAGACGACACCTTCAATGTTGTAAGTTGTTTTATGTGATCTCAAAATGGTCTGTTACAATAAAAAAATGTTGACATCTAACAACTCAATAGTAATTTTTAATATCGTTTGGAAGAATTCTGGCTCTAAGATGTGTTTAAGTTTCCTTGTACTAGTTGAACGTCTCAGAGCAACAGGCACAGGGCAGGCAGAGACGTCTCTGGGTCAGGGGATTCATCACTGTTGTCTCATTCCTAAAATCAGTATTTTAGTGCATACTCTACAGGAAACAGTATAATCTAATTATACAACAGTATAGTCTTATTATACTTGTGTTCAATTATTAAAAGTTGATCGTGGTTCTTTTTTCTTTCCAATTTGAGATCCCTTACACGCTTAATCCTTCCCATCATCATTCTTTGCGCAGTCTTCCTCCTGTGACTCCAAGCAATGACTTATTTATAATAATTAAATATTATGTCTTTCTCCGTGCAGTTTTGGCAAATACAAGTCATTATAAATACCACCAGTTACACAGTATTAGCTCTGAAAGTATTTATGGAAAAACGGGCAACAAAAATTGGGTCTGAATGGGACGTTGTCTATGATTCATTCAGAATTCGGGTTCTTTATTTACACTTGGTTACGATATGTTTACTGCCGATTCATGGAAAACTAAAAGCAAGCAAGGAATACACATACAAAGAATATATATTCATCTTCAATCCATTTTCAAGTTGATTCATTTTCCGTGGACGTTTTTTCTTCAAATCTCTGTTTTATTTGTCAGCTTTATGCTATTGTTTTGCATGGGAACCCCGACCGGATATCTTTCTATAGCTCCCGGTGGTAGCGCTGCGAAATTAGAAGATATTAGCGCACCTTGCAGAGTCGGCGGTCCAGTAACTATATGTCTATGGACAGTACGTCTGCCCTTCTGTAGTTGATGTTAGCAGCTTCGATTACTCAGTTAACATCAACAAAGGGAATACGGCGAATAGTTGCGATTGTTGAAATTCGCCAAATATTATTGCGCGTGCATACATATCGGGTGTTGTAGAAATAGGCTGTGATACAGTATTCAAGACGTAAGACCGGATCGTAAGTCCCAGTGATTTGAGCCTAGATTGATTAAATGCATTTAAGACTCGGTCGTAAATATATGTTGTCTTAAGTTGTTGTACTAAGACCGAGCATACTGATAAAACGAGGGCATAGTGTTTAGAAGAGAGAGGGGTATTTTTTCAATTAGAAGAATTACACAAAAATGTTGATTATACATGAAATCATCCCTCCGAATCAGGAAAAATGCCCAGGGAAGAGTAAATGTTTGTAGCATCTTGTTCATATGAATATGGAATTGAGGAACTAAAGTCCAATGTCCATCAAACGAAATACACATAACACTGCTTCTTTGATGAATTAAATGACAAAATAGATTACATGTCCGGGAAGATTTTCTTTTACTACCGCCACACTGCAGAATTAACATTGTTGTGATCATGAATAAGATAATATGATGAAGTCCTATGAGCATTGCAACAAACATACCAAAATATACCTTAAAGTCTATAATGGATTGAAAGCAACGTTAATCTTGTGTTTAATCATATCTACCATACAACATACCTAATGTCACAGGTCAGATAACGTCTGGAAAGTGTTTGAATATAGTAAAACATTCTAAAATAGGATTCAATTATATATCTGTTAAATAATAGTCGTTTAACACACATCTAATACAATGATCTTAGGCAGGAACCTGAGTCTCTTACTCATTTACTCATACTCAATGGTTTCAATTTAGACTTTGCCACCGGAAACACGAGGTAAAATCCCCTTTAAAATACAATTAAGACACACATATACGAGGAAGTCATCATTTGAAAGACAATGAGAAACAATTATAATGTGTTAGGAAAATTGTCAAGACTTTATTTAAGTGAGCCGGATAGATATAAGCGTCATATAAATAACAACAGATAGAAACCTAAATTCCTAAAATAAAAAGAAACATTTCTATATAATACCACTTTTGGTTTTAAAATTTAATAAACGGACGTATGATTAAACACTGTCGTGGGAAAAAACATGGTGATGTTTCCCTCTTTCAATTATAAATTGAACTTGGCATTTATTAATAACCCGAGTAGGATCTTGATAATTAGATGAAAACTATAAGGACACAGGGTCGTGTCTAAACTTCTGCCATTATTACTACATTTTTCGTTTATTGGACAAACTGTCAGGCAGGTCTTTTTTATACCGTATATTTTAACAATTCTCCGATAGCGACTTTATGTCTAAACAAAGATTAGAAAAATCGGCCATTTAACCCATTGCACTAACATGTATAAAAGCTATTGTGCGTCAATATGATCTCAACTTGAAAGATAAAACTGTCGATGTTCAGTCTGGTTATCGGGTTTTGTTTGAGGATTGTTTAAAAACACATATATATGACCACTTATCTCAGAAACCAGACACAGGGTAAATTGTAAATTATATTCATGTGTTATTATTTTTACCCAAATGCAAAACATTTTGTCGTCAACTGACACTTTTCAAAAGTTACCTATTTATATATCAGAGAGGCTAGTTCATATACAAAGAAATAGCTAGTATACAATTTTATAAAATCGTATACATTCTAACACAAGATTGAAAAATTGCATTGTGTCCTTCACCTATTTCTGATAAATTAGAAACACAGTGTTTTAAATTCAGAGTGCTTACTTTAAATTGTTTCAATTTTGCGAAAGTGTCAAATTCAAATTCGGTCAAATGTATTTTATGCTCACCCAATGAGACTCAAAAAATATCACTACGTTCTGCCTTAAAATATGGTTGCAAGGGAAAGCTCTGTTTGTAGGGAAGTTTGGGTAGCCACGGAGATATGAAATATTGGGTTTATCATGTACAAGTGATGAAGGTAGGACTGGAGGTGTGTATTGTAGGCCATATATAGGGGGTTGCTGCTGGGAGGAGTGTGATTTTCTTTTTCAAGAAATATGACGCCTTTCTGATTATATATTTCATTGTTTCTACAATGGCAACAACTGATGGAATCATTGGTTTTATTATTTTATTTGTTGGTTGCTAAAAAGCTGATCTAGCATTGATTGTTTACCATGGAAACTAACTTTTAATGGACATACATAAAATATAAACCTACATGCCTAAAATATCCTAAAATATGCCTATTGATTGACTCCAGTAAAACTAAGAAACAGTTCAAAATATAATGATAAAATGAGGTTTCGTTGTGGTTGTTGTTGTTTTTCATAAGATATTGACATTGTCTGCACTATACACTTTCAATAAAATAATTTAAAAAGGTGATGTCAAAAGCAAATGCACACATTTACAATTATATTTGGTTTTATTTTTTTTTACGATAGAGTTCTAACATTTTATTTGTTACTGGAATAAGCATGACCAATTATTGCTTTTTCACATATCCTGTATTACAATATATAACTAAAACTAGTCTGCAGTTCATGCGCAAAAATAAGATAAAACTTAAATTGGTTAGGGTCACACTATTCATATTATACAGTATCTATACGAAGAAACCTCTTATGTATATGTCACCGTTTAAATAATCTTGACTTGGGGTCCGCTAATGATAACCCTATTTTGGTTCGAACACGACACATGTCAGGTCACATGAGCACATCTATTCAACCAACATCGTCATGCTGGCTGATAACAGCATCAAGTTTGTACCCTGACCATCATCCTATGATCGAATGTTAATTGTTACTACGCTTTATATCAAGATATGCGGCCTCATCATATACAATCACAAGATAACCAACATTTAGGCAAAGTTCTCAGAGGATAGATCCGATAATGCACTCCCATTAACGTTCATCATCATCATCATCATCATCATCATTATTATCATCATCATCATCATCATCATCATCATTACCAGCATCAACAACAACATTATCATCATTATCAGCAGCAGCAGTATTAGCAATATCATTATCAAATTCATCATCATCATCAACATCATAATCCTTACAATCATCATCATCACCATTTAAGTATCAGATCCATCATACTTATTTACGTCAATATGTATTTATATTTCTTTAATTTATTAAATAAATTATACCAGGTTTTGGCCTTTGTTTATTTTCATATCCGCATTGATTATGCCATATAAGAACATTATATTAGACGTGTGTGCGTTCTACTTTCTTCAAAGTGGTTTTAATGGATTACATAAACGTTCATAGTTAACGTTTTCATGGTGATACATACATTACTGATATATCAATAACCTTCGTTTCAGTTAGTCCAGGATTCGTTTTAAATATATTGATAAACATTATACACGGTTTGGGGGTTGCTGACGTATAAACCCGAAGTTGGACCCTTAAGGGTTCAGGTATCTCTTGATATTGCCGTGTACCCATTAGTAATTACAGCAAAAATGTTTTCCAAAATTAATATTTATGTCAACTAATACAACGTGGTTTATACCTTTTCGAGGTGTCCTTATCATTGTTATTAACTTTGTCAAATATAAGGCTATTTATTATAATTGATAAATAATAAAACAATTACAACTGCTGGGCAAAACATTGTAACATGTACGCAACAAGAAGATTTTCTGGATATTCAAAATAAAGTCACGAGTTGTTAACATCAAAATAGAGAATGTTCAACATGGAGACTGATACTTGTCTTATTTTATTGTTTAACAATGTCACTCATTTTATGTGCATTTTATTACATGTATTATTATATATAAAAACATTATGAAACAACTGTCTTAGATGTTATTGTGTTTGATTAAATGTCATCGTCCCCATGCTACAAAATGGTCGTTTCCAGTGATTGGCACCTATATGAAATGATATTGTTTGCGTGTTGTTTTACATCTGGAATAGAGTTTCTTAACTTAATTGGTTTTGGTGTCAAGCGGACGAGGGTCACTGAAACTCAAAACAAACTGGTCAGCTATTTAAAAACCTGGCTCCACCTCGTTTTTATTCTTCCACAAAAATGTATCACCGAGTATTATAAAATAAAATAATACTGTTGATCATAACTGGATGCCTGAAAATGTCTTCCAAAATGTCTCACCTATTTTAGTTTCTGTGCATGCAACACTTATATCAAGTGTAGAAACACCTTTATTATAAATTAAACGCTGATTGGCTCGATAGCGAGGCAGTTATCTGTATACATTAACGGTGAAGATTGTGTATATATATCAGACACCATTAGAAACACGTCCGATATTTTACTCTTAGAAGTTTCCAAAGGTTACGGAAAGGGCCGAAGATGATGAAAAAATAACCAAGGAGGAGAAGACTTGTTCGACTATGACATTGCAAAAATTAAACAAAATTGAAAAAAAAAATTAATATGCTACTTTATACACCGCCTAATACTATTTAAAATTGAGAAACCTAAAACGTTTTCGTCAGAGAAATTGTTTTCAAGAAAAATGTCCGGGATATTGCGGATGACTACATGTGATTGTAATTACACTATCAACAACAATATTAATAAACAGCAATAGGTTTGCATCTGTCACTGTGATCGATATGTAAGTGTACATCCCTATCATACCTGAAGTCACTGGTTCTAACCTGACAAGATTGTTTGAATGTTTTGCAAAAAGAAATATGAAAGTGCTTAAGTAGAACCAGAGTTAGGGAGACTTTGGAGACTTAGCGGGGTGCGAATGAGGAGAGGGTGAGGATAGGAGGCGCCGTTATCATAGTGCTGTCTTAACATGGCACCATCTATTCCTGTGGAGGTACATGTATCACCATGATGCCAAGAGATTGAAAATCCTGGAGGTAAATTTCCTGGTAACGGATACCGATTTATATAAGGTAAATTATACAAGTTAGGAGCATTGCTCCACTGGTGTGGCATATCAAAGTTATGCTTCACTTCATAGCGGTTCTGAATTTCATCGTGTTTTCTCTGTTCCGTTTGTGTACCTGTCAAATGGTTTGGTAAATGGCTGGTTAACCTGTTGGGCGATACTTCATGACTTGTTTTGGTTCTAACAGCTGTGTTTCTGTGATCCTTGCCTCTGTAACCTCTGTCAGGGATTTACCTCTTGCATAACTGGTATCAGAGTTCAGTTTCAGCATGTGAACATATTTTATAACAAATATTGATAACAATAAATGGCTGACTTGTAAATCCTCTGACTGCATAGCCTCCCGACGCATGGCTTCAAGACCCGTTTGGAGCGAACGGCCTAGTGTGGGAAGTATTTCGAGTTTGCGCCTTTTCCTTTAAACACAATTTGATAAACAAAATCGCTACTGAACAAAGGAAAACGACTTATTTATGCCAATAAATGAAATTCATGAACATTATTAAAGTATTATTTTAAATGTTCTGCAAAACCCTTTCAAAGGACCAACGGGCTAATCAGGACAATTTTGTATGAACTGTTCTTTCTGTCTTTTTTCTTCTTTTTAAATGTCCTACAATATTGAAAAGCGGAAGCGGAGCCCCTTGCTATCCTGGAAGAGAAACAGTTATTTCAGAAACAAGTACATATTAACAATTTTATTATTCCCCGCCACTTAGTTGAATTACACAAGGGACATTTAACTTATTTAAAACGTTAATCATGATTAACATTCTTTAACAGTTGATGACTCTTACCAACACCACTGAGTACACTAGTTAGCTTGCATACTTTTGTGGCGTAACGGGGCTCCATAGTAGAACGCAACATCATCACATGATTATAATTTTATTAATGAAAGTTACATTTTACAATCTAACAACAGCGAGGCGTGAATACCTCTCTTTAACGCGTCCAAATCTACTCTCCTCTCCCCAGCTTATCTCAATTCCTTCTCTCCTTCTCCCATTCTGCCATCTAAACTAATTGCTCATCCGAACGGAGCTCGCATATATTTTTAACGATCGTGCCATTCGTACAGTGCAAAACTCACGCTTCTCGCCATACTCGTATTTTGAAGTGTATATCAGTCACAGTCCTGAATCGTGCCTCTTTATTGCTATTTAACTAGTTCCCTGGTACACAAAATGTATATTGTATCATTTGGGTTATTATTCATGTCATTCATCGTCCTGCTTTATTTTAACTTGCACTTTGTTTAATTAAACAGCACGATGTCTTTAACTAACCAATTATAACCAATAATTGTACCAATTATTATTTAACTGAAAACTAATTAATATGGTAATATTACGTTTCACTTTACATCTTAATAATACAGTATTGCAGATTGAATTACGGTAACGGTAAGGAAGTCAATAACGGAAGCATTTTGTTTGATACTGGATCATAAGCTGTATGCTTTAATCATTAAGCGTTAAATGTTTTTCCTTAAGTTATTCGTATTAAGTTTAACTAAAATAAACATTTTTATTAGTAAGTCAGTTCACGAGTAAGTCTTCAACAACAACAAAAATGACAATCAAATCAAGTGGATTTGGGAAAGAACAAATTTCAGAGAATTGTTCATAACATTTGCCGTTTTGACCTTCCATTTCACCGATTTGAAGTGAAAAAGATAACACCAAAAAGCTGCTTTGCTTTTATGTTAATCTATATTAAATTGCTAAACTAATATCAGCCTAGTTATAGTGTTACACAGCAATAAAGTAACAATTAAAACATAATGTAAAAAGATGAAAAAAAATATCCTAAATACATTGACAAACATGAAAACAATATAATACAATATACAATGTTAAACATATTAAACAGTGTTAATTAATATTATGTACGAATTCATTTATAGGACCACCTTGCTGAGTGGGATATTTAAAAAATAAGAACTACAAGTGCGTCTTCTTACGAAGTTTTGCTTTATACAAATCAATGACAACCTGTATTGACTTCAATTATACTGGAGTAAATACCGAAAACATTTATAAATGTGTTAGGATTTATTCAACATTTAACTTATCATCATAATCATCATATTTATCAAACTATTAACAATGTCTTCGTAATTCTTATTACTACTACTACTACTTCTACTATTACTACTACTACTACAACTACTACTGCTACTACTACTCCTGCTACTACTACTACTACTACTACTACTACTACTACTACTATTACTTCTACTACTACTATTACTACTACTACTACTTCAACTTCTACTTCTACTACTACTACTACTACTACTCCTACTACTACTACTTCGTGCTACTACTACTTTTACTACTACTACTACTACTACTACTACTACTACTACTTCTACGTCTACTAGTACTACTACATGCTACTTCTACTACTACTATATGCTACTACTACTACTACTACTACTTCTACTACTACTACTACTACTACTACTACTTATATTACTACTTCTACTACTACTACTACGACTACAACTACTACTACCACTATTACTACTACTACTACTACTAATACTAATACTACTACTACTATTACTACTACTGCTGCTACTACTACTACTACTACTACTACCACTACTACTACTACTACTACTACTACTACTCCTACTACTACTACTACTAATAATAATAATAATTATAATAAGTAGTAGTAGTAGTAGAAGTACGTTAAGTAAATCCGGAAGCCATCTTGCAGTTAAATTTGCAACTACTTTTGCAGGTAAGTATATCCGTTACAACTATTGCAGATTAGTAAATCTGTAACCTCTATTGCAGCGACGTAAATCGCAAAAGTACAGTTAAGTAAATCCGTAAGCCATGTGGAAGTTAAGAACATCAGTTAGCCATATTGCCGTAAAGTATACTCGTAACCCATGTTGAAGTTAAGCAAATCCGTAAGCCATATTAGATTAAAGTAAGTGCGTAAGCCATATTGCAGTTAAGTATATCCGTAAGCCAAGTTGCATTTAAGTAAATTTGTAGGTCATATTGCAGTTAAGTAAATCAGTAAGCCATACTACATTTAAGTAAATGCGTAGGCTATATTGCAATTATGTAAATCGGTAAGCCATGCGTAAGCCATATTGCAGTTAATTAAATATGTAAGCCATATTACAGTTAAGTAAATCGGTAAAACCATTCGCAGATAAGTATATCCGTTACCTCTATTAAGAAATTATGTAACTAGTGCAGTTAAATGAATCGATAAGCCATATTGCAGTTAACTATAATCGTAACCTCTGTTGTAGTAAGTAAATATGTAAGCTATATTGCAGTAAGAATATCCGTTCATTTTTTTTTTTTTTGCAGTTAAGTAAATATCAAAACCATGTTTCAGTTGAGTAAATTTGTAAGACACAAGTAAATCCGTAACAACTATTGAAGTTATGTATAATCGTAACCCCTTTTGCAGTAAGGTAGATATGGAACCTCTATTATAGTTATATATAATCGTTACCCCTACAGCAGTTAAGTAAATATGTAACCTCTACTGAAGTTATGTATAATAATAACCCATATTGCAGTTAAGTAAATATGTAACCTTTATTGAAGTTATGTATAATCGTAACTACTATTGCAGTTAAGTAAATATGAAACCTTTATTGAAGTTATGTATAATCGTAGCCCACATTGCATTTAAGTCAATCTGTAACATCTATTGAAGTTATGTATAATCGTAACCCATATTGCATTTAAGTCAATATGTAACCACTATTAAAGTTATATAAATATAATCTCTATTACATTTAGATTTTTCCATAATCCTTACCTACACCAAGAGGTCACGTGATAGTGTACCTTATGTCTATATCTTTCACTTGGACCTGCCCTGTTTCAATGACTAATCACTAGGACTATGGACTAGGGCGTACACATGTTCATATGTAACCATTCATAATAACATACAGTTGCAAGCAATGTTTCATGACTTAAGCACATAAGTATCCCGGAATGCCGATTTACATTTACAGATGAGGTCTTAAGCTCTGCAGAAGCCTCAAGTAAGTTGAGCTTCATTATTTTTGTAAGTACATAATTTTCATTGACTCGATTATCTTGTTATTGGTTTGGCAGTATCTACCTGTGCCATGTTTATGTGTTTCTTTTGTTTTCATGTAGTTGTACCTAAGCTAATTACTAACTGAGCTTACACCTAACGTTGATATAGTTTAATATTTGTTAAGTGATATACATGTAGCTACTGAGATGAAAATTGAAGTGGTACAAATGTTGGGATATCTGTCATAGGCAGTCTATGACAAGTCACTGTGTTTACTCCCAAGTCCAGTATAAAGTGCTATTCAAGTAGTTTAGCATACAGAGGAAGTTATTACTATTCGTATGTTGTTGTTTTTCTAAATATGTTTTTACTTTGCCCAATTATGGATTTATCCCTCCTTAAAATTATGTTAATTTGTTTAAACCTTATCTTCCACTTAAAATTGTATTATTTTTTATTTTTCTTTCTTTCATATTTTTCTTTTCTCGCCTGAACAGGAGTCACAAAATGGCTGCTATGTTTTCCGAAAAAAATACTTATTACAGATGTACGCCAAATATTTGTTCATTTAATATGGCTTAGCTTAAAGATTCGCCAGCTTAATTAAAATTCATATGTATCTTGTGCTGTACAGGTACGAGTAAAGTCAACATCAACTACAAAATATATATCTCTTTAATAGTCTTCTGTACGCAACATAGGCACTGCTTGTAGGCAAACCTGAAACTTGATGGATCTTGTAAGTTTTGGTTGTTGGTTTTGGGCTGTCTGTTATCATGGCCAGCATGTACAAAGCAAGTGTTGTCACGTTTAAAAACTGTTAGTCTTATACTCTGAGAATTTTTTTTGTAATATATTTAACGTTTTTGGAGTTGCTTCAGATTTCAATAAATGGTTTTTAACCAGATGCGATATAAATAAGCCATTCAAGATAAAAGATACTGTATGTTATATAACACTATAGTCATTTATATTAAGTATTGGGATTTCCTTTATGTTGGATGTTTGAAATTAATTGTTCTGCACATAAAACATGTGAAAGCAAATTACTGAGGTCTGTAAATATTTCGCTAACATTATTTGACGGTTTACTTGTACGAGGAACTAAGCTTATGACTGTTATGTCCTACAAATCATATTCGGATGTTAATTTTAACTATCTCAGAGCCTCATTCGGACTCTTCTATTATTTTCAACTTGAATGAAAGATATTTAAGTAGTTTTAAAAACAGGTAAAATTGAGCTCTCTTACCTTCCTTCTTTGTCTACTTACTGATTGATTGCAATTGCTTATAATGCTTTCTATGTTTAAATAACTAACATTTCTATGGGTAAATATTCTTTTGTATTGGTATTATTAAAAGGGGTTGATGAAATTTAAATTGATTTTATTGTAAATTACTTAAATATCAATAATATTTTTGGTACACAATTTAGTAAAAGAAATTTTATCTTCAAACGATCCGAATGATGATACATTCATATTCTTTTTCTCTTGAGAGACACTATTTGTTAATATTACTTAGTGGAATGTACCGGACATTCTGTTAGAAATTAATCAAGAGGACACGGACGAATGCTTTTAGCATTTGGACAATGGATGCAGTACAACACTTGGCAATGAACTATTGCGTTGAGCATAAAAAAGCAAGACGGAACCTGTCTAATGTTGAAACAATAAAAAATGACTGTAACACTTTCTATGACTTTATTTTTTATTATCTATTAAATGCTGTGCATTCAAATGTTGAGTTTAAGCTATCTGTATGCATCATTAGCAAATAATGCATACACTTTTCGAGATGTTGTAATATAAAAGGGATATGCCTTGATATGAAAAACTTTGATTTCTTGAGATATATTCCGAAACTTTCATATCTGGATATCTTGTATCATGACAACGAAGATACTCTGCGTTTCTTAACTCGCACTTGGCATATTCCGGGTCATTCTTAACATAGCCTTTTAGCTTTTTGTTTACTTTATATGGTGCGTTGAATGAGCTGCAATTTCGTCCACGACTTTAGTTCTACAGTAATTCCATACCCACCCCCACCACCACACACATACCCACACCCTAACGCTAATGCGACTTCTACCGCTCTCCACGATTGCAAGTCCTCTATTGGTTGTTGCTGGGTGTGTTCGTTTTCTAGTCTTAATCTTAATGAGTCATTTAGATTTGTCTCAAATTCACATTGCTCGGATAGTCAGCGTTAAGCCAGGACATGTTAAACCTTCCCTCCTGTTTACCGATTATGTTTATGGCAAGGAATCTGTTTCACTATGAAAAACTTCATAACTCATCATCATATTGGTTTATTTAATGGTCAGTAAATACATTCGTATTTTATCGTCACCCCGTCATGTTGCCTAGGCATGACAAAGATGTTTTAAAAAGTGACAGTGGGCTCCTATCAGGTATCCACATTCGTGTACCTCTCCATAAAGAGCTAAAGAGCTAGAAAATGAGTGGTTAACCGATTTCTTTCCTAAGATGATTAGAAAAGGATTTTAAAGATAACTACCTATCATTAACCCTCGATTTACCTTATTGTAATAATCATTTGACCCCTATTCGAGAAATAAAGTGTTGGAATCAACAATGTTTTGTTATTTAAAGGTATGGATCTTAAGCTGACTTCTTCCATTTGAAGAAACGAAAGGAGAGATGGAAGGGGTCTGCATATTACTATGTACGATTTGCTCATGAAGGAAAGTGGCTTTTAAAGAAAAGGTAGGTACTATGCCTAATTCTTCCTTAACCATGACTGACCCACCGCCACTATACCACTTACCTTATTACACAAATGGTATATATAAGGAGAAAGTCCTCTGCTTTTGTCAGGAAAGAGTGTTAAACGTGCATGCGCTTAAAAGGGACAACAATTAGCTTAAAACATGTATTGGGAACAGATACAACATTTACATTTTATGAATGTTTTACTTTATGCTGGAAGAGAATAAATGGTTTAGCAATGTAAAGATAATGTAGATACATTTAATGTTTTAAAACAGATGTGATTTGTCGGGACAGGGGTTATTTTGTTTCTGTCTAATTACTTTGTACAATATCTACCTACTTTCTATAGAAATGTGTCGGCGCCGTTGACCATAGCCAGTTGTCTTATACAACTGTTATATACCGGCAATAAGATCTAAATTAACTACAGATTTTCAAGTTGGTCAATTACATGTGATTATAAATACTATTTGCTATCTATAGAAATGAGTCAGTTTGTTAGACTAATGAAGGCCCTAGCTGTACTGCCACCCGTTATGGCTATGGCTATGGGCCCGCGGCAAAACGATACGAGGTGCACAGTCGAGTATCTTTCCCCATTTCTCGGGTTTAGATTTCGACCCTTATAATGTTTTTAATGTCCGAGATGTCGAGATATCTTACCATGATTATTTAATTAGGATTATTTTAAAGCTGTACGACTGTAGCGATTTTTGTTATGTTTAAGATGTTATGTAAAAAGTTGTATTAAGTTTAGATATGTTATAATTATATGTTATTTTAATGATTTGAATATAGTTCTTCTAGGTTTAAAGTAGGATCTTCTAATTGAATCTTCTTTGTCTGCGTGGGGGGGGAGGAGGGGTGGTTCGCGTGTAAGCCATAACATTACTAGCAGTTTTTGCACGTGTGTGCTGTCCGCACATAAGCATTACGTGATTAAAAGATTCAATTATATTGCAATACGAGCAGATTCTTGTAGTTTTATTTTCGGCCCCTTAATTACTAAATCCTAACCGCTATCTTGAATATATCGTATCATAAACTAAAATACTATGGCGCTTATCCGTAATTGCTTAATCGCTTATATTCTTTGAATTTTTCATCTTCTTTCAGTGCTACTTAACACGGAAGTTATATGCTTAGCAGGAGGGGGCGGGCGGGCGGGGGCAGCATACCACTCGGATTGGGCCCTGGGAGGTTGTATTACCCGAGTTAACCACTTAGTGGGGGTTTCTGCCCCACATTTTTGGGCCGATCCGGGTACTATGCTGGCCCCACCTTGCTATGCGGTAGGTCTTCCCCATCTCCTCCCACAACCCTAAAAAAAGTCAATGCCGTCTGGGGACGGCCCACCACCCTTGCCGACCCAGAGGGGTTGTACAATTCCACACAGTTAATCCACTTTTGCTAAAACCAAGGTGAAATGTTTAGCAGTAACCAAATGCAGGTATGTATAAATAAATGTACGCTCGTGTAAACACAATGTTGGTAAAGTTCTTACAAGGTTATTGATGCAGAAAGTCGACGATGTAGAAAACGCACATTCTACGTTCGAGTAAGCACAGTGTAGTAAAACGTTTCGTCTGCTGTTTAAGCTGTCAATCTTTTCAAACGTGATATGGCGGGCAAAAAGTCGACATACATTATCTATTCCTGGTATGCTCGTGGGGGCTCTACATCTACACAGTCCCGCCAGCGGACGCCAAAGCAGCGTCGGCGCCATGTACGGAATTCAACGCCCTCTTGTATTTCTTGCTGAGGCTTGCCCGTTTATCGGCTTCTCGCATTAACTCTGCCTGGATTCGAATTATCTACTGAAGACGGTAAGCGTGCCCATCACCCTCAGTTGGCAGTGCGGGATCCATGGGTGGGGCCGTTGGAATCTCTCAGTCATTCATATCTCGATTCGATGTTTACTTCCTCACATCGCTAGTTCAGTTAACAGCGCAACTACTCCCGAAGCATTATTCCGACTCGATTCCCGCGTCTGAAAGTTGATAATTTCACCTTTATCAACTTTTAGTGGTTGTTGCAAAGTTTTCTCATCGGAATAATAGCCTGAATTCTAAGTAATATCATAACCGTCTTGATAATTTCCACCCACTGTAACACCCACATTCACCCTCTCTTCCGAATTTCCATTACGTTGAGCCGCAGACAAAGACATAGCCAGTATCTTTCCTTTTTTTCATCATGACGTAGCCCACTTAGCTATGGCTATATCTACCCGAGTTGACCCGAACGACCATTTAAATTCGCCGCCTCCAATGTGCCCGCGCTCTTTTGCTATAATATTTATTATGGGCTTGGGAAATTGCCCGTCAACGTATTTTTGTTTGCAGCATTGTTCGAATGAACTGGAAGATCCAAATTCACTATCCGGTGATTGTTAAGACCTTCCATAACCGTGCCACCGTTTTTCAGGAGGTCTTCTCCCTTTGAGAACGTCCAACCTGCCTCGACCTCTCTCGCCGAAATCCGTTGTAAATTCGATGTCGCCGAGGTTCATGATCCGACCCCCACGTTGGTTAACATAACCATACTGGTCCTTTTTAATGTAGTGGAAAAGATCAGGCGCACTCTGTAGTGAAGCAACCGCATCGACGTAAGCTCGAGTAGCATAGTTTGCACTGGGTTTTCAACCCCACCACGCCGACCAAAGATACTCATTTCACCTCAAAGACGACATTCACTGGCAAACCGTGGCTGTCTTTTCTGTAACAACGCTCGTCTCTAACAGAGATTTTAAGCTCAAAGATTGTCCCCTGTCTCAGGAGCTTGAACTCGTGATTACGGAAACGGACGATTTGATCTCCCCGTACGACGAGCCACCGACAGCGACAACAGCGAGCGGACTACTTGGGGCTCCGTTCAAGACGTTCTCAACGGTGTTCGCCTCTTCTAGGTGGATAAACAACATCCTGTGCGGGCTGAAATTTACAGGACGGTCCCCTTGGGCACTTCACCCTGGTTGGAATGGAAGACAGGTTTGTTCGAAGCCTAGAAGCTCTAGCAACCCTTCCGATATTCGAACGGATCCTATCGAATAATGAAATTCGAGATCGAGTAATCCGGTAATCAAGCCTTAGGGCTAGGCAGCGGAGTGGGAGGCTGGCTCTAAGGTATTCTTGCGTATGAACGGCATTGCCAGAAATTTGGGGTCGACACCCAGACAGATTAGCGCCCAAAAGAGTACCCCAACAGCCGCGGCATGGGGGACGTTCACACCAGAGGGCACGTTGCGTGGACCCAGACAGACTTTCGGCACGACGTCAGGAAAAACACGTTGCATGCCAGAACGACGGAAGTCCAGACCCCGAGCACATGACGTTTGGGTCATAGGTCTCTGGGGTCGTCATTGCGGGGTTTGCCTTGCGACTGGCTACCGCCTAAAAAGGACCACATTGAGTTCACCAAGCAATATCCCGGCGTCGATGACTCTTGGAGCACGTTCGTGATAGATGTCTCTAAAGGCTTCACTCAGGCGCAAAAGCAATTCATGGCCCAATTGGAGGATGCGATAAACTCTCTATCACCCGTTACCAAAGCGTTCTGCAATACGCCGGGAGCGAGCTCAACGTGGTTTTTGGAACAGATTGTACATGGCTCAGAATGACATGATACTAAACATCAATCCCGGCGTCGCGCACTACAACAACAAAATAATAAAGGCTCCAGCCGACCTACCAATCGGCGTGGTGGGGTTTAACTCTCTCCCGGTGCAGACTCAGGTACATGGCAGCTTCAATGACGGTAAAATCGCAGGGTCGCCGCGGGTGGATCCGCCTGCAGCAAAACTGTCTGGCGCCAAAAGCAGTGAAGTTGTATCCGCTACTACAACAGCTGCGCTAGCAGGCACCAAAAGCAGCGGAGTTGATCCTCTGCTAAAACAGCTGCGCGAGGCTCTGATTGTGGGTGGGGTTGCAGTAAGACTTGTTGCCCTTTGGCTAGCGCTTCGCTAGGCACTCGCGGCCAGCAACCAGTAACAAACCCCCGACGGCGAGAAACAGAGCCCAAGTGTGTTCGGCAAGCCATTCGACTGCCTTGCATGCGGTCGACAAGAGCCATGAAACCACGCTGCCAGTAACACCTTGGATAGCAGCCACGTCCCACTCCGCGAGTTTTGTGAGTAGAGCGCCAAGGGCTGTTTTTCACCTACTCCCCAACGCCACCCTTACCGGGTTGGGCTGGGGGCCTGTGTGAGAGGGGGCGGCGCCACCGGTTAGTGCTAGGACATGTGTGCTGATGGTCATCCCGTTTGCTGTGAGGATGGATACGACGGAGATCACTTGCTGTCGGAAGAGAGTCTTGTTCCGCTCAGCCATTGTGGTGTCTTCTTGTAGGATTCGCCGCAGGGTTTCCCGACACGGGCTGATCTGCTATCTGAGAGCTTCTCGGTTGGCTGTAGCCGCCTCGAGCCGTGTGGCCCGCTCATCCTCCAGGTTTCTTATTCTATCCGAGATACGCTGCTTCATCTCTGGGTCATCCGTCTCTCTTAGTTTTCCATTCTCTCGATTAAGATGTCTATCGATGTAGGAGAGTCTGGCACGCTGTGGAACATGAACCTGAACGTCCCCGCTCGTTCGATGAAGGGTGTCTTAATGCTCTTCGTAAAACCGACCCAGCCATTTCAACGCCAAAGCAAAGGCTTCTTTCTATAACCCCAAGATCACGAAGGTAGAGGTCACTGTCGAGGGCATCCCGAACCAGCTTTACGCTCAAGGTATGCGCCCTTACCTGGCGTGGGACGAGGTCAGAAAACTTATGGCAGATGGAATAAAACGGCACCCCGAAGTGGCCATGGTGGCCAAGGACCTCGGTCTCCACGCTTGAGACCTAGGTAAGTACGTTACAGAGGAGTTCGCTTTCTGACTGGAAATAATGTCCACCGATGACATTGTCTTGCACGGCAACGGCCGCCGGATCGAAAACGCCAGCAAGGGGATCACAATTCAGCGCGCCAAGGAAGCGGAAGCTCGGAGAGCATTGAACATATGCCTCTTCGTCCTTATGGACGCGCAGCTTAACATCGAAAATGGACGATTCGTAACGGCTATTTACTGAAGAGGCCCACTCGGCAATAATTTGTGGCGTGACTGGCTGCAGGAAAACGCAATTCGTGTTTGACCTCCTAGAGGGCCTATTCCGCGGCCTTTTCGATCACGTCGTAATTCTCTGTCCATCGACAAGGCATAACAGGACCTACCAGGAGCGCCCGTGGGTGTGGACAGACGAGGGGGTTTACGTTCTAGATCCAGACGAACGGCTTCATGACTTGTTGCGCGCTGTCTACCGAGTCTTCCACGGACAACTGACGTTGTATGACATTGATGACATGGCCGCCAGCAAACAGTTCACCAAGAAAAAAGACATGCTCTGCGAGCTGGCATTCAGCGGCCGCCATGCCAAGTAATCGGTCTGGGTCCTGGCTCAGAGGTACAACGCCGTACACAAAGACCTCCGAGACCAAACGCGTTGGATCGCTCTCTTCCACTGCAAGGATCGGGATAACATCGACGAGTGCTTGCGTAAACATGACATCATCCCCGCAGCCGACAGGCCTCCCTGTCGGGAACAACTCGCCAAACGAAACATGCTGTTAACGAAACTGATGTTAAGTACCTCGCAGCCTTGTAGCTATGCCTTTTTAACATGAAACGCCTATACATTGCCGGCGCCTGCGTCGGAGGAGAAATGGCGGCTCTTCTTCTTTTCATCACAATTAGACTCGACGTTTACGTGACTATAGCAATGGAATGCGACGACATTATTGACGAGCCTGCGCGGGCCATTGCTCGGTCTGGAGGCCACGAGCACTGCGGGGAGGAGGCTGGTAAACCTGCAAACGAAGAACGACTTGGGCAAAGACAGAGGTTGGCCGCTCTTGCCATTGGGGTCAGTCAAGGCAGAACTTAGGCAGAGAGATTTCTGCAGATCAGATCGATCAACTCCCCAATGAGGAGATCGGCAAGCTCTACGGCCAATATGAGGCTCGACTGGGGGCTAGTATGACCAAGACTCTTGGCTCCGCAGCTCTCCAGATTTACACTATGGTTGTTAGACAGCTGCTCTCGATCCCGGCTATTCCGTTCGTTGGGCAAGTCCTAACTACCATCACCTGCGAGCTATACCACCGCTATGGCTTGTACTTAGCTCCTATCAAAGCAATGCTAAGCACTTTTAAACGATGCCAGGCATCCAAGCAACTGAGAAAGATGGCAGAACCCGCCAAAGTGACGGAGGGCACACCGGGTTTTGAGCCGACGGAGGAGGCGCCGCCAGAGAAGAAGGATGTGGCGCCGCTGTAGAAGGTGACTAGAAGCAAGAACCCTAAGCGGGTCGCTGCTGGGTGGGAGGGAGCAGAGGTGAGAAAAAAGAAGCAACAAAATCTCTTAGATGGTTTGCGGCACCTTAAAGCGGCGGAGGCGGAGCGCCTGGTGGAGCGGCGGTTGGCGGTAAACGACCGCGAGCCACCCAACCCGTCAGACGAGCACAAACCCCCGTCACCTCCCTCTGTCTGCGAATTGCAGATAAATGCCCGCAATTCTGATAGACGTGTCCCCAATGGCATGGACTAACTGCGTTATAATGTCTACCCAAGCAACTTAAGACGGAAAGGAAGTATTCGATTCGATCTATCACGGCGCAGTGGTAGCTGGATTCACAAGTCCTAGGCAAGGCAGCCCTCTGACGGGGGTATCCTAAACTGCAATTCACCCCCACGGGACGTTGGCATGACCATGGTCGGCGTCACGGCCGCGCTCGCTACCAGAGCTCTTCATTATCAAGCAAGGGATCATCCCCGCTGACATATTGAAGTACGGCTTCTGTGTATAATATCATGGCTGGCATTACACTGATGTTGGGCGGCACGCTCGCCAATGCGCAGGCGTTCACCTGAAGCAATTATCTGTTTAGCCTATTTCAGGATCCGACATCAAAGAAGAACGTCAACGTCATCACTGTAGAACAGCTTCAGGCAGCTCATGCCGCTTGGACCCCAGAAGGACACAGCTCATTAATTTCATTTAAGACGAGCTTCGCAGGCATGGCCACGCCATCCAAACCATACCATGCAAGAGTATGCTCTGGTCATGCCAGAGGCAAACAAAAAGCTTGATCCCATTGGGCTCGGACCTCAGCTGGCCGACTTCTACCATCCATCCGACGACCAGCAAGCTAGAGAGATTGGATTTATCGTATATGCACTCGAAGCGGCAGGGCTCGCGGGTTACTACTTAGAAAACCAGATTATTGAATACTGTCTCCGCTTTTTTTTCCACCCCTTTTACACAACCTTCGATTATCGTGGGTCTTCCCGAGGAACAGTTTATTAAGATGCTGGAAGTAGGCTACGCCGCTCGACGGCGCACAGTTTCTGTGTCCTTAGCTCCCACTATGATCGATGTCGCGCATAAATCACTCGATAACTTGCGGAAGGATGAAAGAATCATGATGCGTTTCGCAGTTAGGCTGCTAGCAGACCGGACTAACGTCTAGGCAACAATTGGACAGCTACCTGAACCTGTGGCTTCTGCGTGATCACGCTCTTGGAATATCTCCATGGATCAGAAGCTCACAAGGCTATACTACAGCCCCTTGGACTACTGGAAGGGGCTAACGGCGACTCAAAGACTGGCGGTCGTGGCTACGATTTCTGAGGTCAAGGCCCCAAGGCCCGGGATTTCTTTAAAAAGCAGGCCATCTGGCAAATCTACCTTCCTGCTTCGCGCCACATACCGAGGCCCAAGTTTGACATTTCAGTTCCGAACGAAGTGCTCCAGGCCGAACTCTTATTCTTACCACCCGACACGGTTCGTCGGAACAGATACAAGTATGCTCTGACTGTTGTCGATGTGGCCAGCAGGTTCAATGCCGCTGAGCCGCTGACTACGAAGGAGGCTTAAGAGATCGCCACTGCTCTCGAACGGCTCTATGAGCGGGACCCGATGCGATGGCCGATACTGCTTCCAATCGATCCTGGGCGGAAGTTCATGGGCACTGTGTCCCAGCTTCTGGCGAAGCACGGGGTTAAGGTCAGGCGCAGCCGTGTAAACATCCACCTTGGTCAGGGAATTGTAGAGCGGTTTTACAGGACACTTGCTGAATGCCTGTTCGGGCATCAGTATGCAGGCGAAATGCGATTGCCAGAGGGCCAGCTGTCAACGCAGTCGGTTGTTAGGCTGCCCTCGGTTGTAGCGGCCTTGAACGGAGAAAAGAAAAGGCTTATCGGTAAACGGCCAGTGGACGCCATAAAAGCAGAATTCGTGGCACAAAAGTCTCCTTCGGTTGTTCCCAGCCGTTCGGTTGGTCTCAAGGAGAAAAAGCTCCCCCTTGGTACCGGTGTCCGCTACCTTTACGAATTGGTGGGCGGCCGCCGACGTGCGACATACCCAGTGTGGTCCCTTGAGGTCTGCCGGATAGGGCGCCTGACGAACTCATCCTCTGTAACCTAATGGATGGATCTGGGCGAGGTTTTGTGCGCTAGGAACTCCTGGTGGTGTCCCTTGACACCCAATTACCACCTGATTGGCTTCTCAAGCGTTGAGTGCTGCGGCCCTTCTTTTTCAATTTTTCACTCAACACAGGTCAAGCGGATATTGTCATGGATGTGGCCTCTCGAGTTGTCCAACCGGTCCACACTTAACTGCTGTGTGTCTTTTGGGGCATGAACCCAGAGCAGCATGTTGTTGCATGCGGATGGTTTGGGCCTCCTTGAGCTGCAGGATGCGGTCGACCTTAAGGTTGACCTTAAGGTTGAACCACATGAGTCCCTTGGCTCCGTCTTGGCGCTTATAGGCCACGAGCTTCCTTCGGATCGCTTTGCGGAGTTGCTCAGTGCATTGCCTGACCTTCATCCGGGGGACAGACTACCAGTTAGAGTTGGTGCATGTACTCCACTCGAGACACTGCAAGGTAGGACAGAATGGACCAATGCAGAAAGTCGTCAATGATCCATACTTTTTGAGAGCTTTGGTTTGTCAGACCCTGGGCGGAGTGAACTGTAATGGAAAACTCCAGACGCCAGTCATCTGTCTGTATAGCAGCCTCTGCAGCCTTAATAAAATAATTTTTATTACTTCAGCATTGGGTTTTTGAATCATTTCTTTTGCTTTAAATATGTAATATTTAGCTAACAAAACACTTATTTCAAAATATTAGGATAATAATTGTTTAAAACATGTCTTTCTCTGATACCTGGACTATCTAACGTAGGACAATATCATTTATTGTTGTATGTAACATTTTCAAGAAGAGTATAAGTTCCCACAATTAGGTTATTTATTTTACTTTGAAACCGGTGTAGAAAGACGCCTTTATGACATTTAAATGGTAAAAGGTATATTTTAAACAATTTTATAATTTCATTATTGTTACCACCTAACTCATTCACCCATTTATCTAGAGATGAAGAAATCTTATTTTTCACCATATTATAAAAATTAATTCTGCATCCTGTTTTAGCTTCGATTAGTATTGAAACTGAAAAGGGTAAGAGTGGCTCCAGCCATTTATATCCATGGGCTTGAATTTTAACCTTTCTTAAGCAAGTTCTTACACCCGATATTATGCTTGCATAGTCAAGGAAGTTTGTGAAACTTCAATATTTTAATAAAGTCTTTAAGTTTAAGAATAATCCGCCCTTGTTTAGAAGATCATTTATAGTAAATACTTGTTGGTCTACAATTTTCTGATTATAAATAAACCCTTCTCTGACCTTGATACTTTATTATAAAAGACGTGTTTACAGTTGGCCCTTTTTAGAATTAGTTGGTACTAAGGAATTTAAAAAATGTTCGGTAGATAATTAAGTGGTAGAAATTCACGATAACGCCGTATACCGTACTGTGAATGTTAAATGCTCATGGACTAGCATTATTTAAAAGGAGCGGGTGTATTAAAGTTACGAAATTACTATGTCAATACACGACTGTATTGCTGTGTATTCTATAATGCATAAAACATCACTAGATCCTTCGAATGATACACATGCAGAGATACACACAGCACAATATTCAAGCTCCACTGTCTATGAAGTTAAAAAAAATGTGTGAAGATCCTATTTTAGTGACAGTATGGTGTACATTTGTGGGTGAAATCTTAAGTTGTTTCAGATCTTACAATCTTATTTTCGAAATAAAATAGAGGAGGTTATTGAAACATCGCCAATTATTTTTTCACGACTTATCTTTATCCACTGGGTCTTCATAATGTTTTCTTTTTTTAAAAGCTGTAAAACATTTCAAATTTATTACCAACCACACCTATTTTATGTTCTTTAGATATTTATATAATCTTAACAATATATGTCGTAAGTAAAGATTAAATTGAAAAATTACCATATACTTCGTTAGAATTATGCTGGTAATGTGTTATTCTAATATTCTATTTATTTGTAATGGCTCTAAACGTTATTTATATCAATTCATATTAATTTCTTAAATAAAACAGCAATGTATTGTATCAATATTAGTTAATGGCGAGCTTAAAATGAGGGAATCTGTTTGTAGACC
The DNA here is from genome assembly GCA_007844125.1 of Sinonovacula constricta. Lineage (NCBI taxonomy): Eukaryota > Metazoa > Mollusca > Bivalvia > Cardiida > Solecurtidae > Sinonovacula > Sinonovacula constricta. The sequence continues at coordinate 53,425,522 of CM017570.1, forward strand.
ACTTCCTCTTAGTTCCACTCGAAGCCATCAAAAAGATAAAGTATAATACTGTAATGTCTTTTATTCCTGTTCAAATCGACTAAATTCCCTAGTGTGTTGTCTTTGCCAGGTAAATTATACAGCCTTTACTTTTACTCTTTATTTTTTTTAAATTCATCCAAATGTAAGACTAACTTCTGTTTAGTGTGTCAGTGACAGTAAGTAGGATTTTGAAAAGGACATGGTTATATGGTCATGTGATGACATATTGAAAAAAAAGATTTTATGTCAAACTTAAATTAACCATCTGCTTCAACAAAACAACCCTTTAAACAACACCTTTGTCTTACATTATTTTAAACTGCTTCGTGTAACTCCGCTCTCCACAAAGTGAGACCGTAAAGGTAATTCTGGATCCTAGAAAGGTGTATGGTCATGTATGTAATGACGACAGATGATTTGGACCCAGCAAAATTTCTATGCCAGTTCAATATTCAAATGAATTTTGTTTTGTGTTTCTACAACAATATTCTTAACTACGATATTCAAAAGTTGTGTAATGCCTTCATTTCATTAACCCGTTTTGCTTTTTTGCATTGAACTTTCAGGTGCCATCTCAAGGAGCACAAGATGGCGGCCGGTACAGACCCGGTAAGGACCAACTGGTATCAGTGTACCAGATTCTTACTGGAAGGAGGTCGGACAATTTTGAAGGAATTCTTTATGAAAAGTTATAATCCAGGAAGATTGGACCGTTTTTTAATCGCAAAGCACAATAAAGATATTATTGATTCCTTACATAAGAGAAAGATCTTAAGCCAAGACCAAATTAATCTTTTGTTTCCAACTGCTGACATAGAGTGTTTTGACATTACACTACTCAGTTGCATTATTTCGAACTGCATCACTAGACGCAAATATGCAAAACGCAAAAATGTAAAACATGAAGCCGTAAATGAAATACGAATGCTTAGAAACAGTCTGTATGGCCATGTAAGTACCTTGTCAATGACAGGAGATGAATTCGAAAAGAATTGGGATATCATCAACAGAACTCTACTAAAAACTAAAAAGATACTTCGCGTCACCTTCTCACTCGGTGAACTTACTGATGGGATAAAGAATGAAGAAGTAGTGAACAAGGAAGACATGGAAGGAATGAGAGAAAAGCTTGAAACATGGAAACGTTTTGATGTTGTATTGTCTGCTATTGAAGATGTACGACAAGAAGTGGCGCATAATTACAAAGAAGTAAACACAAGTCTTCAATGTATACAGAAAACAACAGAGGAAAACAACTCTAGTATACGTGACATAAAAGACCATGTTGAAAAGGTAGAACATAAGCTTGAGTCGGGATTTAAAGAAGTGAAGGCTGAATTAAAACGTGTCAAAAACGTTCCAATTGAAGTCGAAGGTAAGCTCTTTAAAAACTTATTTTGACATTAACCTTTACGAATCTATAGTGTTATTATATGGGCGCATGATAGGGATATATATGTAAGACAGAATGTGTGTACAAAATAAGATGGGATTGACATGAGAAATAACTTGCATATGGATCGAACTAGATGTGTGCATATGAGTATGTGTGTTTATATATATATGTGTGTGTGCGTGTGCGTGCGTGCGTGCGTGTGTGTATGCGTGTGTTGGTGTTTGTGCATGTGTGTATGTGTGGCCTGATGTAAGTTGAATAATGAATATGCTTGTTTTTTAATGTGTCAAATAGTATAAGAATGTATATTTAAGGCGGTTGTTGTATATGCTTAAATAATAACATATCAAATTTATTGTGAGAATAATATTTATTTCTGAACCATTTAATCACTTTAAATAATGCATGCATCAAGGCTTTACTCGGACCCTTTGTTCATTAATAATTATTATTTTCCTGACCTTAATTATGTTCTTAACGCCTAAAAATATGTGTAAGTTGGTTTATGCATAAAAAGAGTCACCCCATCCAAATTGGGAAATAAACCGTTGCGACCTTCTTCCTCAGGCGTGTGTCTATCTATCATTTTAGCTTCTTTGGTGAATACTTAGAACTATCTGACGCATTAATTTAAATATTGGATTATAAATACATTGTTATGGGTTCAAGCCAATGTCTATAAAATGGACTTATTTCACATTATCATTTATACAAAATGTATTACACAGATAAAGTTATTGCTCTTTAATATCGTAACTACATTAATAAACTTGAATTAATTACCGATTTAAAATTACTACGCTGTGCAAATCATCTTCATACGACTCTAATGAGATATTTATTACAAAATCGAATTAATGATGCGGCAGCAATTTCAAATAGAGAGTTATTTCGCCTCATACATAATCAACATGAAGTTTTTACGCAGTAACAGTTACAAACACCAAGTAGTTATGTCTGAGAAATTACCTTAATAAAGCCATAACGCTAATACAATTAAATACTTCGTACTAATTACCGACATGTGGATTCGATACCGTACTAATTACCGACATGAAGTTTTGATGCGGTATTATTAGCCGACATGAATTTATTTTGCCAAAAAGTTATTATGTGGTGTATATTATCGATGCGCGGTTATTACTAAGTAAATCACCAAAATGACAGCCAAAGCTGTTTATACGCAGAATATTACACATTGTCCCCAAAGAATGAAAATAAATGCTAACTCTGCAAAGATATCTTTTCTTTGCAGGAGCAAAGTGTATATTTATTGCGATCAACAAGTACGGCTATTTATACCAGGAAAAATTAAGTGAAATTGCAAAATCGATTTTGTAACTTTTCTGTAGCTCCGCTTACACACTGTTTTTGGTTAAGAACGTGTACTCTTATAGATAAAAATGTAACATCTCAAATAATTCCGTTCTCGGGTCAATAACACAGTTACATACTTTTGTTGGTAGTTTTGTCAATTTAATTTGTATCTTTCGTTACATGTACAGCGGTTACTGGATTCAGTTGACAGGCAATCATTAAGCTTTGGTGTTAGTATGACGTCTTTTTTGTAGGAAAAAAACACTGGTATTTACTTAGTCAACAGGCTTACGGAAAGAAACTAAAGGCAATTTGTGATAAATGCTTTATATTTATTTGACTTATTCCATTTCCATGTATGCACAGACGCCTCCCTTCACACACTCACACGCGACCATGCGTACATATCATATCCTTTTTAGCTACGCCCTTAGATGGAAATACTTTGTCGTAGGAAATACAGCTACCCAGTTAATTCGCCGCTTACATTTTCGAATATGTTCGACATGATGGTATTGTGTATAACATTTCCGAAATAAGGTCACGATGCGGTAATAATTACTGATATGATGTTATGATATGGGAATGTTGCGAATGTCTTTATAACGTACTTCTAGTTCCTCTTTGATATTTGCTTATGTCATCTCAATGTACACCGTTATATTTACATTTAGAATTCGCGAAAAGGAAATAAAAAAAACATAATAGCACACTACGAAATACGCGTGGCTCAGTTAAGCATGATGTCATATCAAGTGGAAAGAACCGACGTCAATAAATTCATAATTCCACGACGCTGCACTTGTACATAATATATAATGATGTTGTTATATCATGAAGAGACCAGATAAGTGACCAGATTTTCGATGGTCAACATTAACTTAATACACTATGAGACGAAATGCTTTGCTTTATTTTTAAAAATTTAGACAAATACAGCTAAGCATTTCGGATATGCAACATTTTAACAATCCGGCGTGTATATATCTGCACTAACAGAACGCCATTGACACATTTCTTCAGCGACTTCTAGATGAAAGTCTAATTCTGTAATTCTGGCCGTTTCCTTGAATTAAATGCACAAATAAATACCGGACTATATTATGTGACCTTAACTTAGTATACAATTGTTTTGATTTTGAAACATAAACACTCTGGCATGTAGAGAAAACAATGAGAACCAAAACAACAGCGGCCAAGGTGTTTATCATTAAGGGTTGAAAGCGTTAAATTATACCCCCATTACACCATTCCAGTTATAACAACACGTGTGAAACTGTTGGTAAGTAAAGTTCTTTTTACAATACGTGCATGTATATTAAAATGCTAACCTACAACTGACTGAGATGACGAAACGTAGAGAGCCGTCAATGTATGCACTTTCTATACATAGAAAGTGACGTCTCTACGATTTATGCTATGGCGCATTACAAGTAGCCAAGTAGTCTGGAAATTGTACATTCGCATGGTATATAGTTCTCCTATTATATAACACGGCGTCATGCCTCAGTGAAAGTCGCGACAACGTCATCAACGGTCATAGGCCTTTTGTGTGGATGTAGGGATGTATGTTGAGCATATGTAAAGGTTATCAGAGCGATACATGGGTGCATTTGTCACTGTATGTATAGGTGTAATAATGTTATTTTGGTTGGATACAAACTGTGTAAATGAACAGGTTACTCTGTTTTGAATAACGAACCTTATATTTCAGGTTGGTCCTCTGAGCTACATGACAGCCTGGTTAAATATTACAAAAAAATATTTGATAAAATCTCCTATCACCGCCACTGCGTCTTCAAACATCGAGACTGATATTGACGATATATATGCTGAACCACTGCTGCAGCTGCTCGATCACAAAGCTCTATGTAAGTCATCATTTGAGAAAAACAAAATGCCAATACACCTCAAAGACATTTTCGGAAACGGTGACCATCCTTACAATATCTACGTCACTGGAGATGCCGGTATGGGTAAAAGCTCCCTTACTAAACATATTTTGTCATCCTGGTGTAATCTACATGAAAAAGTTGAAACATTAAACGATTTTGAGTCGGCTTTAAAACAGTATAAATTCTTATTTTGTATCTCACTGCGACATGCGACTAGTCAGTACTATATTGAAGAGATGATAACGTCCCAGCTTCTTGGGCATATTGTTGTCAGTAACAAAACATTACAGGGTGTTGAACCAGATGAGCTTCTCAAGAACATATTTAGTTCATCTAAAAAATGCTTGATTATTCTTGATGGTTTAGATGAATGGACAGCACCAAAACCATCAGACGTGCCGTCAATTAGCAATGGGGTACCAGGAAGAAAACCTTCTGTACAATGTACAATAATAACTACAACACGACCCTGGAAACTGGAGGAGTTACGTTTAAAAGACAGTGAAGTTGACAGGCTGATAAATGTAACCGGGGTTCAAAAGGTCTCTGAATTGGGTGGAAATTTGATTTATTGTTTGAACAATCGGACAGAAACGAATAAGAAATACGAAGATTTTGCGGACTGCTTACAGAGAGCTGGTGTGACAGAGATGAGTAAGATACCTATCATTCTAAAGTTCCTCATCTGCTTGTGGTTTAATGGGCAGGAATTTGGACAGTCAAAGACAGATATATATACCAATATTATTGAACTTTGGTTTGAGATCGCAGAAAAGAAAGAAGGTGTAAAACATTTAAAAGATATAGCTGACATCGGTACTGATGAGACTGTTTCAACACCTGATATATTTAAAAAGAATGGAAAATGTGTGCGTTATAAGGCTCTATTGTCGGCAGTAGCAACATTAGCATTTGAAACGTCACTGCACAGTGAAGGGAGGCAGTTGATATTTGATTCAACAGTCGACCATGGTGTTACTGCTGAACAAATTAAAATATGTCTCAAAGTTGGAATTTTAACACAAAACACTGTTCCAGACATAACCTGTGAGAGGACAAGCATATCGTTTTTCCATGAAACATTTCATGAGTATTTTGCAGCGCTGCATACGGGATGGAAAAGTAACACTCTTGATAACATTGGAACCAATATACCAAGTTTAACCATGTCGGAAAGAGGATATTTTTTTATATTTCTGAGTGGCATGTGGCCTTTGGTAAGTGAAGTATTGTTAGAAAGAACAATGGCAGACATGTTCGGTAATTGTTACTCGTACGACAATAAGAAAAGGGAACTGTTTTTTACGCAGTGCTTGCTGAGGCTGTGTTACATTGAACGTATACATCAAAACACACCTTGTCTAAAAATTAATTTCAGAAGTATTTACTTTAATTCTAACCTTTACGAAATATACATGAGCTTACCTCTGAATAGCGACAATTCAAAATCACCGAGGACTGAATGCGAGGATTTCTTTACTTCAATTTCTAGCATGTGTCAACAGAACATTATGCAAAGCCGGGGTGATAACTTTATGTTAGATTTTTCTGAACTCTGTATTCTGAAATGTTTATGGCTAGACAACATAGAAGCCGATTCTTTAAAAGTAAGTTCGACACTGTCTCATCTTTATTTGAATGAAGTCAAAATCGGCACAGCAGAAGGCATGATGGATATGATGTCGAGTATTACTAAAGCCAAGTCCCTTCAATCTATTACCTTCCGGTTAACAGGTGAACGAAGACCTTGTGACATATTACATCTTTTGCAAAGTGGTTTTTTTGAAGACTTATTAAACTTGAGAATGATGTCATATCGGGACATAAACGTAAGCGCGGACAAGTTTAAACGTAAGAAAATTAAACTCTCTAAAGAATCAACGACCATACCATCTGTACTTGATTTGTCAAAGCACACCCAACTAAAAAATATTAAACTGGCAAACATATATATTAGAGAGTTGCGATTAAGTTTACTCACTGAAAATGTCTATCTATATAACATTTCATTTTTGACACATGATATAATGTTTTCTCTTATGGAAAGTGTATCAAGCATACAGTCACTTCGGATATTATTCATGAAAAACATTGAATGCACAGCGCATCGAAGGAAGGATTGCTGTTCCCTGGATCTGTCAAACCACACCCAACTTGAAGTGGTTGCTCTTGCTAATGTATCTGTTATCGGCTTGAAAATGACGCCAGTCATGACGATTCTCGGTCTCATAGACGTCAACATGCCGAACAAGGATGAACTAGTTTCTCTGATACAAAGTGTATCAAGCATGCATGCAATGGAACAGTTAGCCATGAAAAACATTGACTGCGTAGAACAACGAAATAACGAAGACTGTTTCGTAGATCTTTCAAATCACACCAAACTGAAAGACGTTATACTTGATAAGGTATCTTTAAGCGGCCTGAGAGTGACGCCAACCATAACTACACTTTTTCTCACTAACATCAAAATGCCAAACAAGGACGACATTGCTTCACTGATACAAACTGTATCAAGCATGCATGAACTTCAAATGTTAACAATAAAAAACATTGACTGCGCAGAACTTCGAAATATCGAAGACTGTTTCGTAGATCTTTCAAACCATACAAAACTTGAAGGGGTTGACCTTAAAAACGTATCTGTAAGTGGTCTGAAAGTGACACCAGTCATGTCAGGTCTTCATCTCACAAACATCAAAATGCGAAACAAGGATGACTTTGCTTCTCTGATACTTAGTGTATCAAGCATGCATGAACTTCAACGGTTAACAATGAAAAACATTGACTGCGCAGAACTTCGAAATATCGAAGACTGTTTCGTAGATCTTTCAAACCACGCAAAACTTGAAGAGGTTGAACTTGAAAACGTATCTGTAAGTGGTCTGAAAGTGACGCCAGTCCTGTTAGGTCTCTATCTCACGAACATCAAAATGCGAAACAAGGATGACATTGCTTCTCTGATACAAAGTGTATCATTCATGCATGAACTTCAACGGTTAACAATGAAAAACATTGAGTGCGCAGAACTTCGAAATATCGAAGACTGTTTCGTAGATCTTTCAAACCATGCAAAACTTGAAGGGGTTTCACTTAAAAACGTATCTGTAACTGGTCTGAAAGTGTCGCCAGTCATGTCACGCCTCCACCTCACAAACATCAAAATGCGAAACAAGGATGACTTTGCTTCTCTGATACAAAGTGTATCAAGCATGCATGAACTTCAACGGTTTACAATGAGAAACATTGACTGCGCAGAACTTCGAAATATCGAAGACTGTTTCGTAGATCTTTCCAACCATGGAAAACTTGAAGAGGTTGAACTTGAAAACGTATCTGTAAGTGGTCTGAAAGTGACGCCAGTCATGTTAGGTCTCTATCTCACGAACATCAAAATGCGAAACAAGGATGACATTGCTTCTCTGATACAAAGTGTATCATTCATGCATGAACTTCAACGGTTAACAATGAAAAACATTGAGTGCGCAGAACTTCGAAATATCGAAGACTGTTTCGTAGATCTTTCAAACCATGCAAGACTTGAAGGGGTTGCAATTGAAAAGGTATCTGTAACTGGTCTGAAAGTGACGCCAGTCATGTCAGGTCTCCATCTCACAAACATCAAAATGCTAAATAAGGATGACTTTGCTTCTCTGATACAAAGTGTATCAAGTATGCATGAACTTCAACGGTTAACAATGAAAAACATTTACTGTGCAGAATTTCGAAATATCGAAGACTGTTTCGTAGATCTTTCAAACCATACAAAACTTGAAGTGGTTGAACTTGAAAACGTATCTGTAAGCGGTCTGAAAGTGGCACCAGTCATGTCAGGACTCTATCTCACTAACATCAAAATGCGAAACAAGGATGACTTTGCTTCTCTGATACAAAGTGTATCATTCATGCATGAACTTCAACGGTTAACAATGAAAAACATTGAGTGCGCAGAACTTCGAAATATCGAAGACTGTTTCGTAGATCTTTCAAACCATGCAAAACTTGAAGGGGTTTCACTTAAAAACGTATCTGTAACTGGTCTGAAAGTGTCGCCAGTCATGTCACGCCTCCACCTCACAAACATCAAAATGCGAAACAAGGATGACTTTGCTTCTCTGATACAAAGTGTATCAAGCATGCATGAACTTCAACGGTTTACAATGAGAAACATTGACTGCGCAGAACTTCGAAATATCGAAGACTGTTTCGTAGATCTTTCAAACCATGCAAAACTTGAAGGGGTTGCACTTGAAAACGTATGTGTAAGTGGTCTGAAAGTGACGCCAGTCATGTCAGGTCTCCATCTCACAAACATCAAAATGCGAAACAATGATGACTTTGCTTCTCTGATACAAAGTGTATCAAGCATGCATGAACTTCAACGGTTAACAATGAAAAACATTGACTGCGCAGAACTTCGAAATATCGAAGACTGTTTCGTAGATCTTTCAAACCATGCAAAACTTGAAGTGGTTGAACTTGAAAAGGTATCTGTAAGTGGTCTGAAAATGTCGCCAGTCATGTCAATTCTCTATCTCACTAACATCAAAATGCGAAACAAGGATGACTTTGCTTCTCTGATACTTAGTGTATCAAGCATGCATGAACTTCAACGGTTAACAATGAAAAACATTTACTGTGCAGAATTTCGAAATATCGAAGACTGTTTCGTAGATCTTTCAAACCATACAAAACTTGAAGGGGTTGCACTTGAAAACGTATCTGTAAGTGGTCTGAAAGTGACGCCAGTCATGTCAGGACTCCATCTCACTAACATCAAAATGCGAAACAAGGATAACTTTGCTTCTCTGATACAAAGTGTATCAAGCATGCATGAACTTCAACGGTTAACAATGAAAAACATTGACTGCGCAGAACTTCGAAATATCGAAGACTGTTTCGTAGATCTTTCAAAACATACAAAACTTGAAGTGGTTGAACTTGAAAACGTATCTGTAAGCGGTCTGAAAGTGGCACCAGTCATGTCAGGACTCTATCTCACTAACATCAAAATGCGAAACAAGGATAACTTTGCTTCTCTGATACAAAGTGTATCAAGCATGCATGAACTTCAACGGTTAACAATGAAAAACATTGACTGCGCAGAACTTCGAAATATCGAAGACTGTTTCGTAGATCTTTCAAAACATACAAAACTTGAAGTGGTTGAACTTGAAAACGTATCTGTAAGTGGTCTGAAAGTGACACCAGTCATGTCAGGACTCCATCTCACTAACATCAAAATGCGAAACAAGGATGACTTTGCTTCTCTGATACAAAGTGTATCAAGCATGCATGAACTTCAACGGTTAACAATGAAAAACATTGACTGCGCAGAACTTCGAAATATCGAAGACTGTTTCGTAGACCTTTCAAACCATGCAAAACTTGAAGGGGTTGCACTTGAAAAGGTATTTGTAAGTGGTCTGAAAGTGACGCCAGTCATGACGTTTCTTCATCTGGCAAATATCAAAATGCGAAACAAGGATGACTTTGCTTCTCTGATACAAAGTGTACCAAGCATGCATGAACTTCAACGGTTAACAATGGAAAACATTGATTGTGTAGAACATCGAATTAAGGAAGACTGTTTCATAGATCTTTCAAACCACACACAACTTAAAATTGTTTCACTAAATAAGGTATCTGTAAGCGGCCTGAAAGCGACGCCAGTCATGTCAGTTCTTTTTCTCAAAAACATCAAAATGCGAAACAAGGATGACTTTGCTTCTCTGATACAAGGTGTATCAGGCATGCATGAACTTCAACAGTTAAAAATGAAAAACATTGACTGCGCAGAACTTCGAAATATCGAAGACTGTTTCGTAGATCTTTCAAACCATGCAAAACTTGAAGAGGTTGAACTTGAAAACGTATCTGTAAGTGGTCTGAAAGTGACGCCAGTCATGTTAGGTCTCTATCTCACGAACATCAAAATGCGAAACAAGGATGACATTGCTTCTCTGATACAAAGTGTATCATTCATGCATGAACTTCAACGGTTAACAATGAAAAACATTGAGTGCGCAGAACTTCGAAATATCGAAGACTGTTTCGTAGATCTTTCAAACCATGCAAAACTTGAAGGGGTTTCACTTAAAAACGTATCTGTAACTGGTCTGAAAGTGTCGCCAGTCATGTCACGCCTCCACCTCACAAACATCAAAATGCGAAACAAGGATGACTTTGCTTCTCTGATACAAAGTGTATCAAGCATGCATGAACTTCAACGGTTAACAATGAAAAACATTGAGTGCGCAGAACTTCGAAATATCGAAGACTGTTTCGTAGATCTTTCAAACCATGCAAAACTTGAAGGGGTTTCACTTAAAAACGTATCTGTAACTGGTCTGAAAGTGTCGCCAGTCATGTCACGCCTCCACCTCACAAACATCAAAATGCGAAACAAGGATGACTTTGCTTCTCTGATACAAAGTGTATCAAGCATGCATGAACTTCAACGGTTTACAATGAGAAACATTGACTGCGCAGAACTTCGAAATATCGAAGACTGTTTCGTAGATCTTTCCAACCATGGAAAACTAAAAGGGGTTGCACTTGAAAACGTATGTGTAAGTGGTCTGAAAGTGACGCCAGTCATGTCAGGTCTCCATCTCACAAACATCAAAATGCGAAACAATGATGACTTTGCTTCTCTGATACAAAGTGTATCAAGCATGCATGAACTTCAACGGTTAACAATGAAAAACATTGACTGCGCAGAACTTCGAAATATCGAAGACTGTTTCGTAGATCTTTCAAACCATGCAAAACTTGAAGTGGTTGAACTTGAAAAGGTATCTGTAAGTGGTCTGAAAATGTCGCCAGTCATGTCAATTCTCTATCTCACTAACATCAAAATGCGAAACAAGGATGACTTTGCTTCTCTGATACTTAGTGTATCAAGCATGCATGAACTTCAACGGTTAACAATGAAAAACATTTACTGTGCAGAATTTCGAAATATCGAAGACTGTTTCGTAGATCTTTCAAACCATACAAAACTTGAAGGGGTTGCACTTGAAAACGTATCTGTAAGTGGTCTGAAAGTGACGCCAGTCATGTCAGGACTCCATCTCACTAACATCAAAATGCGAAACAAGGATAACTTTGCTTCTCTGATACAAAGTGTATCAAGCATGCATGAACTTCAACGGTTAACAATGAAAAACATTGACTGCGCAGAACTTCGAAATATCGAAGACTGTTTCGTAGATCTTTCAAAACATACAAAACTTGAAGTGGTTGAACTTGAAAACGTATCTGTAAGCGGTCTGAAAGTGGCACCAGTCATGTCAGGACTCTATCTCACTAACATCAAAATGCGAAACAAGGATAACTTTGCTTCTCTGATACAAAGTGTATCAAGCATGCATGAACTTCAACGGTTAACAATGAAAAACATTGACTGCGCAGAACTTCGAAATATCGAAGACTGTTTCGTAGATCTTTCAAAACATACAAAACTTGAAGTGGTTGAACTTGAAAACGTATCTGTAAGCGGTCTGAAAGTGACACCAGTCATGTCAGGACTCCATCTCACTAACATCAAAATGCGAAACAAGGATGACTTTGCTTCTCTGATACAAAGTGTATCAAGCATGCATGAACTTCAACGGTTAACAATGAAAAACATTGACTGCGCAGAACTTCGAAATATCGAAGACTGTTTCGTAGACCTTTCAAACCATGCAAAACTTGAAGGGGTTGCACTTGAAAAGGTATTTGTAAGTGGTCTGAAAGTGACGCCAGTCATGACGTTTCTTCATCTGGCAAATATCAAAATGCGAAACAAGGATGACTTTGCTTCTCTGATACAAAGTGTACCAAGCATGCATGAACTTCAACGGTTAACAATGGAAAACATTGATTGTGTAGAACATCGAATTAAGGAAGACTGTTTCATAGATCTTTCAAACCACACACAACTTAAAATTGTTTCACTAAATAAGGTATCTGTAAGCGGCCTGAAAGCGACGCCAGTCATGTCAGTTCTTTTTCTCAAAAACATCAAAATGCGAAACAAGGATGACTTTGCTTCTCTGATACAAGGTGTATCAGGCATGCATGAACTTCAACAGTTAAAAATGAAAAACATTGACTGCGCAGAACTTCGAAATATCGAAGACTGTTTCGTAGATCTTTCAAACCATGCAAAACTTGAAGAGGTTGAACTTGAAAACGTATCTGTAAGTGGTCTGAAAGTGACGCCAGTCATGTTAGGTCTCTATCTCACGAACATCAAAATGCGAAACAAGGATGACATTGCTTCTCTGATACAAAGTGTATCATTCATGCATGAACTTCAACGGTTAACAATGAAAAACATTGAGTGCGCAGAACTTCGAAATATCGAAGACTGTTTCGTAGATCTTTCAAACCATGCAAAACTTGAAGGGGTTTCACTTAAAAACGTATCTGTAACTGGTCTGAAAGTGTCGCCAGTCATGTCACGCCTCCACCTCACAAACATCAAAATGCGAAACAAGGATGACTTTGCTTCTCTGATACAAAGTGTATCAAGCATGCATGAACTTCAACGGTTAACAATGAAAAACATTGACTGCGCAGAACTTCGAAATATCGAAGACTGTTTCGTAGATCTTTCAAACCATGAAAAACTTGAAGTGGTTGAACTTGAAAAGGTATCTGTAAGTGGTCTGAAAGTGTCGCCAGTCATGTCAATTCTCTATCTCACTAACATCAAAATGCGAAACAAGGATGACTTTGCTTCTCTGATACTTAGTGTATCAAGCATGCATGAACTTCAACGGTTAACAATGAAAAACATTGACTGCGCAGAACTTCGAAATATCGAAGATTGTTTCATAGATCTTTCAAACCATGCAAGACTTGAAGGGGTTGCAATTGAAAAGGTATCTGTAAGTGGTCTGAAAGTGACGCCAGTCATGTTAGGTCTCTATCTCACGAACATCAAAATGCGAAACAAGGATGACATTGCTTCTCTGATACAAAGTGTATCATTCATGCATGAACTTCAACGGTTAACAATGAAAAACATTGAGTGCGCAGAACTTCGAAATATCGAAGACTGTTTCGTAGATCTTTCAAACCATGCAAAACTTGAAGGGGTTTCACTTAAAAACGTATCTGTAACTGGTCTGAAAGTGTCGCCAGTCATGTCACGCCTCCACCTCACAAACATCAAAATGCGAAACAAGGATGACTTTGCTTCTCTGATACAAAGTGTATCAAGCATGCATGAACTTCAACGGTTAACAATGAAAAACATTGACTGCGCAGAACTTCGAAATATCGAAGACTGTTTCGTAGATCTTTCAAACCATGAAAAACTTGAAGTGGTTGAACTTGAAAAGGTATCTGTAAGTGGTCTGAAAGTGTCGCCAGTCATGTCAATTCTCTATCTCACTAACATCAAAATGCGAAACAAGGATGACTTTGCTTCTCTGATACTTAGTGTATCAAGCATGCATGAACTTCAACGGTTAACAATGAAAAACATTGACTGCGCAGAACTTCGAAATATCGAAGATTGTTTCATAGATCTTTCAAACCATGCAAGACTTGAAGGGGTTGCAATTGAAAAGGTATCTGTAACTGGTCTGAAAGTGACGCCAGTCATGTCAGGTCTCCATCTCACAAACATCAAAATGCTAAACAAGGATGACTTTGCTTCTCTGATACAAAGTGTATCAAGTATGCATGAACTTCAACGGTTAACAATGAAAAACATTGACTGCGTAGAACATCGAAATTACGAAGATTGTTTCGTAGATCTTTCAAACCACACACAACTTAAACATGTTTCACTTAATAAGGTATCTGTAAGCGGCCTGAGAGTGACGCCAGTCATGTCAGTTCTCCTTCTCAAAAACATCAACATGCGAAACAAGGATGACTTTGCTTCTCTGATACAAAGTGTATCAGGCATGCATGAACTTCAACTGTTAGACATTAAAAACACTGACTGCGCAAAACTTCGAAATATCGAACACTGTTTCGTAGATCTTTCAAACCATGCTAAACTTGAAGGGGTTGCACTTGAAAACGTATCTGTAAGTGGTCTGAAAGTGACGCCAGTCATGTCAGGTCTCCATCTCACAAACATCAAAATGCGAAACAATGATGACTTTACTTCTCTGATACAAAGCGTATCAAGCATGCATGAACTTCAACGGTTAACACTGAAAAACATTAACTGCGCCGAACTTCGAAATAGCGAAGACTGTTTCGTAGATCTTTCAAACCATGCAAAACTTGAATGGGTGTCACTTGATAAGATATCTCTAAGTGGTCTGAAAGTGACGCCAGTCATGACATTGCTTCTCTGATGCAAAGTGTATCAAGCATGCATAAATTTCAACGGTTGGCCATGAAAAACATTGACTGCGTAGAACAACGAAATAACGAAAACTGTTTCGTAGATCTTTCAAACCATGCAAAACTTGAATGGGTGTCTCTTGAAAAGGTATCTCTAAGTGGTCTGAAAGTGACGCCAGTCATGTCAGTTCTCCTTCTCAAAAACATCAAAATGCCAAACAAGGATGACATTGCTTCTCTGATGCAAAGTGTATCAAGCGTGCATAAACTTCAACGGTTAACCATGGAAAACATTTACTGCGCAGAACATCGAAATAACGAAGACTGTTTCGTAGATCTTTCAAACCACACAAAACTTAATTTTGTTTCACTTGATAAAGTATGTGTAAGCGGCCTGAAAGTGACGCCAGTCATGACGAGTCTCCATCTGAAAAACATCAAAATGCCAAACAAGGATGACATTGCTTCTCTGATACAAAGTGTATCAAGCATGCATGAACTTCAATGGTTAACCATGGAAAACATTGACTGCGCAGATCATCGAAATAACAAAGATTGTTCCGTAGATCTTTCAAACCACACACAACTTAAACTTGTTTCTCTTAATAAGGTATATGTAAGCGGCCTGAAAGTGACGCCAGACTTATCAGTTCTCCTTTTCAACAACATGAAAATGCAAAACAAGGATGACTTTGCTTCCCTGATACAAAGAGTATCAGGCATGCATGAACTTCAACGGTTAACACTGGAAAACATTGACTGCGCAGAACATCGAAATAACGAAGATTGTTTCGTAGATCTTTCAAACCACACACAACTTAAAAATGTTTCACTTTAAAAGGTATCTGTAAGCGGCCTGAGAGTGACGCCAGTCATGTCAGTTCTCCTTCTCAAAAACATTAAAATGCGAAACAAGGATGACTTTGCTTCTCTGATACAAAGTGTATCAAGCATGCATGAACTTTAACGGTTAACAATGAAAAACATTTACTGCGCCGAACTTCGAAATATCCAAGACTGTTTCGTAGATCTTTCAAACCATGCAAAACTTGAAGGGGTGTCACTTGAAAAGGTATCTGTAAGTGGTCTGAAAGTGACGCCAGTCATGACGTTTCTCCATCTGTAAAATATCAAAATGCCAAACAAGAATGACATTGCTTCTCTGATGCAAAGTGTATCAAGCATGCATGAATTTCAACGGTTAGCCATGAAAAACATTGACTGCGTAGAACAACGAAATAACGAAGACTGTTTCGTAGATCTTTCAAACCATGCAAAACTTGAATGGATTTTACTTGATAAGGTATCTCTTAGTGGTCTGAAAGTGACGCCAGTCATGTCAGTTCTCCTTCTCAAAAACATCAAAATGCCAAACAATGATGACATTGCTTCTCTGATGCAAAGTGTATCAAGCGTGCATGAACTTCAACGGTTAACCATGGAAAACATTGACTGCGCAGAACATCGAAGTAAACAAAGACTGTTTCGTAGATTTTTCAAACTACACAAAACTTTAAATTGTTTCTCTTGATAACGTATTTGTAAGCGGCCTGAAAGTGACGTCCGTCATGGCGATTCTCCATCTCAAAAACATTAAAATGCCAAGCAAGGATGACATTGCTTCTCTGATACAAAGTGTATCAAGCGTGCATGAACTTCAACGGTTAACCATAGAAAACATTGACTGCGTAGAATATCGAAATAACGAAGATTGTTTCGTAGATCTTTCAAACCACACACAACTTTAACTTGTTTCTCTTAATAAGGTATCTGTAAGCAGCCTGAAAGTGACGCCAGTCATGACGACTCTTCTTCTCAAAAACATCAAAATGCCAAACAAGAATGACATTGCTTCTCTGATACAAAGTGTATCAAGCATGCATGAACTACAAAGGTTAACTATGGACAACGTTGACCGCTCAGAACATCGAAATAACGAAGAGTGTTTCGTGGATCTTTCAAACCACTCAAAATTGTTTTCCTTGATACGGTATTTTTAAGCGGCCTGAAAGGGATTCCATTCATGACCAGTCTCCGTCTCAAAAACATCGAAATGCCAAACAAGGATGACATTGCTTCTCTGATTGAAATTGTATCAAGTATGCATGTACTTAAAAATTTAACCATTGATAATATTTACTGCGCAGAACACTAAGAGAATTAAGACTCTTTCCTTGATATGTCAAATCACACCTGACTTAGAACTGTTCCAGTTTCTAAGTATCTGTCAGCTTATTTTGGATAAGCCAAGCTACCCAAATTCAAGATCTCGAAACAATTACAATAGAAAAATATGATGGCATAGTTTCTTAAATCATCTCAAAAGCGCATGCACTTTGGATTTAAGATAATAAATAATATTGACTGCTCAGAACATGAACGTCGTAATGACTGTTACCTTGATCTCTTAAACCACGTCGAATTAATAAATGTCTCACAATCGAATATGCCCAACAGCTGCCTCTCAAGGAAATGAAAATAACAAAACATGACGGACTTGTTTCCCTGATAGGAAGTGTCTCAAAAACGCATGCACTCCAGACTTAAGCAATGAAAGATATTGCCTACGCAGAACATCAGACGTTTGATGACTGTTACATTGATCTGTTAAAGCACATTGAACTGAAAACTCTTTTACTTATAAACATATCACTTAAAGAGCTGCGACTGAGCTCCGTTACCGAGGTGCTCGATCTTAGCGACATTAAGATAAAAACACATGAGGATATAGTTTCTCTGATGGAGTGCGTCTCAAGCTTGCACACACTTGATTTTTTATTAAATTTTTTAAAGAATTTGCTGTACAGAACATCAAGCGAAAGAAGAATCTATAATAGATTTATCAAAGTACAACAAATTAAAAACTGTTTTACTTAGGACTCTATCACTCAAAGAGCTGCGACTAAGCCATGTTTCCGAAGTGCTCGGTCGTAAGAGACATTAAGCTATCGACACATGATGAGATTGTTTCTCTGATGAAGGGTGTTTCATAGACAAACAGTTATGCCTGTATTGATTATGGAAAATATTTCCTGCACAGTACATCAAGCGAAAGGAGAATATGAAATAGATTTGGCAAAAAAATATTGAACTGTTGGACATACCAATAAAAGAGCTTCGATTAGACAAGGACACCGAGATAATTCTTCGCTGTTACATTGAGGATGCAACAAATGATACTGAAGCTTTTATTAAGGAACATGTCTAAAGCTTGAGGACACGTCTCTTTATTTGTATAGAATATATTCAGTGCATACATGTAGAACGAAGTAACGAAGACTGTTCTACATTGAACAGAACTGCTAATGAATCCAGCAAGAACGACTTTTCTCTATATACGTTTGTTTTTCATTTGGTAAGATTTGCCTATACGTCATGCAAGTCAACACCATTCCGACTATTCACCCCACTTAAGGCATTCGGAACTGTTATGCGGATCTTATGTCACATTATTGGTTACTTTATATACTTCTTGCTAGACACAGCGTGGAGGTGCATTTGCCCTTGGGGTAAGGTAGGGGGAGACCTAAGGTAGGTATGTTTATATCTGCCGACCAGTGACATAAAAGTGTCAAGCATTTGCATCAGGCCTGAAAACACACAATACATATCCTTATCACAGGTAGCGATAGTTAATCGTTTTCCCACTTACCTGTCCCTATTGTTGCAATATAGGGGGGGGGGGCCGTCGGGTCTGTGATTTTAATTATTTATTTTTAGTTCAGTGTCGCTTTAATTGTTACATTTTAAGATGATTGTTCTGCCATTCATGTTCGTATTAATGTTTTTTTCTCTGATTGTTTAAGTGTATTTTGAATGTGGTATCAGTGACTTTTTAGAAGAAATCTGTGTAAATTGCCTATAAAGGTTGTCACAATTTTATTCAATGTGTCCCTGGTTCAGTCTTTGTCACTTTTAATACAAATACTTAAGTTCTTTCTTTTTATGATGGTATTATTTCATTCTTAAAATTATTTTTTTTAATCTATTCTTTTACGTACTTGATTACTTTTAAAAAAAATAATTTTAATTACCGTTAGTATATATTTAATTTCACTATAAATATTCACTTATTTAAATTATTTGTTACTGTATTGAAATATTTTAAATTTGTTGCAGTACGTTTGTATTCATTTTACGTTATTCAAATGATATTACTTTTGCCCAAAGTATGTATATGTTGTTGTTGTTTCAATTATCGCAACCTATTGTGTAAATATTTGATGTGCTGGCATAATTTATTCAAGAGTATAACGTACACGTGTGTTTTAAATGATTATAAAAGGACAACTGTCTGTTTAGGCATGTTATCTTAATACCATTCTTAACTATCCTTTTTGAAAAAAGTAGAATATATCAGTTTTGTTCTAACGTTAATTCAATGGAAGTATTAATAAGAGAAAAGGCTAACTTTCTTTGTTAATTATCTGTAATTGTATGTGACATCATTCAGCACATATTAAAAATAACTTTTGACTTAGGATATTACGACTGTTAATGGGAAGAACTAGTAGGAAAAGGATGTATGTTTAATTCATTTATTCAAATCATTTATGTCATTTGTCAGTAACGTCGCATATTGTCATGTCTTTTCATGTAGTGACACTTTATATTATATATGATTATGTAAAGTATAAAATATAACTTAAGTTGGAGTTTTAATAATCATTAACATCCAATATTGCATGTATTGTATACAGTTGTAATGAAAATGTAATTATCTTTAACTTATGACTAAGGTATACAATATTCACTTGTTATCTTGTATATTGGCACTATGTAACGTTTGTAATGTTCAGTTACGTAGCTTTAAGATTTGGGAATATGTGTATACAGTGATCATTTAAAGTCGTGGATTATGGTGACTAAATAGTTGCTATATTAATTAAATTAAATAAATGACTATGTAGACTAGATTCAATATCACTTCATGATATGATGTAAATCAGGGGACTGAATTGTAAAACTTTTTGAAAATAATGGGACTAGTTGCAATTTTTGGATGAATAAATGTGTAGGAATAGTGAACTAACACTTGATCTTGATGCATTTGTATAAATAATGTTGATGGTTGGATTGCAATTATTCTTGAACTTGTATAAATAATGTTAATGACAGGAATACAGTTACTCCTGAGTTTGTGTAAATAATGTTGATGATTGGATTGTTATTATTCATAAACTTGGAAAAATTAATGTTAATAATGATTGGAATTCAATCATTCTTGAACTTGTATTAACTATGTTCATGATTGGAATACAATTATTCATGATCTTATATAAATAATGTTGATGATAGGAATACAGTTATTCATGAACTTGTATAAATAATGTAAATGTTGGAATACAAGAATTCCTGAGATTGTATTAATATTTTTTTATGTTTGACATGCAATGATACAAGAACTTGTATGAATAATCGGACTATCTTTAATTCAAATTACTCGTTACCTTGATTATAGGACTTAGAATCTTTAATGATTAGTATCCGTTAAAATCCGTGATCTTGTATAAATAATGGTACTATTTGGAATACAGTGGTTTATGAACTTAATTAAATAATGGAACTATTTGGTGAACATAAAGTAAGAATAGAACTATATGTGTTAAAATGCTACATGAATTTGTAGAAAAAGTGGTATTCTTACTGTAATAATTCAAAAACATAGATGAATAATGGACTTTTTATTGTAATAATTCTTGAAATTCTGTGATTAATGGATTTGTTTTTGTAATTATTCATAAACATAGATTAATAATGTGACTTTACTGTTGTAAAAATTCATGGATGTATCGTAGGACAATTTACATGATAATGTTTCATGAACTTATATAAAATAAAATATAAAAGATTGAGCTTTTTTGTTGCAATGGCAATGTACGTGTATGGTAAATGGGATACTAAGATTTCATCGACTTACGCACGTATAGAAATAATGTGATTATAAAGATTACAAATATTCAGGAATTGTATGGAAAAAAATGTGACTGTTAATATTTCAATTATTAATGAGTTTCTATGAAGATTGTAACAAGTTATATTACAAATATTGATACATTTGTATGAAGATTGTGGTTGTTAAGATTACAATTATTCATGAATTTCTATGAACACTGTAACAAGTTATATTACAAATGTTACATACATTTGTATGAAAATTGTGGTTGTAAAGATTACAATTACTCATGAATTTGTATGAAAAGGGTGACTTATTTACTTTATTACACTTATTTATCATTTGTATGAGGAATGTGACTGTAAAGATTGAAATTAATCATGAATATGTATGAGGAATGTGACTGTAAAGATTGAAATTAATCATGAATATGTATGAGGAATGTGACTGTAAAGATTGAAATTAATCATGAATTTGTATGAGGATTGTGACTGTAAAGATTGAAATTAATCATGAATATGTATGTGGAATGTGACTGTAAAGATTGAAACTATTCATGAATTTGTATGAGGAATGTGACTATTGAGATTACAATATTTCTTGAATTTATATGAAGAAAGTGACTAACTAGATTACAATGCATGATTATAATTATAATATAAGAATGGGACCTTTCAGTTTAAACGGATTTATAAACGCGGATATGTAAATACGATCATAAGAATTATAATGTCATTAATGATGATTATACCTACCATATTCACAGCATTGTGCACTCGATATCCAAACAAGGTTAGCAATTATACTGAGAATTATAATGTCATTAATTATGATAATATCTACCATATTCATGGTATTCTAGAATTATAACGTCATTAATTATGATTATATAAACTATATTCATAGCATTGTAGAATTATAATGTCAATAATTATGATAATATCTACCATATTTATGGAATTGTATAATTA
This sequence comes from Sinonovacula constricta, assembly GCA_007844125.1. Lineage (NCBI taxonomy): Eukaryota > Metazoa > Mollusca > Bivalvia > Cardiida > Solecurtidae > Sinonovacula > Sinonovacula constricta. The sequence continues at coordinate 53,447,320 of CM017570.1, forward strand.
TAATGTCATTAATTATGATTATATCTATCATAGTCATGGGATTCTAGAATTATAATGTCATTAATTATAATTATATAAACCATATTCATAGCTTTGTGCATTGTTTTGATTTAACCATTGCCGATGTATGAATATGATCAATAAACATTGCAAAGATCATCATGTCAGATTATTAAGGTATATTATACATGTTGTTAGTAATACATGTTATTATTGGTTACATTAGGTTATCATGCCAGATTATTACGTATATTAAACATGTTGTTAGTAATACATGTTATTATTGGGTACATAACGTTAACATGTCAGATTATTAAGGTATATTATACAAGTTGTTAATAACACGTGTTATCATTGGTTACATAAAGTTATCATGTCCGATTATTAAGGTATATTATACAAGTTGTTAGTAACACATGTTATTATTGGTTACATAATGTTATCATGTCTGATTATTAAGGTATATTATACATGTTGTTAGTAACACATGTTATTATTGGTTACATAATGTTATCATGTCTGATTATTAAGGTATATTATACATGTTGTTAGTAACAAATCTTATTATTGGTGACATAAGGTTATTATGCCAAAAAGTTATATTTTAAAGTTATCATGAAAGATTATTAAGGTATAATATACATGCTGTTAGTTACCCATGGTATTATTCTTTACATAACACCATGTTTATCATTTGGAATAAAACATATTAATTAACAAGGCATTCACAATTTAATCATAAGCTTGCTTGTGATTATAATGTTAATATATTTGTTAAATATTTAATAAAAAATAATGTTTGTGCTTTGTGTTTATGGTTTATTACTCCTTTAATATATCAACGGAATATCTTCTGTATTTTGTGAACTATTCCAAATATGTTCATCGATGCAAACGTTATCACTTGCAAATATGTTTTAAATATTTTATATTCGAGATATAATAAAAACAATAATTAAAACCCATACCCCATAAGTATTTTTCGTAGTAATTTGCTTATAAAAAAGATTATAAAATTTAAACTTTTCGTATCTGTTGTAACACATGTTTATCTACGGTCGTATTAAATCTATCATTGCAACGTGTGAGAAAAAAAGTGTTCCATTAAAACCACTGTAGAGTAAATAAATGCATTATACTTAATGAACTGTTTGTATTTAATTTAATTTAATTAATATTTATATTATTTATGTAACGAAATACGTATATGTTACATAAATCGATATCCTCGGTTACAATCGTAGGGGTGTAATATCTCGTCTCAATAATTTTGTCACTTTATTATTTTAATACCTTGTGGTAGTTCACATTGTAATAGTTGTGGAAATTTTTATATGAGATTGTCATATGTTTAGTATTTGCGGCATATAAAAGTATCATAAGCATATTAGTACGCTAAACTTCGCTAACATTTTTGACGTTTTAATTTAATTTAAGATCCATGCATAAACAATTTACTTAATTTCTAAAAACCCGTTTTCACAAACAATTCATTAATTTACAACATAAAGGTCATATTATTTATAAGAACGTGATTTAAGTAGGTGTCTATTATTTGTTGTAGCTTGTAATTGTTTTTGGAGCAGGGTCATTTAAAGCGTATGCTAAACAAAGTAGTAAATATAGAGGTCCTAATAAAAACTGCATACATTTACAACCGTACAGCTACTTAATCAACGTTAAGAACAAAGGGCATTAATTGACATTCAGATATTGATTAACATTAAAAATAAATTCATAATATATATAGATATTTGTGTTGATGTATTATCGACTGATAATATTTGGTCTTTTTTAATTCATAACTCGATCATCCGAACACGGTTACGTTAACCTCTTAAAACAATAGTAAGCTATGGTGGCCAAGTGCTGTAAAGCTTATATTGACCGGTATTCAGCATTTCATTCTAAAACATATACATGTGGTCGCAAAATTTAAAGCTTAGCATTTAGTAGTGCCGATATATAGCATTTGTACATTAATAATTTTAAGCTAAAAAGCTATTTGATTGCCTGATCATTGTGTTGCATACTACACTCGGTGGTTCTACCAGTTTTTTTTTTTTGCTTGGACTTACAACTGCCGGTGGGCATGTGGCTCTGCCCGGTCATGTGTCCTGGGGTCTTACAGCTGACGCTCGGTGGACCTTTGCTTATACAGGGACATGTGTCCTAGGTTTTGCAGCTCTCTTTTTGAGTGCCAGTGGATCTACCTGGTCATGTGTCTTACAGCTGCCACTCTAGTGGCTGGGAGTCTGACCAGGTCATTTATCATGGGACTTTCATATGTGGCTCTAAGGGCCGGTGGTGCTATAAGGTCATGTGTCATATGCTTTACCGTCGATGGTCGGTGGTTCTACTAGGTCAGCTGTCCTGGGTCGTCCTAGAGCCGACGCACAGACAGAAAGCAATTTTACTCAGTCATTTGTCCTTGTTCTTACATTCTACACTTGCGGGGTAGGGGCTTTTTTCTACCTGGTCATTCAACTAGTTAATGTGTCTAGGGTCTAACAGCTCAAGTTCAGTGGACCGGTTGATTAACCCGGTAATTTGGGCCATAAAGCTGACACACGGTGGACCTGTTGTTCCAACCGATCCGGTCAATAATCCTGGATTTTAAACTAGATAGGTCAGAGGTCGACCTTAAGGTGACGCTAGGAGGTTCTACCAGGTCTTATGTATTGTACCCTACAGCTGGCACTCGGAGGACCGTTGGTTTTACAAGGTCCTATGTATTGGGTCATGCAGCTGACGCTCAGAAAACCGTGGTTCGTCCTGGTAATTTGTCCTGGGTACCAAAGCTGAGGCATAGGGGGCCAGTGGTACTTCTTAGGCATTTCAAGTGATGCTTGAGAAGACAGGTGGTCCTGAGAGGTCATCTAGGTCTTACAGCTGTCACTCTGAGTGCCACTGGATCAACAGGGCCTGTGTCCTAGGTCTTACAGCTGTTTCTCTAAGTGTCAGTGGATCTACCTTGTCATTTGTCGTAGGTCTTACGGCTGCCTAACTGAGTGCCAGTGGATCTACCAGGCCAAATATCCTACAGCTGTTTCTCTTAATGCAAGTGAATCTACCTGGCCAAATGTCCTTCAGCTGTTTCTGTGAGTTTCAGTGGATCTACCAGATCATGTGTCCAAGGTCTTATAGCTGTCTCTCTGGGTGCCAGTGGATCGACCTGGTCATGCCATTGGACTTACAGTTGTCTCTCTTAGTTTCGGTAGATCTACCCGATCATGTGTCATAGATCTTACAGCAGCTGTTTCTCTGATTGCAAGTGGAGCTACCTGGTCATTAGTCCCTGGTCTTACAGCTGTCTCTCCGAGTTTCGGCCGATCTACCTGGTCATGTGTCCTAGGTCTTAGAGCTGTCTCTCTGAGTGTCAGTGGATCTACCTGGTCATGTGTCCTGGTCTTATAGCTGTCTCTCTTATTGTCATTGGTTCTTCCTGGTCATTTGTTCTAGGTCGTACAGCTGTTTCTCTGAGTGCTAGTGGTTCTACCCGATCATGTGCCTTAGGTCTTACATCTGTCTCTCTAAGTTTCAGTGGATCTACCCGGGCATGTGTCCTAGATATTAATGCTGACTTTATTAGTTTCAGTGGATCTACTCGGTCATCTGTCCTTGGTCTTACAGCTGTCTCTCTGAGTTTCAAGGGAATTGCCTGGTCATGTGTCATAGGTCTTACAGATGTATCTCTTAGTTTTAGTGGCTCTACCCGGCCATGTGCCCTAGATCTTACAGCTGGCTCTCTGACTGCCAGTGGATCTACATGGTCATGTGTCCTAGATTCGCAGTTGTATCTCTGACTGCCAGTGGATCGACCTGGTCATGTGTCCTAGGTCTCACGGCTGTCTCCCTGCGTGACAGTGGATATACCTGGCCATGTGCCTTAGGTCTTACAGCTGTCTCTCTGCGTCTACCTAGCCATGTGTAATAAGATTTACAATTGTCTCTCTTAGTTTCAGTGGATCAACCCGCTCATGTATCCTAGGTCTTACTGCTGTCTCTCCGAGTTTCAGCGGATCTACTTGGTTATGTGTCATTTGTTTTACAGCTGGCGCTTTGATGGCTGATAGTCTGACCCGGTCGGACTCGGGTGATTTCACCAGTCTATAATGGCCCTTGTATTAAAAATGACGCTCAGGGGGGGGGGGGGGGGGGTTGGTGGCGTCGAGCGGTGTTCATTTGTCGTGGCTCTAAGATCTGACGCTCACTGAGCCGGAGATTATACTAGGTTGTGAGCCCTGGGTCTTACACATGACGCTGGGAGCGCCTGTGATTTCACCTACCACGTGTCCTGACCATGTCATGTCTTTGGGTTTTAAGGTGATCCTCGGATGGGCGTTAGCTCTACTAGGTCATGTATCCTGGGTCCTACAGCTAACAATCATTGGACAATTGTTTCTACGAGGTTATGTTTGACCTGGTTCTAACAGCTGACGCCCTGAAGACTGCTAGCTCTAAATTAGGTGTCATGAGTCTTACAGCTGAGGCTTGGTGGACCGGAAACTCTATTAGGTCATGTGTCCTGGGTCTTAAAGCTGACAATCAGGGGGTCGAAGGATCTTACCGTTTATATTCCCAGGATGGTACCGCTGACTTCAGAGGGCCGATGAGTTTTCCCGGTTATAACCCCGGGATCGTACTGCTGACACTCAGAGGGTCGATGAGTCCTCCTGGTTCTACCTCCCCGATCTTACAGCTTACAGTCCCCTGTCAATTCGTCTTTCTGGAGATATTTCCGGGATCTTACTGCTGACACTCCCCGTTAATAAGTATTCCCGGTGATATTTCCGGGATATAACAGCTGACACTCATGGCTTTGATGGGTCTTTCTGGTTATATTTCTGGGATATAACAGCTGACACTCATGGCTTTGATGGGTCTTTCTGGTTATATTTCTGGGATATAACAGCTGACACTCGTGGTGCTGATGACACTAAGAGGGTCGATGGATTTTTCCAGATATAACTTTGGGGCCTAATAGCTGACGATCATTGTGTCGGAGTATCTTCCTGGGCATTATTAGGGTTCTTACAGGTGACGCTAAGGGGTCGGTATTTTATTTACGGTCATGTGTTTGGCGTTCTTCCAGTTGAGGCTTGGATAGTAAATTTTCCCGATTACGGGTTTTACTGCTGATGCACAGAGTGTCGGTGTATCTTCCCGGTCATTTATTGTGGGTCCTGCAGACGCTAGGAAGTCCAGTAGTTCTACCCTGCAATGTGGCCGGGGCATTTCAACTGACGCTCGGGGTCTTTCGTTTTACCCTGCCATATGTCCAGGGGTTCTATCCTGTCTTGACAACTGGATCTTACAAATGATGGTTGGAGGGGCAGTAGTTCTAGCCGGCCATGTGTCCTGGGTCTTGCAGCTTACGATGGGAGGGTATGTGCTTCTACCCGGTCAATGATCTGACTGCTAACAGTTATATGATCGTTTATGTTCTGACTTTCTATCAGTCAGCTAAAAAATTTAAAAAATATTGGATTGTGTTTAATTAATTTTTGGCTCATTTCCAGTCGCTGTCAGATGTAACAATCAATGTGTCCTAAATAGAAATTAAGTTGTGTCTATTACAATTTTAAGGTGCGTCTATTTTTTAGAAATATGTTAATCACTTCACAAATTTTTAACTTTCTTATTGTATTGATATATAAAGTATTAAAACAATAATTAGTATATATTAGCATATTTAATATGTTAATATCACTAACATAGTGAAGTTCTCAGTGACAATATTTAGCTATCCAAATGGAGGAATACTCAATGCATCTGATGCATATGCGTGTACAATCACATACGCACATACGAAGGTAATATATGGAATACTGCCTAACCGTAATATAAATTGTACACATGGTCTAGTCCACAAGAATATCTAGAATACCGCCTTATATTAACATGAATGTGTGGTCTGAGCCACAAACGCACCGCAGAATATCTAGAATACAGCCCTACATTAACATGAATGTGTACACATGGTCTCGGAAACATACCGCGGTTATCTAGAATATCGCCTAAATTTAACATGAATATGTACATATAGTCCGAGCCACACACGCACCGCTGTATATCTAGAATACCGCCTTATATTACCATGAATGTGTATAACGTGGTCCGGGCCACAGATGCAACACAGAATATCTAGAATACCGCATTACTTTAACATGACAGTGTGCACATGGTCTGAGTTTACCACTGTTTATTTAGAATATCGCCTCAATTTAAAATGATTGTATACACATGGTCAGAATATGTAAACGTAAGGCAGTATCTATGTGTTTGTGGTGCCACCTACCACATAGAATACCGCCTAAAGTCAATATCAATGTGCACACATGGTCTGTGTCACCTACGCACTGAATATCTAAAATTTCGCCTTAATTCAAAATGATTGTGCACATTCGGTCTGAGCCACACACACACACACCACATATACCTAATATACCGCCTTACATTAACATGAATGTGTACACATGGTCTGGTCCACACTCACCATAGATACCTAGTATACCGCCTTACGTTAACATGAATTTGCACAAATGGTCCGGGCCACATACACACCACAGATACCTAGGATACCACCTTACGTTAACATGAATGTGCACACATGGTCTGGTCCACATACACACCGCAAGATACCTAGAATATCGCCTTACATTAACATGAGTGTGCACACATGGTCTGGTCCACATACACACCATAGATACCTAGAATACGGCTTACGTTAACATGAATGTGCACAAATGGTCCGGGACACATACACACCACAGATACCTAGAATACCGCCTTACATTAACATGAATGTGTACCCATTGTCTGAGAAGCATACGCAAGCAGAATATCTAGCATATCACCTTACATTAATACGAATAGACACATATGGTCTGGGCCACATACACACCACAGATACCATGAGTACCGCCATACATTAACGTGAATATGTACACATGAACTGAGGCACATAAGCACGGGAGATAGCTAGAAAACTGCCTTACATTATTATGAATGTATACACAAGGACTGAGACACATACGCACCGCAGATATCTGGAATACCGCTTTAAAATAATATGAATGTACACACATGATCTTAGCCACAGACGTACCGCAGATACGTAGAATATCGCCTTACATTAACATGAATATACTCACATGGTCTGACCAACAGTAGCACCGCAGAATATCTAGAAGATTGCCTTACAGTTACATGAATGTGCACATACGGTCTTAGAAACATACGCACCACAGATACATGGAATACCGCCTTACATTTATATTAATGTGTACACATAATATGAGCCACAGACGCACCGCCGATACATAGAATACCGCAGACATTTATATGAATGTTTACTCATGGACTGGGCCGCATATGCACCACAGATATCTAGAATACTGCCTTACATTCATATAAATGTGTACACCTAATATGAGCCACAGACGCACTGCCGATACATAGAATACCGCAGACATTTATATGAATGTTTACTCATGGACTTGGCCACATATGCAGCACAGATATTAATGTATACACATAATCTACACATATGCACCACAGATATCCGGAATACCGCTTTAAATTAACATAAATGTGTACACATGAACTGAGCCACATACGTACCACAAATACCTAAAGTATTGCCTTACGTTAACATAAATGTACGCTCATGGTCGGTGCCACGTACGCACGTCAGATACATAGAATACTGCCTTACGTTAAGATGAATGTGCGCGCAAGGTCTGGGCAACGTACGCACGGCAGATACATAGAATAATGCCTTACGGAAATTGATGTGCTATCAATAACAGCTAGATACATTTATATATGGTTTAACATATGTCTTCCTTTAATGACCAGTATTAACGACTTAAATGCGCCCTGAAGTGCATGTTTGGATCAATACATACAAAGTAAGGAAACATATATACCCAACAATATCGGTACGAATTAACATTTTAATGACCGAAAATGACCAACAAAGACAGGCATAGACCAACAATTCGGTAAAATTGTATTAGAGGGTAAATTATCGTTAATCAAAACTATTTTATGGATCCTAGATTTGGATGATGATTTATTTATAAAAACAGGACCTGTATCAGACCTGGATTTACCGGCATACACATTTTCACAGCTATAGTCCTGTTTAATAACCCCTGTTATCTCCCTTTGAAGAGTTATCGTTCGTTTTGCGTACAACTTCCGGTGAGCAAAAGAACAAACAAGATGGCGTCTGAAAACAATGAAATCGGTGATCTGTGCAAATTTTCAAAATTTCAGTGCCTGAACTGAAAGACTTTCTTAGAGAAAGAGGGGCGCATGTATCAGGGAATCGTCCGGAACTTATAATACGCGATAGAAAAGCTTGGTACACGGACATTAATTGACATTAAATTGGACAACGAAGAAGACAGCATCAAACGCGAAGGAGAGTTGTTTGTAACGCCATTCGGGGAGAATCTTACAAAACCTAGCTCTATCTATATTCAGTTTACATTTTCCAAATACCGAAATGCAACCGCTTTGCTACCTTACATATAGAGCATTGTGTTAACTAAAGGCAATTTTCGGACATCATTTTTAGTGGACATGACCTCAGTAGAAATGCATTTTTTTTAAATAAAAGATGTTTAACCTGATCTAATGGGGAACATTCTTAACTTAAAGGCATCTCAAAACCCTTATATAAGTCACAGTTTGTAAAGGAACAGTTGTGAATATACCAATTACGCATCATATATATATATATATATATATATATATATATATATATATATATATATATATATATATATCTATATATATATCTCTATATTCTATATATCTCTATCTATCTATATATCTCTATATCTTTATATCTATCTCTATCTATCTCTCTATATATCTCTATCTCTCTCTCATATCTCTCTATTCATCTCTCTATCTCTCTATCTCATCTCTATATCCATACCATGTTTCATTTGTTTTCTTTCTTACTTTGTTGGTTGATTTTGTTATTCCTTATACTTTTTGTTATTTCTTTCTTTCATTCTTTCATGCTTTTAGTTCTCATATATATTTTATGTTATATTTTATTTTGATTTGTAAATTGTAACGAAATGTTTCTAACAAAAGCAATTTAAAAAGTCATTCATTGTCAGAATAATGTCCTTCAGACTCATTTTAAGTCATTTTGCATACTAAAACTTGTATCTCTCATGTATTTTCAAAATCAAATATTTAGCTATAAAATAAATACATAATCATGCAGTTACAAAATTGACACCTAGTAATTAATGCAATAAAAATATGTAAGGGATCATACAGTAAACAACCCACATTATCACTAACATTAATGTTTATGGCTTTGTGTAAAACTAGCCTACTGTCTCACTTCCATACTAGCAGGTAATTTAGTTTTGCATTAACCCATCAGAGGTTTTACTGTGACATATTAGTACTATGTTGGCTAAAGACTCCCTGCAGTGATGAACAGCAATGAGCAGGTCTGGTCGCAGCAGGTCGGGGCCTGGCTCAGTGGGATACCACACTCCTTTCGAGATGCCTTTAAGTGAATTTCTTCAGTTATAGATATGATTTTGTTGGAAATGTTTGGACATATCTTCAGCTAGACACACTGAAAACAGACTTAATTTTTCAGATGTCAATATTTTGTTTGAAAATCCATCTATATGATGTCATTCTGTTTCAGAATACTGTCATGTACATGCATTTTAATTGAAAATTTAGAAATACATAATAATTATAAAAAATAGTATTGCATTATATGTAACTACATGTATTAAGATTTCTCTCAATACAGTCTTACTGTGTGGACAAAAATTTAGTCATTACGAATTTTCAGCAGATGAAATCCTAATGGTAAATTACATTTCTTCTTTTGTTAAGGAAATTCAATTTAAATGTCCTATCCGATACCTTGTTTTATGTTGATATAAACATTGTTGTCTCCTCTTTCGAATTGACATAATATGACAAATATACAAATGTAGACATAACATGTAAATATATAGTTGACACAGTCTTGTTTTGTGAATTTCATCTCTGATGGTTATCACATAATATACGAATTGACATAAAGATTGGGAAGTATGGTCTTGTATATTTCGGGTGTGGGAATAGCCGTACCACTACATTCTCGTACCGGGAATAGTCGAACTATATATGAATTAAATATTGCCATATTAGTGACATAATTGCTGCCAGGCATTGCATCTATCGCACTGGAAAGCGTGCATTCTTGCTGTAACAAAACGGTTGCAATTTACGCATTGGAAAGCCATTACAGTTTGGCTTGTTTTGAGAGACTGAATCAGAATCGGATTCTATATATATCTTATTTGACAAACTGTTGACATAAGACACAACTGCGAAGTGTTCGTTACTTACAAGTTCCCTCGTGATTGACTAAAATTAATCGTAATTAACTCTGTTCTTTAATTATCGTCCAATCAGCGGTCATCTTAAACTGACAATGCTTTCATTAATTAACATGTAATAAGCGGTCACTCAAGAAAACCTGAAAGTCAATGTGTGACCGTCAGTTGTTTTTATTGCGGTCATGCACTTGAGGTGTGACTGTTAATGACCTCTGTGCAAATTCGCTGCTGTTATTGTCACGTGATGGTCTTTGTTTCGATTTGCTCGCGTAACCTATTAATCGCAGCCATTGTTTTATACTTGAATAATAATTAGTGCATCGATGCATCGATTATTCTTTTATCTTTCGACATTGTGATAGATTATACATTTTCCATAAACAATTAAATCTTTGAGACGCTTTGGAGTTTTGATTGCCGTGAATGATGCACTCACAATTCCCTACCCACTTTTGAAACTTTGTTGTCTACGACGAATCCGCACGGTATAGGATTCTCCTTGGTGTAATTTCCTCTAGAATATGCTCTGAACAAAGTCGATCATTCTTCAGATTGCAAGTGGAAATTTGGCTCATTGTTTTAAGTCGACTTATCTAGAGTTTTCTCAGTTTATCGTCAGTTGGAAATCTGTGAAAGGTTGGCGTCCTTCTGTCAACTCTCCCCTGTAATTGCTACACACACAACAATAATATCTCTTTTTTCAGTCGAGTGTAACACCTTTTCTGCCATCGTTGACATTTTTGATTTGCTCTCCACCGGAAATGAAATGCGAACCTCCACGCTAAAGAGCGTTTAAGGGAGGCAAATATTCAGGGGAGATAACAGGGTTATTAAACAGGACTATACAAATGTATTTCTTCAGAAATGACCTAATCGCACAAATTTAGTAGACCGTGTTAGATAATCACGGGTATCTGAGGCACCCAGACTGTCAAATACCTATCCGCCCGAGCAGGAGTTAAAGGCATCTCGAAAGGAATGTGTTATCCCACTGAGCCAGGCGCCCACCTGCTGTGACCAGACCTGCTAATTGCTGGTCATCACTGCAGGAAGTCTTTAGCCAACATAGAACAAATCTGTCACCGTAAAACCTCTGATGGGTTAATGCAAAACTAAATTACATGCTAGTATGGAAGTGAAACACAAAGCCATAAACTTTAATGTAAGTGATAATGTGGATTGTTAACTGTATGATCCCTTACATATTCTTTATTGCTTTAATTACTAGGTGTCAATTTTGTAACTGCATGATTATGTATTTATTTCATAGTTAAATATTTGATTTTGAAAAAACACGAGAGATACAAGTTTTAGTATTTAAAATGACTTAAAATGGGTCTGAAGGACAATATTCTGACAATGAATGACTTTTTAAATTGCTTTTGTTAGAAACGTTTCGGTACATTTTACAAATCAATATAAAATGTAAATTAAAATATATATGAGAACTAAAAGAATGAAAGAAAGAAATAACAAAAATCTACCAACAAAGTAAGAAAGAAAACAAATAAAGATTGCGTAATTGGAATTTTCACAACTATTTCCTTTACAAACTGTGAAAGACTATGTTCAACCCCCTGATATAGCATACATGCACTTGAATCTTCAACTATACCTGTGTGACAGACACATCGTTGCAGACTGTGGCAGCCTGGCTTATCAGAAAACAGATGCCCACACAAGCTAGGTGGGGCAATAAATGGGGGGTCACTTATATAAGGGTTTTGAGATGCCTTTAAAAGCAACTTGATTGGAATGTAGTATCCCACTGAGCCAGGCCCCCACCGGCTGTGACCAGACCTGCTAATTGCTGGTCAGCGCTGCAGGTAGTCTTTAGCCAGTATAGTACTAATCTGTCAACGTAAAACCTCTGATGGGTTAATGCAAAAATAAATTATCTGTTAGTATGGAAGTGAGACCATAGGCTAGTTTTACACAAAGCCATAAAAATTAATGATAATGTGGGTTGTTTACTGTATGATCTTGAACAATACCTGTGTGACAGACACATCGTGACAGACTGTGGCAGCCTGGCTTATCAGAAAACAGATGCCCACACATGGTGGGTGGGTGAATAAATGGGGCTGGGAGGTGGCAGATCTTTTTCTCCGTCTATTTTCACTTTCTCTATGCAGCGTTGCGTCATGGTTCATTGCAAAATACCCGGATGTTCGGAAAACAATTTACATGTAGTACAGCCAAAACGAGTTAAGTGTCAGAAAGACAAAATACATGACCAGCTTATCAAACTGAAAATAAGCATTAAGCCTTAAATATGTTTATTATTATAAACCTTTGATCTTATTCTAAAGGAAAAAAACGAAACAAATCCACATCATTTTTTACATGGACATTTTAGCACATTTCAGAGATAAAAACCCCGAGAAAAATGGGTTACATTACATGGGTTGCAAAGTTTCTCGCTTTGAAAAATAAAAATAAACCGTTCATGAAGTGTTTTAAATGTCATCTGAAATAACAGGATATTGTATAATATTCCTAAAACATTTTCTGTTCTATGTGCTCCTCCTTTGGTTACTTTCAGTTAAATAATGGGTTTTCCAAGAAAACTATTGAATTACGTTACTGTTATGAAAGGCTTTCCCAAAAAATAACAAGATTACAAACGGTTATACTCGTTTTCCAATAACTACACAGTTTAAAGATATATGCCATTGGCAGAATATTTCCAATAACTACACAGTTTAAAGATATATGCCATTGGGAGAATATTTCCAATAACTACACAGTTTAAAGATATATGCCATTGGGAGAATATTTCCAATATCTACACAGTGTAAAGATATATGCCATTGGGAGAATATTTCCAATAACTACACAGTGTACAGTATATATGCCATTGGGAGAATATTTCCAATTTCTACAAAGTGTTAAGATATATGCCATTGGGATAATATTTCCAATTTCTACAAAGTGTTAAGATATATGCCATTGGGATAATATTTCCAATAACTACACAGTGTAAAGATATATGCCATTGGGAGAATATTTCCAATAACTACACCATGTAAAGATATATGCCATTGGGAGAATATTTCCAATTTCTACAAAGTGTTAAGATATATGCCATTGGGATAATATTTCAAATAACTACACAGTGTAAAGATATATGCCATTAGGAGAATATTTCCAATAACTTCACAGTGTAAAGATATATGTCATTGGAAGAATATTTCCAATAACTACACAGTGTAAAGATATATGTCATTGGGAGAATATTTCCAATAACTACACAGTGTAAAGATATATGTCATTAGGAGAATATTTCCAATAACTACACAGTGTAAAGATTATATGCCATTGGGAGAATATTTCCAATAACTACACAGTGTAAAGATGTATGCCATTGGGAGAATATTTCCAATAACTACACAGTGTAAAGATATATGCAATTGGGAGAATATTTCCAATAACTACACATTGTAAAGATGAATGCCATTGGGAGAATATTTCCAATAACTACACATTGTAAAGATGAATGCCATTGTGAGAATATTTCCAATAACTACACAGTGTAAAGATATATGCCATTGGGAGAATATTTCCAATAACTACACAGTGTAAAGATATATGCCATTAGGAGAATATTTCCAATAACTACAAAGTGTAAAGATATATGCCATTGGGAGAATATTTCAAATAAATACACAGTGTAAAGATATATGCCATTGGGAGAATATTTTCAATAACTACACAGTGTAAAGTATATGCCATTGGGAGAATATTTCCAATAACTACACAGTGTAAAGATATATGCCATTGGGAGAATATTTCCAATAACTACACAGTGTAAAGATATATGCCATTGGGAGAATATTTCCAATAACTACACAGTGTTAAGATATATGCCATTGGGAGAATATTTCCAATAACTACACAGTGTAAAGTATATGCCATTGGGAGAATATTTCCAATAACTACACAGTGTAAAGATATATGCCATTGGGAGAATATTTCCAATCCTACACAGTGTAAAGATGTATGCCATTGGGAGAATATTTCCAGAAACAGAAGAAAAGTAGTTTTTTTCGTTTCGTCAAAACAATAACCATAAAAACTGCATCAACTGATATTTAGTCCAAGATAAAAATGCGCGATCCACATTTTACTCCTTCACCGAAAACACTTTTCGGAGCATGTATACAAATACTTTTTCTGGCGCGAAGGTTCCGAAAACAAGAAAAAAAGGACAAAACACTGGTGAAGGTAAGTTTTGTTTTTGTTTTAGATGATTATCATGTTAAATGACACTTTTATTGTATCATGTGTGTTTATACAATGTCTTAACACATTTTATCGTACATAGCTATTAGAATTATATAGTTCAAGTAAGTGTTTAATGCTACAGCACATGCTAAAATGGTAACGTAAGTCACAAAATTGTAAAGTAATTCACCTTTTTTGTTTGATATTTTAGAACGAGGGTGAAAACCCGAGCTGAGATCCAAATAGCTTACAGAGATAGAAAGAAGGCTGATGAGGTTCAACAATACCTAAGAAAAGAGACTGAACGTGTGAAGAAGTACTACAGGCCTGCAGCAACAAATGGACCCAATCAACTCAGAATAAGAAGAGAACGAGTAAGGCGATGTCTGCAAATAAAAAGACTGAAATTAAAACAAGACACAAATGGTGTCAATTTTAACTTACAAGAGCCTGAGATTGAAGTATTAAATGAAACGGATGGTGCAGAGGGGCTTTGTGACTCAACAACCAACAGTTCAGCTCAGAAAAAACTTGTTTTCCCAAGTACTTCTTCTAGCAACAACCACCTCATTGTTGATTTGAAATTTCCACGGCGTGGTAACTGGAAACGAAGTAAATCCCTTCATAAAGCCCAGGATAAAATAAAATTACTGGAAGCAAGAATTAATTCCCTTAAAAAGAGAAATGATGCATTTAGAAAAAGGGCACAAAGGTCTTCGTCTGAGAAGTACAATGGGCATGCAAAGTAAGACTGACAATCTAAAGGCAAGTCGAAAGAGAAAAATCAGCAACAATTCAGACAGGAAACCTAAAAGTAAATCTTAATCAGCCTTGCGAAGTGAACGCTTATCTCCTAGAAAGCACCCTAAGCTTGTAAAGAAACTTACGTTTCATCACAGCATTGTGGAAGAGGTCAAAAACAAAGTCACTGCAGATCGTGGAAGAACCCGCCAACGTTCAACAATCCAAATAGTCTACGGGAAGAATATGCGAAAGTACCGGTTGGAGTCTACATGTGGCCGAGACCTCACTGTGAGCTATTGACAGGTCTTGAATTCGAATAAAGGCAAGAACATCACAAAAAGTAGGAAGGTCCTGCAGAGAAAGCACTTCTCAGACAAAGTTCGACAATTTCTGGAAAGGGACGATAATATCGATTTGATACCTGGAAAACGTGATGCTACAAAGACAAGCCTGCGAACAATGCAGACCTGGGTCCTGAATGACTATCACTATAACTTGCATTTAAAATTAAATTCAAGTCAGAAAATCCAGATGTAGCATTAATCTGACAACATTTTCCAGTTACCGTCAAAGCTTTACGAAGTTAGTCCACTTTAGCTCAAGGAGAACCTGTCTGTGTCAGAAACACCAAAACATCGCCCTTAATCTAAAAGGTTAAAAATCACTAGGCGCTCTGACTACAGACAGTCCAGACATATTGACTCGACAGTGTTCAGATGAGTCCATCATACAGAAAGTGAAGGAGTCTGATTCCTAGTCAATTAAATACTCTGAATGGAGGAGAAAGTAAGTTGAACACAAAGGCAAACTTACTAAGCGTATGATGGTCGAACTTGTTGATATACCGAATAAGGAATTCTCTTGTATGTTTCAGCGCGATTTGAAAGAGTTCCGCCAGCATACAGAAAGAGTTAAGACCCAGTAAGAGCAGATTAATTTGCTGAAGGACAATATGCCAAAGAGCCACGCAATATGTCAAATGGACTTTGCCGAAAATTACTCTTGCGGCCATGCAGAGAAAATACAGACGGCATACTTTGACAAAAGCTCGGTAACCTTACACTCTGTTGTGATGTACACAAAGAATTTCGAAGGAGTTTTGACACACTGTTCGCACATTTATTTTTCTGATACCACATCACACAAATTATGAAACTGCCTTTGCCTTCATGAAGAAGATTAATGACGATATAAAACTTAAACAACCTGAAATTAAATGCATACTTTACATAACTGATTCCCCAACTTCACTATACAGAAACAAGACGATGATGTATCTAGTGGCAAACCATGACGAGGTATTTGGTCCAAGAGCATCATGGCAATATTGGAAGGCAGGACATGGGAAAGGCACTTGTGATGGTGTAAGGGGTCATCAAAGCATTTTGCCGATCTTGCTGTGAAAAGACATACAACAGTCATACAGACAGCAAGAGACTACTTCCAATGGGAAGCAAGTTGGAAAACAGTCACACGAAATATGTCTTTGTTCTAAAGGAGGAATGTGAGATAGCGCATCAAGAGCTAGCTTCCCTCAACTTGAGATCCGTTAAAGGGACCATGGATATCCATAGTATTGTGCAATTGTCCAGTGGAAACATCGCTGTTCGTAACACCTCCTGCTTTTGCACAAAGTGCTTTAATAAAGGCGAGTTTCATTCCCATTGCGAGGGCTGGTCTCATCATGAAGTCATTCAGGACCAGAACCACTGGCTTTAACCAATCAAGTTGATAATCAACAGTCTGGTTCGCCGCAAAACACAGATGTGCCTCCTTTAGACGTAGTGGATAACATACCAGTAAAAAGCTTCATGGCTGCTCTTTACAACAACCAATGGTATGTGGGCAAATTAATTGCCCATGATTCGGAAGACGAAGACAGTATCAAGTTGCCTTCATGCAGCATGGTCAGGGAAAGGGCTGTTAACTGTTAAATGGCCTACCCATGATGACATCCTTTGGAGAAACCGAGAGCATTTTATCTGTGTCATCGCTGAGCCCATTCCTTACGGCTCAAGAAAAATGTTTAAATTACATGATTCAGAGGTCCAGATGATAAGTCTGGCCTTTGAACAACGTAACTAAACAATACGACATGTACACACTCATCGTTGTGGAATCCCAATCATTGAATTCTTATGAAAACTTTTTTTTTTTAAATCAAAGGTTTACTAATCGAAGTTAGCAGATATGCATGATTAAAAACTACCTTATAAACATTTCAATGGCCGCACAGACAATTAAAATAAATGCTGTATACACGTGAATTACGTTACCGCTTTATATTGTTAGCGTGAACAGCTGTTTTCCAATTACAATGATCCTTTTCTTGCACTTCAGTAGCATTGGACATGACTGGAAACAAACAAACAATTATTATCAACATTCAAGGTTTAAGTTGCCTGTTTAAGTTGTCATTGTATAGATTTAAATGCGCTATGTAGCTATTTGCGTGACTCCTTTCGCATTTTTTTCACCATACTTGCTTTAAGTTGGATTTTCTTTCAATTTTTTTCTTACAGTTTATCGGTAAAGAACAGAACAGAATTGAATAGGTGATAGTAACTTTTATACATTCCAGTATGACATAAAAGACATAAAACATTGACTTAATTATTGTTTTCAAAACATTGGAGTTTACGTGAATTAGGCTACGTTACATTCTATATATTTGGTGTTGACAAAAAAAAAATAAAAACTATATCTTTATTTTTTGTTGCACACATGTAATTTATATGCATAAATAAAATCATCAATAGAAAATGAACAGAAAAATGCAGAAAAATTCACATCTTTTGTTATGGTTTGTATTTTTGAAATGAAACTAAATTGACGGGTAAAATCAAAGAAAAACTAATTAACCGTTCTGTCAAAATCATAACAACTTCATGTACAGAATGTGTTTTCGTTCACAAGTTAATTGTTTCGAGTAATTTCAGGTTTTATTAAAATAGAGAAAACTAGAAAGTTGTTGTTTTTTTTTATTCCAAAGCCACCCAATTGATAATAACATATACTTAACAGTAACGTAAGTCATCCATTATTTTAATAATTATGCTTTAAAGCATGCATGCCACACATTAAAAACTATTTGTTTTACCAAATGGAATTTATACCAAGGATATCTATACCTATAGGTGAATACGAAAATCTGATTCATAATCAAGTATAAGACACAAAATAGTGTGGGTTAAAATCCACTCAGTATCTCTTTTACTTAACTCGTTTGGCTGAGTATTTACAGTACGTCAATGTTATTCTATGGCAAAGCCTTCAAATACGACGACGGTGATTGAATTCAATAACTTAGTCGAGAAAGTTTTCATTATTGCAAGCGTCTAATTCGTCTGTTTGCGTCTGGACGACATAGATGATCCCATTCGGTACCCTCTGGCATGTTCATAACAAAAACAACAACTAAGTCGTTCTAATTTCTAACTTTGTTGATTATAATTTTATCTCTTATGCATTTGTTGCAAAACTTGAGCAAGCACCTGGTAATTAATCGGCTGTAAGTATCACTTCTTGTAATAGTTGTTTCGTTCTTTTCGTCCAGTAGCTCCAAATCAAGCGAGTGTAAACGCGCTTGTTGCCAGCTTCCATTGGTGCTGAAACGTAAACGCTTTTCGCTCTGTGCTGCAAGGTCAAATGTTGTCGAACTTTGTTTTTTAGTAAACTCGAATGTTTTATGAAATGATACGTGCGTTAGGAGATAAGTTAGTACTTATGTAGCTCTTCATTTGACCGTTGCTATGCAGGTTGATATTTACATAAAATTATTCTGTATTAACAGATAATGTTTGGGGTCCTAAATTTTGTTGTGAACCAAGGTGCAGTAAACATTCAGCCAGGAAGGGGTTTGAACTCAAGACCTCCTGTTCTGGAGTCAGGTGTTAACCAATTGAGCTAAGTGGGCAGACAGCTCTAGCAACAACATGTTTGCAATAGTATAAATAAAAATACAAAATAGTCAGTAGTGTATTATTTTTTTATGCATGCCATAGTTTAAAACTAGACACATACAAATCCAAACCTGTTACAAATTTCCATTTTCATTAAATCCGTCTGTCACATTTTGGAGCCGAGCTGGTAGTTCTGAAGCGATCTGAGCTTTACCATTAATCACAGTCATATACAGGGTTCGACACTAAGGCTCGACCGAACGACATTCACTTGTTGATCGGCGGTACGGTCTAGCTAAGTCCTAGGCTAGCCGGACCGAACGGTCGTTTTCTTAATCGGACAAAGTTCGCCGAAAATCCTCCTATGAATAAATCAAAAGTTAAAAAAATAATAATGGTTAAACTCGGTCAAACTATTGTAGCTTGTCGATACTGTTTCTTGGGAAACCAGTGTGTGCTATATTTAGTGGTATTTTTAGTAACAACCTTGACATGCGTTCACTCATTGGCTGGTGTTTTCACAACGAGGCTTTTTCCCCCACTCACTTCTCAAATATCCAATGTCGTAATACTTATTGTTAAGAAGGATGCGAATGCTTATTTTTTAATCTAATTTTTTATTTTCCAATGGTAACGGAACTGTCCTATTATTATTTTTACTATTTAAATAAACATGCGAGGGATACAAAAGCACAAATACTATCTGTAATGTTGGGATCCCAAGTATTACGATAACAGACTATTCTACGGTTTGTTCATAAAGCACTATTCGCAGACAACACAAAAATGTCGAGCAATGTTCGGTTTTTCGTCCGACAAAAAAAATCGAAGCTTCGAAACGAAAGAGTAAGGATGCTTTAAAACCGTATGACAAAACAAAGCGGAACAGATCAATTTGTCCAAAATGAACAGATGAGTTCAGTTGGCTAGATTTTGAAAAAAAAAGAGCATTGTTATGTTTTGTAAGACATGCAGAGAGTATCAAGAGTGTAGAGAATTTGTTGTCGGACAATTTCAGAATCGATAATATAAAGGGGCATTCTGAATCTGAATCCCATATATCTCACTAACGAAAATATGATCTTAAGTATAGCTCACCGCTCACTACTTTTGTTGCATCCTTTACTGGGGAAATATAGCAGATTGACAATCAGTCATGTGAGTTTAGCCTGTTCAGTTTTGTGAAAACGTCTTGTCATGTAGGTATGGTCATACTTAACGTTCTAGTCATATAAGTACCAATATTTGATACCAGGGCTTTTTCAGCCTGTCTCACAGGGCCAATATTCGGCCCCGTTCCCAATACCAAATAGCGACCATTTTTCCCAATTTCAAGAAGAAAATTCCCAATCTCATAAATTAATTCCCAATTGAACCGAAATGCTTTTTACCTTTAAAAAATAAATAACACAAGAAACCAGAAAATCAAGAGACTTTTCCAAGTAAGCGAATCGTTTGTTTACATTTGATCGGTGATCTGTGAAAACTACTTTCCCGTGAATTTATGTATGAATGTAACCGGTGAAAACATAGACTATTACCCAGCCGTGTACCGTAACGCAAGTTGAAGATGCGTCACAGAGCCATTCCAGATAACATTGTAATCAATTTATGGTTTGAAAATTTACAGGAATCATTTTTTATTTCATAAACAAAAGTATTTTCGCCATAAATGTTTGACTGCGTATAAAACTGAAAGGAGTTATGAAGCAAAAACGAAATGTAGTGACGAAAAATGTCGTACAGTAGTAAATACTACGCGATCTAGAATCTACCAACTTTTGTAGATGATGACCATAAATTGGCATAATACCATCCAGCACAAAAGCTGTGGAGAGTGGGTTCAGCACCATGAACCTACTATGCACTTCTTTGAGAAGCTCCCTTGGTCAGGAAAAACTCTCCAATTTAATAAGAATCTGTATTGAAGGCCTTGCAGAGCTTTCTGAACAAACTCTGGAAGAGCTCTGTAACACTTTCAGGGACACAAAAGCAAGGCAGATTAAGATTTAATGCAGAAAAATAAATGTATATTTTTCTGTTGAAATTTCCCAATTGGTTTGATTTGTCGATAATTTTTTCCCAAATTTGACTATTTACCGCGTCAAAAATTCCCAATTTGGGCTGGGGCCTTTTTCCCAAAACCCCCTGAAAAAGCCCTGGATACCTATATTAGACTAGAAAATTATGTACAGGCCTAATCATACCTAAGTTGCATTAATAGAATATTAAGTTTCATACTATTTTTTTAGTCATAAATGTCTCATACTTAGTTATATTGGTATGTTATTGCAACACAATGCTTGCACTCCTATAACACTTTGATTTAAGTTTGTCTTGTATGTGTATTATGCGTTTTACATTTTGGTCTAGTCCAGTTTAGGTCAAGTCTAGTAAGTTTTCTAAGTTACTGGAACACTGGTCCAGCTCTCAAAAAAGTTAACGTCGAACCCTGATATATATCATAGTCATAAACATAACCGCAAACAGCAGTCTTCAAAAATGAATAATGAAAATGACCAGAAAATCCAAGATGGATGAAATCTAATATATTTTGTATGTTAACATATATATTCTTGTGAAAACATAGATGTTATAATCACTTTGTGGTGTCATGTCATGCCCCTAATATTACGCTATACAGACACTAGAGCTTGTGTCCAGTTGGTATGCTCCTGAAGGGCGATAGTTGCTGCTTTGTCTGTCCATCCATCCTGTTTGTCTATTTGTTTATCTCTCCGTACTTCATAATTTTGTCTGGAGCATAACACAAAAACTGTAAGAGATGTCAACATGAAACTTCGTAGGCAGATAGATTTTAATGAGGAGAAATGCAGTATATAAGAACCATAACTCTGTTTTGCATAATTTAAGAGTTATTGCCCTTTGTAATTTTCATACTTAAATTATATAAACACATATTTGCAAAAAAAAATAAGATAAATAAAAAAGAACTTTTGAAATTATTCGGGAAGCATCCATAGGTTCTATTGATTCTCTTGTTTTAAACTTAAAGTTGGATAAGGTTGCCCACATTTTTTGAAAGAAGATCTGAAGTTCATTCCAGTTCAGCATTCTGCAACAAGTTAATTTAATCATTTTTCCTCACTTGTTATCACCAAATTCAGCTTTTCACTGTAAAAGCTTTTTCCTTACTTCTCATTTTCAGTTTTTTTAGTCATTAGAATTATCATTTTTTTGTTATATTTTTTTTTTTTTTTTTCATAGTTAACACAAATGATTTGTCTATAGACCATTAAGACACTAATACATTAAAATAGTAGAGTGATTCTTGGTTTTCTGTTATAGAACACCTCACCACTCTCACCCCGCCTCCCCCACTTTTTTAGATTGGTTATGTGAATTTAAGTCAATATTCTAAGACATCCCCTAGATGGCAACATGACAGTGGGGACTATGGTGCAATATGCTATTCAACATTTTTTCTCAGATATTAACCAATGATATCCAACTTTAAGGAGAACAATAGTAATAATAATAATAAGGGTCAGATATTATGCTTTACTCCAGTTGATCACTGATTGGTATGCTTATTCAAAGCAGTGTGTAAAATTACCATACATAAAAGTAAAAATGACCTCTGATGACTTCACAGCAATTTTTCTCATGTTTGATTTTGCAAATAGATAACTATTTTTTAACTACAATGTTTTAACTTTGCCTGAATATTTTTATATGTGGTTTTAGGTCAATGCAAAAGAAAAGCATAACAGAGAGGACTGTGCCTCCGAATTTATAGTTTCCCTCAGAAAAGAATTAATGCTGTCTAATATAATGGTAAACAGTAGGACTGATTTTCAACATGTGTATAACCATCAACAAGTGTATGACCAAATTACTTTATTGCAGTTCTTAAAGGGAAGTGACCATGAAGGCAAATGCAGACTTGTGTTCTTCGGAACTTTAAGTCTGAGATAGTGTCATAGGAAGAAATAAGACTCATTTTCAAGACTTGGCCTTAAGGAGCTGCTCTCTCATCCCCTGCCATCAAAACACTGCGAGGACAGAGGAGCTACTGTTGCCTCTCAATGGCCATTCAGAAACCTGGCAATAATGATTCTTACGTGCACACACATGTGCCTTCAGAATATCTGCAGAAACAGACATCAGAGAGTTCCGAAAAATCCCCAGCCAAACATACAAATGGTGAAATTTCATCGGACTCGAGGGAAGGTTCGAACTCTAGTCAGAATGAGACGAATCAAAAACAGATTACAAATAATACCCATACCTCACTGCCTGCCCTATCATCATCATCAACATCATCTTCCTCATCAGTATTGTCTCCTCCATCATCATCTTCATCCCCATCATTTTTGCCATCATCATTACGAACTGCTGAATCCAGTTCACCCCCATTGTTAACCACATCGGCAGCACACAGTGCTGCTGTAGAAGAGAGACTATGGACCAAAATGAATGGTCAGGAGAATGTAGAGACCTGTTACATAAATACTCATGGACATATCATCGGTTCAGTTCAATCCAAAAATGGGGAGAAAGAACACTTTCACCATGAGGAGCATCACATCAATCAAAAGGTAAATGTTTTAGTATTTTACTGCCCATGTAGTTTGTATTGTTTATTGGGCTTATTGTCCCACCAACAGTATTTCCCTTATTTGGATGACCGTGTCTATTTGAAGCAGATATAGTGCTGCCTTCACTATGTATTGCATGCCCTGAACACCTGGCATGATACCACACCCTGTCACATTATCCTGACACCGGGTCAGCCAGTCGTGGAACTACCCTTATATTTTTTTGAGTGTTAACGAGGGAGCTATACCACAACCATTTTTAAAGAATTCGGTATGTCACGGCCCGGGATCGAACCCGTGACCTCCCGTACCTGGAGCCAATGCTCTACTGATTGCGCTACCAGGTCCGGTTTATTTAGTTAATTGTTACAATATATTTTCATCCCTATATTAATGAAAAAGTAAAAGTTTAATGTTCTTTTCTTCACTTGTATAAATCAGAAGGCAAATGTTGTACTTCTTCCTTATATGTTTTTAAACCAAGTCTTTTTCTTCCCTTGTAGATAATTTGCTAGTGATTTTTCTTCCCCTTTCAATGTTTGGCCTTTTTTAAGTTCTTCTGTTGTGTCCATCCAGGGGTGCGGATATTCCATGCCGGACTTGTCCAACATGGGAAAATTAATTGTCGGACAAATGGAATTTTTCGTCTAAGTTGTCCATGGACAACTTAATATTTGTTGTATAATGCTTTTCATATCAAGAAATATTTGTTAAAAGATCATTTCTAACAAATCGATAAAACATATTGGGAATTAGCATTAGGAATGTCCAGTTGATATTTTAGTTAAAATTCATGTGAAATGTGACTAAATGATTAATTAAAGAATAATCAAAATATATACAGGTAGTTTACTTGTATATGCTATGCATAAATATCTGGACAGGTGGAATTTTATGACAGACAAGTAGATTTTTTTAAGCCAACTTGCCTGTGGACAAGATGGAAAACTATGTATTTCTACAATCCTGAAATCAAATGTAAAATGCCATAGGGGTGTTTCGGATTGTAGCGACAGTTGACTTTGAATTAAAGTATATGAAAATACCAACCTACAAGAGAGACAATCGGTTCATTTCTTTCACATCCAACTCATTTGGATTCTTTTCTATCAAAATGCAGATTTCAAACCGCCACAAGATACTCACATCGTTCATCGCTGGGGGTCTAGCTGGGGCTATAGCCAAAACAACCATTGCCCCCCTGGATCGGACAAAGATCAACTTCCAGAGTAAGTAAATAGCAGGGTTTATTAGTTAAAATAATACTTATAGAATAGAATCCTGCAGCCCCTTTTGTAAAACATTTATGGAAAATCCCTAAAAATATTTTTTATTTTTAGATCCACCTTTCAAAGAAAGTGTGGTAAACCATGTCGTAAATATTGGTTAACCTTTTTGTTTCGGTCAGTGGGGTACATTGGTGAACTGGAAATTGTCTCCCATGTAAGATAATATCTGAGGTAGTCCAAATAGTAGGTAATTCTTGGACTTTATCACTTGTTCTTTTGCTGATGGTACGATTACAAAAAGTCAAATTCTTACTTTTTTTGTAAATATAATCTGTAAAGGTGGTATACGACAGTTTGCAAATATAAAATACATATAACAATATCAAACCACTGCTTTGTGGAACTTGGGTATATTTTTGTATAAATTTATAGTTCAGTCTTAATAAATACGATTTTGAACACTAACTGAGTTGATACTAGTAGACAAAAACTAATCACGAAAAAACTCACTATAACTGTATTCTTTCCACCTGTATAATAAGCTTGATAGTGGTCTCTGCTAAAAATTGATATTGACGTCAGAGCAGACTACCCAGATGACGATATAATGTGATCTCAAAAGTAAGTGGTCACATGGTTTTCTAAGTTTAAAAATAGCTATCTCTGCAGCGTGGCTCGGATAGGAAATACCTGTTTGCAATGATGAGTGGGGATTTAGGTTTGAGCTGTTCACACAGATCTAGGACATCAATGAACAGCATTTTGCAGGAACTTTTCAGGTAACAATGACTTATTTGGTTATTTGAGAAAAGATATTTTGGTCCAAACTGTCATATACCACCTTTAAATCCATTGAATAACTTAAAGATATATGCCATTTACAAAAGAAAATGGAATAGTTTGTTGATGATGGTTAACCAGGTATCACAAGAAGGGCATAAAAGTCAGTATAGACTCTAAAGAGTACATGCATAAAAAACGAGCAATCCAAATGAAAAGACCTACATGCATTTAGGGATTATTCAAGGTAGACTATCCACTTATTTCTCATTTCTTCCAAAAAAGATATTTACTTAAATTCATACTTGTTCACCTATATTATCAAAAAGCAGAACCTATTTTATAAAGGGAAGGTAACTATAAAACTAATTTTGGCTAAATTTATGCCCCCTTTTCAACAGAAATATCCTTGTTAGTTAAGGTTATTGTAAAGGACCATTTTTAAATAAAATCGGCATACATATTTACTTTAAATTGAAATACTTGTTTACTATCAAAAGCAGAACCCATTTCAAAATGACAAGTAACCCTAAAATTAGTTTTGACATAGTAATGCCCCCTTTTTACTGTCCTGTTTTGTTATTGTTACCGTGGTTTGTTAACATTACACTATAAAACACTATCTGTTTTGGCTTTGTAACTGTAAATCAATGGATTTTCTTTTGAAACTAAAGATTTAGTTTTATGATATTATTATTTACACTGTTGCATTTCTGCTAGCCTGTTGTTTTAAGATTATATGTAATTTTTGTCATATCAGACATTTCATTTCAGTTAAATTAATATTTACTGTGTTTTTTTTAAAATTAAAAACAGCAGCATGATTTCTTTTTTAAATGTTGTAAACAAATACCCATTTTTTTGCTCTTTTTTTGGCAAATCTCCCTAAAAGCCCTTTTTTTAAAAAAAGGGGATGGGTATGGTTGTAGAGAGGTTCTGATGCAGGTATCGTCTAATTTTAGCATTTAAATTAATAATTTCCATTATTGCATTGTTACTGTACTTGTAGTACTTTTGAAGGTAACATGTTATCAGTGATTGAAGTTCTGAGATCATGTGCTTGCTTCCTATATTCTGTGTTTGAATTATCTCACTTTGTTGGTTTGTCTTTTTTGGACTTTTATTCTCATATTGCATAAGGTGATGAGTCTCTATTTGCTTCACATGGCAAAGGTAAACAGAACTCTTGCTTAATCGCATTTTTTAAAATTTTATTATAATTATTATAATTATATTAAAATGAGTGGTTTGATATGTATATTAAAATAAGTGATTTCTTAAGCATATTAAAATAAGTGATTTCTTAAGCATATTAAAATAAGTGATTTCTTAAACATATTAAAATAAGTGATTTCATAAGCATATTAAAATAAGTGATTTCTTAAGCATATTAAAATAAGTGATTTCTTAAGCATATTTTAATGAGTGAATTTTTTAGTAAGAGGCACAGGTTTTACTCTTAACAAGCCTCTGCTATGGAACACTTTGTTATTCAACTCTCCAGGCATGTTTTATGGACGGGAAACATATTTCAACGTTTTGACCATCACTGCTCATAGTCAGCTCAGAGGGGGTGATCTATGCCTATTTTAACCTCGGAATGTCACTAAGGTTTCAATACAAGTATGTCAGTATGTCTTATATTCAGTGAGTGTGCTCCTGTCAGTGTGTCTTATATCCAGTGAGTGTGCTCCTGTCAGTGTGTCTTATATCTAGTGAGTGTGCTCCTGTCAGTGTGTCTTATATCCAGTGAGTGTGCTCCTGTCAGTATGTCTTATATCCAGTGGGTGTGCTCCTGTCAGTGTGTCTTATATCCAGTGAGTGTGCTCCTGTCAGTGTGTCTTATATCTAGTGAGTGTGCTCCTGTCAGTGTGTCTTATATCCAGTGAGTGTGCTCCTGTCAGTGTGTCTTATATCCAGTGAGTGTGCTCCTGTCAGTGTGTCTTATATCTAGTGAGTGTGCTCCTGTCAGTGTGTCTTATATCCAGTGAGTGTGCTCCTGTCAGTGTGTCTTATATCCAGTGAGTGTGCTCCTGTCAGTGTGTCTTATATCCAGTGAGTGTGCTCCTGTCAGTGTGTCTTATATCCAGTGAGTGTGCTCCTGTCAGTATGTCTTATATCCAGTGAGTGTGCTCCTGTCAGTGTGTTTTATATCAAGTAAGTGTGCTCCTGTCAGTGTGTCTTATATCCAGTGAGTGTGCTCCTGTCAGTGTGTCTTATCCAGTGAGTGTGCTCCTGTCAGTGTGTATTATATCCAGTGAGTGTGCTCCTGTCTGTGTTATATCCAGTGAGTGTGCTCCTGTCAGTGTGTCTTATATCCAGTGAGTGTGCTCCTGTCAATGTGTCTTATATCCAGTGAGTGTGCTCCTGTCAGTATGTCTTATATCCAGTGAGTGTGCTCCAGTCAGTGTCTTATATCAGTGAGTGTGCTCCTGTCAGTGTCTTATATCCAGTGAGTGTGCTCCTGTCAGTATGTCTTATATCCAGTGAGTGTGCTCCTGTCAGTGTCTTATATCCAGTGAGTGTGCTCCTGTCAGTATGTCTTATATCCAGTGAGTGTGCTCCTGTCAGTATGTCTTATATCCAGTGAGTGTGCTCCTGTCAGTATGTCTTATATCCAGTGAGTGTGCTCCTGTCAGTATCCCTATTTCCAGTGAGTGTGCTCCTGTCAGTATGTCTTATATCCAGTGAGTGTGCTCCTGTCGGTGTGTCTTATATCCAGTGAGTGTGCTCCTGTCAGTATGTCTTATATCCAGTGAGTGTGCTCATGCGGTGTGTCTTATATCCAGTGAGTGTGCTCCTGTCAGTATGTCTTATATCCAGTGGGTGTGCTCCTGTCGGTGTGTCTTATATCCAGTGGGTGTGCTCCTGTCAGTATGTCTTATATCCAGTGAGTGTGCTCCTGTCGGTGTGTCTTATATCCAGTGGGTGCTCTCCTGTCAGTATGTCTTATATCCAGATAGTGTGCTCCTGTCGGTGTGTCTTATATCCAGTGAGTGTGCTCCTGTCAGTATGTCTTATATCCAGTGAGTGTGCTCCTGTTGGTGTGTCTTATATCCAGTGAGTGTGCTCCTGTCAGTATGTCTTATATCCAGTGGGTGTGCTCCTGTCAGTGTGTCTTATATCCAGTGAGTGTGCTCCAGTCAGTATGTCTTATATCCAGTGGGTGTGCTCCTGTCAGTATGTCTTATATCCAGTGAGTATGCTCCTGTCAGTGTGTCTTATATCCAGTGGGTGTGCTCCTGTCAGTATGTCTTATATCCAGTGAGTGTGCTCCTGTCAGTGTGTCTTATATCCAGTGAGTGTGCTCCTGTCAGTATGTCTTATATCCAGTGAGTGTGCTCCTGTCATGTCTTATATCCAGTGAGTGTGCTCCTGTCAGTATGTCTTATATCCAGTGAGTGTGCTCCTGTCAGTGTCTTATATCCAGTGAGTGTGCTCCTGTCAGTATGTCTTATATCCAGTGAGTGTGCTCCTGTCAGTGTGTCTTATATCCAGTGAGTGTGCTCCTGTCAGTATGTCTTATATCCAGTGAGTGTGCTCCAGTCAGTATGTCTTATATCCAGTGAGTGTGCTCCTGTCAGTATGTCTTATATCCAGTGAGTGTGCTCCTGTCAGTATGTCTTATATCCAGTGAGTGTGCTCCTGTCAGTGTCTTATATCCAGTGAGTGTGCTCCTGTCAGTATGTCTTATATCCAGTGAGTGTGCTCCTGTCAGTGTGTCTTATATCCAGTGAGTGTGCTCCTGTCAGTATGTCTTATATCCAGTGAGTGTGCTCATGCGGTGTGTCTTATATCCAGTGAGTGTGCTCCTGTCAGTATGTCTTATATCCAGTGGGTGTGCTCCTGTCGGTGTGTCTTATATCAAGTGAGTGTGCTCCTGTCAGTATGTCTTATATCCAGTGAGTGTGCTCCTGTCGGTGTGTCTTATATCCAGTGGGTGCTCTCCTGTCAGTATGTCTTATATCCAGATAGTGTGCTCCTGTCGGTGTGTCTTATATCCAGTGAGTGTGCTCCTGTCAGTATGTCTTATATCCAGTGAGTGTGCTCCTGTTGGTGTGTCTTATATCCAGTGAGTGTGCTCCTGTCAGTATGTCTTATATCCAGTGGGTGTGCTCCTGTCAGTGTGTCTTATATCCAGTGAGTGTGCTCCTGTCAGTATGTCTTATATCCAGTGGGTGTGCTCCTGTCAGTATGTCTTATATCCAGTGAGTATGCTCCTGTCAGTGTGTCTTATATCCAGTGGGTGTGCTCCTGTCAGTATGTCTTATATCCAGATAGTGTGCTCCTGTTGGTGTGTCTTATATCCAGTGAGTGTGCTCCTGTCAGTATGTCTTATATCCAGTGAGTGTGCTCCTGTCAGTGTGTCTTATATCCAGTGGGTGTGCTCCTGTCAGTATGTCTTATATCCAGTGAGTATGCTCCTGTCAGTGTGTCTTATATCCAGTGGTGTGCTCCTGTCAGTATGTCTTATATCCAGTAGTGTGCTCCTGTCGTGTGTCTGTGTCTTATATCCAGTGAGTGTGCTCCTGTCAGTATGTCTTATATCCAGTGAGTGTGCTCCTATCAGTATGTCTTATATCCAGTGAGTGTGCTCCTGTCAGTATGTCTTATATCCAGTGGTGTGCTCCTGTCAGTGTCTTATATCCAGTGAGTGTGCTCCTGTCAGTATGTCTTATATCCAGTGAGTGTGCTCCTGTCAGTGTGTCTTATACAGTGAGTGTGCTCCTGTCAGTATGTCTTATATCCAGTGACGTGTGCTCCTGTTGGTGGTGTCTTATATCCAGTGAGTGTTGCTCCTGTCCGGTGTGGTCTTATATCCAGTGAGTGTGGCTCCTGTCAGTGTGTCTTATATCCAGTGAGTGTGCTCCTGTCAGTATGTCTTATACCAGTGAGGTGTTGCTCCTGTTCAATGTGTCCTTATATCCATGAGTGTGCTCTGTCAGTATGTCTTATATCCAGTGAGTTGTGCTCTGTCATTATGTCTATATATCCAGTGGAGTGTGCTCCTGTCATGTGGTCCTTATATCCAGTGAGTGTGGCTCCTGTCGGGCTGTTGTCTTATATCCAGTGAGTGTGCTTCTGTCAAGAATGTCTTATATCCAGTGAGTGTGCTCCTGTCCAGTATGTCTATATTCAGTGAGTGTGCTCCTGTTTCAGTATGTCTTATATCCAGTGGAGTGTGCTACTTTCAGTATGGTCCTTATAGCCAGTTAGCGTGCTCCTATCAGTATGTCTTAATATCCGTTGAGTGTGCTCCTGTCGGTGTGTCTTATATCCAGTGAGTGTGCTCCTGTCAATAGGTCTTATTTCCAGTGAGTGTGCTCCTGTCAGTGTGTCTTATATCTAGTGAGTGTGCTCCTGTCAGTATGTCTTATATCCAGTGAGTGTGCTCCTGTCGGTGTGTCTTATATCCATTGAGTGTGCTTCTGTCAATATCCCTATTTCCAGTGAGTGTGCTCCTGTCAGTGTGTCTTATATCTAGTGGGTGTGCTCCTGTCAGTATGTCTTATATCCAGTGAGTGTGCTCCTGTCGGTGTGTCTTATATCCAGTGAGTGTGCTCCTGTCAATATGTCTTATTTCCAGTGAGTGTGCTCCTGTCAGTATGTCTTATATCCAGTGAGTGTGCTCCTGGCGGTGTGTCTTATATCCAGTGAGTGTGCTCCTGTCAATATGTCTTATTTCCAGTGAGTGTGCTCCTGTCAGTATGTCTTATATCCAGTGAGTGTGCTCCAGTCAGTGTGTCATATATCCAGTGAGTGTGCTCCTGTCAGTGTGTCTTATATCCAGTGAGTGTGCTCCTGTCAGTGTGTCTTATATCTAGTGAGTGTGCTCCTGTCAGTGTGTCTTATATCCAGTGAGTGTGCTCCTGTCAGTGTGTCTTATATCCAGTGAGTGTGCTCCTGTCAGTGTGTTTTATATCAAGTGAGTGTGCTCCTGTCAGTGTGTTTTATATCCAGTGAGTGTGCTCCTGTCAGTATGTCTTATATCCAGTGTGTGTGCTCCTGTCAGTATGTCTTATATCCAGTGTGTGTGCTCCAGTCAGTGTGTCTTATATCCAGTGAGTGTGCTCCTGTCAGTGTGTCTTATATCCAGTGAGTGTGCTCCTGTCAGTGTGTCTTATATCCAGTGAGTGTGCTCCTGTCAGTATGTCTTATATCCAGTGAGTGTGCTCCTGTCATTGTGTCTTATATCCAGTGAGTGTGCTCCTGTCAGTGTGTCTTATTTCCAGTGAGTGTGCTCCTGTCAGTATGTCTTATATCCAGTGAGTGTGCTTCTGTCAGTGTGTCTTATATCCAGTGAGTGTGCTCGTGTCAGTGTGTCTTATATCCAGTGAGTGTGCTCCTGTCAGTATGTCTTATATCCAGTGAGTGTACTTCTGTCAGTGTGTCTTATATCCAGATAGTGTGCTCCTGTCAGTGTGTCTTATATCCAGTGAGTGTGCTCCTGTCAGTGTGTCTTATATCCAGTGAGTGTGCTTCTGTCAGTGTGTCTTATATCCAGTGAGTGTGCTCCTGTCAGTGTGTCTTATATCCAGTGAGTGTGCTCCTGTCAGTGTGTCTTATATCCAGTGAGTGTGCTCCTGTCAGTGTGTCTTATATCCAGTGAGTGTGCTTCTGTCAGTGTGTCTTATATCCAGTGAGTGTGCTCCTGTCGGTGTGTCTTATATCCAGTGAGTGTGCTCCTGTCGGTGTGTCTTATATCCAGTGAGTGTGCTCCAGTCAGTGTGTCTTATATCCAGTAAATGTACTGCTGTCAGTATGTCTTATATCCAGTGAGTGTGCTCCTGTCAGTATGTCTTATATCCAGTGAGTGTGCTCCTGTCGGTGTGTCTTATTTCCAGTGAATGTGCTCCTGTCAGTATGTCTTATATCCAGTGAGTGTGCTCCAGTCAGTGTGTCTTATATCCAGTGAGTGTGCTCCTGTCAGTGTGTCTTATATCCAGTGAGTGTGCTCCAGTCGGTGAGTCGTATATCCAGTGAGTGTGCTCCTGTCAGTGTGTTTTATATCCAGTGAGTGTGCTCCTGTCAGTGTGTCTTATATCCAGTGAGTGTGCTCCTGTCAGTGTGTCTTATATCCAGTGAGTGTGCTCCTGTCAGTGTGTCTTATATCCAGTGAGTGTGCTCCTGTCAGTATGTCTTATATCCAGTGAGTGTGCTCCTGTCAGTATGTCTTATATCCAGTGTGCGTGCTCCAGTCAGTGTGTCTTATATCCAGTGAGTGTGCTCCTGTCAGTGTGTCTTATATCAAGTGAGTGTGCTCCTGTCATTGTGTCTTATATCCAGTGAGTGTGCTCCTGTCAGTGTGTCTTATTTCCAGTGAGTGTGCTCCTGTCAGTATGTCTTATATCCAGTAAGTGTGCTCCTGTCAGTATGTCTTATATCCAGTGTGCGTGCTCCAGTCAGTATGTCTTATAACCAGTGAGTGTGCTTCTGTCAGTGTGTCTTATATCCAGTGAGTGTGCTCCTGTCAGTGTGTCTTATATCCAGTGAGTGTGCTCCTGTCAGTATGTCTTATATCCAGTGAGTGTGCTTCTGTCAGTGTGTCTTATATCCAGATAGTTTGCTCCTGTCAGTGTGTCTTATATCCAGATAGTGTGCTCCTGTCAGTGTGTCTTATATCCAGTGAGTGTGCTCCTGTCAGTGTGTCTTATATCCAGTGAGTGTGCTCCTGTCAGTGTGTCTTATATCCAGTGAGTGTGCTCCTGTCGGTGTGTCTTATATCCAGTGAGTGTGCTCCTGTCGGTGTGTCTTATATCCAGTGAGTGTGCTCCTGTCAGTGTGTCTTATATCCAGTAAATGTACTTCTGTCAGTATGTCTTATATCCAGTGAGTGTGCTCCTGTCAGTATGTCTTATATCCAGTGAGTGTGCTCCTGTCGGTGTGTCTTATATCCAGTGAGTGTGCTCCTGTCGGTGTGTCTTATATCCAGTGAGTGTGCTCCTGTCAGTGTGTCTTATATCCATTGAGTGTGCTCCTGTCGGTGTGTCTTATATCTAGTGAGTGTGCTCCTGTCAGTGTGTCTTATATCCAGTGAGTGTGCTCCTGTCAGTATGTCTTATATCCAGTGGGTGTGGTGCTCCTGTCAGTGTGTCTTATATCCAGTGAGTGTGCTCCTGTCAGTATGTCTTATGTCTAGTGGGTGTGCTCCTGTCAGTGTGTCTTATATCCAGTGAGTGTGCTCCTGTCAGTATGTCTTATGTCTAGTGGGTGTGCTCCTGTCAGTATGTCTTATATCCAGTGAGTGTGCTCCTGTCAGTGTGTCTTATTTCCAGTGAGTGTGCTCCTGTCAGTGTGTCTTATATCCAGTGAGTGTGCTCCTGTCAGTGTGTCTTATATCTAGTGGGTGTGCTCCTGTCAGTATGTCTTATATCCAGTGAGTGTGCTCCTGTCGGTGTGTCTTATTTCCAGTGAGTGTGCTCCTGTCAGTGTGTCTTATATCCAGTGAGTGTGCTCCTGTCAGTGTGTCTTATATCCAGTGAGTGTGCTCCTGTCAGTATGTTTTCTATCCAGTGAGTGTGCTCCTGTCAGTATGTCTTATATCCAGTGAGTGTGCGCCTGTCTGTGTGTCTTATATCCAGATAGTGTGCTCCTGTCATTGTGTCTTATATCTAGTGGGTGTGCTCCTGTCAGTATGTCTTATATCCAGTGAGTGTGCTCCTGTCAGTGTGTCTTATATCCAGTGAGTGTGCTCCTGTCAGTATGTCTTATATCCAGTGGGTGTGCTCCTGTCAGTATGTCTTATATCCAGTGAGTGTGCTCCTGTCAGTATGTCTTATATCCAGTGAGTGTGCTCCTGTCAGTGTGTCTTATATCCAGTGAGTGTGCTCCAGTCAGTGTGTCTTATATCCAGTGAGTGTGCTCCTGTCAGTATGTCTTATATCCAGTGAGTGTGCTCCTGTCAGTATGTCTTATATCCAGTGATTGTGCTCCTGTCAGTATGTCTTATATCCAGTGAGTGTGCTCCTGTCAGTGTGTCTTATATCCAGTGAGTGTGCTCCTGTCAGTATGTCTTATATCCAGTGAGTGTGCTCCTGTCAGTGTGTCTTATATCCAGTGAGTGTGCTCCAGTCAGTGTGTCTTATATCCAGTGAGTGTGCTCCTGTCAGTGTGTCTTATATCCAGTGAGTGTGCTCCTGTCAGTGTGTCTTATATCCAGTGAGTGTGCTCCTGTCAGTATGTCTTATATCCAGTGGGTGTGCTCCTGTCAGTGTGTCTTATATCCAGTGAGTGTGCTCCTGTCAGTATGTCTTATATCCAGTGAGTGTGCTCCTGTCAGTATGTCTTATATCCAGTGAGTGTGCTCCTGTCAGTATGTCTTATATCCAGTGAGTGTGCTCCTGTCAGTATGTCTTATATCCAGTGATTGTGCTCCTGTCAGTATGTCTTATATCCAGTGAGTGTGCTCCTGTCAGTATGTCTTATATCCAGTGAGTGTGCTCCTGTCAGTGTCTTATCCAGTGATTGTGCTCCTGTCAGTATGTCTTATATCCAGTGAGTGTGCTCCTGTCAGTGTGTCTTATATCCAGTGAGTGTGCTCCTGTCAGTATGTCTTATATCCAGTGATTGTGCTCCTGTCAGTATGTCTTATATCCAGTGAGTGTGCTCCTGTCAGTATGTCTTATATCCAGTGATTGTGCTCCTGTCAGTATGTCTTATATCCAGTGAGTGTGCTCCTGTCAGTGTGTCTTATATCCAGTGATTGTGCTCCTGTCAGTATGTCTTATATCCAGTGATTGTGCTCCTGTCAGTATGTCTTATATCCAGTGATTGTGCTCCTGTCAGTATGTCTTATATCCAGTGATTGTGCTCCTGTCAGTATGTCTTATATCCAGTGATTGTGCTCCTGTCAGTATGTCTTATATCCAGTGAGTGTGCTCCTGTCAGTGTGTCTTATATCCAGTGAGTGTGCTCCTGTCAGTATGTCTTATATCCAGTGAGTGTGCTCCTGTCAGTGTGTCTTATATCCAGTGATTGTGCTCCTGTCAGTATGTCTTATATCCAGTGAGTGTGCTCTCGTCTGTATGTCTTATATCCAGTGGGTGTGCTCCTGTCCTTTGTGTCTTATTGTCTGTTAAATTGCAATTAGATTTTTTTATTCTACCTATGATTTACACTTTTCAGTTTCCGAAATGAAATTTTCCTTTCGGAAAGCGATGCAATTCCTCGTAAAGACATACCAGACGGAAGGAACAATGGCCCTATGGCGTGGTAACTCAGCAACCATGGTGAGGATTGTACCGTACGCTGCTGTTCAGTACACGGCTCATGAACAGTATAAAATCCTGCTGAACAGAGATAAACAACGAAAGTATGTGGATCTATTCTGTGTTTGTATTGTGTTTGTGTAGTGTTTGTAAGATTCATAACAGTGACACAATAAGGGTAATTATAGCAACATCCATCTGTTATTGAAGGAGGAAGGCCCCAGTCAAGCATATGGACAGTATGACTGCGGCAAAGTAGGTCAGATAGAAGGCCTAGCATCATAACAGTTCTTCCTCCAACCAGAATTCTAACTCACACGGTTAGGAGATATGTAGGAAGGGTAATTAGTCAGAAAATGTAGCTACTAGGCCATGCCTGGCATCTGTTATTGCTTAAGCTGTGATGTGTAGTTGACAGCTCATAACCAGTAATATACATGTTCTGCAGAGCAGTGATTAACAACAAAAGTAAATGGGTCAATCTTTGTCTAATTGAACCAAATCACAGCAATAGCTATTCCTTTTTACAAGAGTAGTTTTCTCTTAGTTTTCACTGAGTTTTCAGTTTGATACAAACTACAAAAGTTAAACATAACCATGAAATCCAAAATCTCTTTTTTGTCTCATATGTTTTGTATAAAATAGGCAAAAATTTACAAAAAAAGGAATGATTATTGTAATGGTGGTGCTTAAATGTATTAAATTATTCTGTAATTTGTAACATTAAATAGACAGATCAGATTTTTATATATAAGCTGTATATGGATTCCTTCATAAAAAGTAGATTTATTAAAATATTTGCTTTTTTAGCTCTTCTGAGCACAACATGCCCAAGGTGAGCTTT
Organism: Sinonovacula constricta; assembly: GCA_007844125.1. NCBI lineage: Eukaryota > Metazoa > Mollusca > Bivalvia > Cardiida > Solecurtidae > Sinonovacula > Sinonovacula constricta. Next base: position 53,484,201 of record CM017570.1, read on the forward strand.
TCTGATAACCCTTCGTCCGTCATCAGTTGTGCTTGTGAACTCGCAAGAGGCTACAGTTTTTATCCATTTGTCATCGAACTTGGTCAGAAAGTTAGTCTTCAAGAAATCTTGGATAAGTTTATAATTGGGTCATGTAGGGTCAATACTAGGACAAAGGTCATAGTTTAGAAACACCTTGTGAACACACTAGAGGCCACATTTATGGCCCAATCTTCACCAAACTTGATCAGAATGTTTGCCTGCATGAAATCTTAGGTTTGTTTTGAACTAGGTCACATGGATTCAGTGGGTCACAAGGTAAAATTCTTGGCAATGTTATCAGTTCAGTTGCCACACTTGTGGTCCAATCTTCACCAAAGATTTCTAAAGTAAATAATTACTTGACTCTAGATATGAAGCTGCTTAAAGCCCTTGTCCTCAGATGAGCGATCAAGGGCCATCATGGCCCTCTTGTTTTGTTTATATTTTCAAGGACAAAACTGTCTTAAAGGAACCCCATGAAAAGTTTTATTGAAGTCTTATTCAGTTACTGACATTGAAGGAAGCTGTTGAATGTGTAACGGAGTTATTCCAAAATTATGCAAAACCAGACCTGGTAGCGCAATCGGTAAAGCGTCAGCTCCAGGTACGGGAGGCGCCGGGTTTGATCTAGGGCTGCGACACACCAAAGTTGTTAATAATGATTAATAATTTACAAAGCAAGATCTATTTCTTATGTGACTGAAGTAGTCAGTTGTGTTAATTTCTTCAACAGGGGTTTTCATTTTTTGAATCAAAAATTTTCTCCCTGAAATTTGGAGAAAAAAAAACAAAATTTTTGCAATTGGGAATACGACCCAAACGGGCAAAAAAAAACCCAACCTGAGTCACTTTGAATGCATGTTGGTGACCTTCGTGTTTCAGACATCTTCCACCACACTTGCGAGCCCTGGCTGGATCGTTGGCCGGTATTACAGCAACTTCTCTTACATACCCACTGGACTTTGCCCGTGCCAGAATGGCTGTCACTGCTCGAGACAGGTAGATAAATAGATAATAAAGGGGAAATAATGATTGCCAAATGATAACAGGTTGTTTATTTTATATTGTTTTTTTGTTTTTTTACATTGCACTGACACAATTATGGTCAGATTGGTGACATCCACCTAATTATTGGTAGAGGAAGACCCCAGACTTATTTCTGGGTAGATCCACCGGCGCTCCGCAAGTTAGCCGGAAAACCTTCCCACATGAAAGTTTTCGCCCTGATTGGGACACGGAGCCACGCGGGGAGGGGCTAAGGAGTCAGCAACTCTAACTGCCCCCCCTGAAAGCAGGTTGATAACATCAGATACTTGTAGATTATAGTGGGGTAGTTTAGCTGCCTTGCTAATGCTAAAGCTCATGATTGGTTGTCTGTGTATCAGAATAATTTGATTGGTTGTGTCATGCTAGGTGCTCCCGGGTTCATATTGAAGACTGCACTTTGCTTTAAGAGTCTCAGGCCTGTTTGTGATTGTTGATTGAACGATTAACCTAGCAACCAAACAAAACACTTGACTTCATATGTTACTAAACTTCCTATTTCCAGATATCGAAGTATCGTTATAGTCTTCAAGACAGTATTGAGGGAGGAAGGTTGGAGAGTCATCATGCGAGGTTACGCCCCCACCGTGTCGGGCTCATGCATCTACTCTGGCGTCAGCTTCTTCTTGTATGAAACACAGAAAAAAGTTCACGCAGGTATTACCTAGTGATTGGCATCTTATAAGCTATTGCTTGTATGGTTATTTGGACAGTTTTAGCCCCGGTGGTTGGAGTGGAACAGTTCCAGGTTAATTATTTTATTAAATGAAAATAGCAGCGAACTGATCAACGTTCAAACCGTGCACCTTGCAAACAATAGTTGATCTTCGGAGGCTGTCAACTGATTCCTATGCTCCTTAATTTCTCCTATATTGTTTATCAAAATCCTATATTCTGAAAAACCTCTTATATTTCCTATTACTTTCCTATTTGTTTAAAGGCATTCCTATATTTTTAGCTCATCTCAGTACAATGTCCTCAAAGTGTGCTCAAGGTGAGCTTTTCTGATACTGCTTTCGTCCATTGTCCGGCATAAACATTTTAGCTTTGTGAACATGCTAGAGGCCACAGTTTTTATCCAATCTTCATCAAACTTGATCACAATGTTTGCCGGCATAAAATCTTGATGAGTTCATAACTGGGTCACGTGGGGTCAATAAGAAGGTCACTAGGTCAAATCTTAGAAAAAGATTGTGAACACACTAGAAACCACATTTGTAGCCCAATCTTCACCAAACTTGGTCAGAATGTTTGTCTGCATGAAATCTTGGATGAGTCCGTTATTGGATCACATGGGGTCAAAAAGTAAGTAATTAGGTCAAATCTTAGAAAAAGCTTGTAAACACACTTGAGGCCCCATTTATGGCTCAATATTCACCAAAATTGATCAGAATGTTTGCCTGCATGAAATCTTGGATGAGTTCATAACTAGGTCACGTGGGGTCAAAAAGTTGGTCATTAGGTCAAATCTTAGAAAAAAGCTTGTGAACACTTTAGAGACCACATTCATAGCCCAATTTTCACCAAACTTGATCAGATTGTTTGTCTGCATGAAATCTTGGATGAGTTTATTATTGGGTCACGTGAGGTCAAAAAGTAGGTAACTAGGTCAAATTTTAGAAAAAGGCTTGTGAACACACTTAATGGCCACATTGATGGCCCATCTTCAGTAAACTTGGCCAGCATGTTTGCCCCTATGAAATCTTACATATGATTTGAAATGGGTCATGTAGATTCAGTAGGTTACTTGGTAAAATTCTAGAAAATGTTATCAACCCAGTGGCCACACTAATGGTCCAGTCTTCACCAAAGATTTCTAAAGTAAATAACTCTTAATTACTTGATGCCAGATTTGAGCCTACTAAAAGCCTGTGTCCTCAGGTGAGCGATTAAGGGCCATCATGGCCCCCAAGTTTATTAAATTTATATAATGTTGCCAATAAGTGATAAATATTGATTTGATACTGGTATTGGCTTTTTTTTTACAGGTAAGAGAATTATGTATGCCTATCTGTGCCTGCAACAACATCACATTCCTTCAGACAATGCTGCTGTGCTCCTCTTCATCATCTGTATGGTCACCTTGCAAGGCAGTGCAACACAGGTCTTTTGGGTGACCATTCAGATGATGGTGATGTGCTTTGCAGCGGCCTTCTGCCTGGATTGTGATGCTGTTGTTTAAAGTTAATTGTTTTTTCTCATTTTTACGCTAGACATTGTGAACATTGATTATTGTAGAAACAGTGAGTGTATCCAAAAACTCAAAGTTTTGTTGCAAAAATATTCCTTTATTGATCCTATATTTTGGAGAAGACCTGGTAGGCAGCCTGTCTTTCTTCTTCTGAACTTCCTCAGAGCAAGCTAACACTGCAATAGCGAGCTTTTTGTATAAATACAGAAGGAAAAATAATAACTATTAGAACTATCATTCTTCTCAAAGCCCACGTTTCGGGAGGTATATTTGTTGTGTATAAAACACAGAAACAAAAGCTCACATCTGCCAGTGAAAGAGCAAATTTTCCCCAAAATGTTTAGTCATTTGTGGCAGTTAGTTTCTTAGCATGTCATTGCTGCAGTATAAATCTATAAAGAACCTTAAAAATTCTTTTTTCTTAATCTAACAAACAATCATATAAATTTTGGGAAAATTTTAATAAATTTCTAAGTTGTGTTAAAAAACTTAAAAGATATGTTTCAAAATCTCAGGAAATATATCAAGAGTTGCATAAATTTTATAGTTTAAGTCAGGGAAGATGACTAAGATACCTGATGGATAACCACCACAATTCAATTCACAATTGACTTATTGTTTTGGAAGGTAGATATTTGTCAGTGACAATCGGGGATAATCCCATAATTTATGAATAAAAGCACTGATTTGTAACTCCTGTGACTGCTAAGCCTCTCACTTGATTGGTTTGAGTCCCGTTTAGGGCGAAGGACTCGATGTGGGATGGTCTTCCAGCTGACCTGGCATGAGCCGGTGGCTCTACCCAGACATTTTTTTGGAGTCTTTCCCCACCAAAACAGCTGGACGTCACTGTAATGATCATAATTAGTCACTGCGATTTATTTCGAAAACAGACAAACCAAACCAAAATATCTGGACATCGCTTTAATGATAAAAATTTAATGCTGTGAAGTATTTTGAAAATAAACTAACAAAAAAAATATGAATTAAAGCCTAATAATGTTAGAAGAAGTTTTTACTTGAATCAAAACAGAAAAAAATCATGGCAGTCAGTGAAAGACCATACTATCAGTAGCCTGTTACATTCAGTCAGACTTGTATATCTTATAATTCTTTCATATCAGTGGTGCTCATTCATTAAATTTATTGAAGTAAAATATCTCTTGCCGTAATAGGAAGAAATAATGATAAAGAAATATTTTCCTATTAAATCATTTCATTTGAAACACAAAACCTCAATATTGCTAAAATAAATAATGAGTTAATATTTGTTATTGGGCATATAATCCTCATCAAACTTTGTATTTTTGTTTGTGCATTGCTAAGAAGAAGAATAAATTATAAGATAAAATGTGAGATTAGAAGATTATTTACGCTTAAAAAGTTCACTTTCAGGTTGAGGTCTCCTGATCACACGTCCAATCCTATGATTCTGTTGTTCTCAATGACAATATCTGCATCTCTTGTGGTTCAGGCTTAGCAGCCTTGTATTAAATTTTAATTGACTTCATTTTACATTACATAAAATGGGTATAAAACTGCAAGAGCAAACACAAATACATACCAGATTTGCAGAGAAATGTTGTTCGTGCTTTTTTATAATGTCTAGGTATGTACTTATATATGTCACTGTCCACAGAGTACCACAAGGGCCGAGACCCCAACCCGTTTGAGCGATGGTACTTCGGGGCACTGGCGGGGCTATGTGGCCAATGCTCCTCCTATCCTCTAGATATTGTCCGCCGGCGCATGCAGACTGCAGGTGAGGTATTATTAAGAGAATTTTTATGGCGTCGAGCAAAGCTCGAGGGTATATAGGGATCATGCTATGTTTACTTTTTGCTCCCAACAACCCACAATGCTGCATAAAGAAATTGTTTGTAGGTGGCTTAATTGGTGTTGTAGCTGCAAGAATAATTAAGACAGTAGCATTAATGAATGAAGGGTTTTATTGAAGGAATAGACCTAATATATATATTAGGTAGACCTAATATATATATTAGGGGTGGTAGGTGTTGCAGCAGATGTTTGCTGGAAAACATGTAGCAATATATCTTCATTATTAAAGTAAGACTCTTTGCCTGTTGAAATTCCTTAGCATAGAGATAGTGGAAATAGTTCAAAAACAAAACTGACAACACAGGCTCCAGCAAAAATGTAAAAACTCAACATGCCATAATGGAATTTACTGCTTATAAAATATTGCTGGAAACTCATTGAGGCTGACTGTAAACAACACAGGAAAATGCAGGAAAAGAGGAAGCCGTTCCGTTCGAAGTTCCGAAGCAGGCTGGAAATTAAAAATATTCAATTTAATCTAAAACCTTCAAATATTGAGGAATCTTTATCACCAAAATCTACTGAATGCTGTCTGTGTTATAAATGATTGCTAGTGTTTACAAAAAAAGGAAATTTTTTAAAGGTCATGGTCATACTCGCATGTTAAAGATCATGGTCATACTCACATGTCAAAGATTATGGTTATGCTTGTCAAACGTCATGGTCATACTCACATGCCCAAAACAATGCTCATGCTGACATGTCAAAGGTCATCGTCATACTCGTTTGTCAAAGGTCATGGTCATACTACACATGTCAAAGGTCATCTCATACCCACATGTCAAAGGTCATGCTCATACTCACATGTCAAAAAAGTCATGGTCATACATGTCAAAGGTCATACATGTCAAAGGTTAAAAATGACAGAAAATTTGCTTTGTTTAGGCTTACTTAAAAAAAAGGATTCACTATAAATAACTTAATTGCTTCTTTGGACCTTTGTGCATTTAACTTAAAATGTTAATGACTTATGAAATTATGTGGAAAGCCCTACAACTGTTACTATTGTCTGTGCATTTTAAATAAGAAATATACCCTTAACAAAAGTGAAAGTATGGCTTTAAATGACATTTCTGCAATGACAACTTGCTCTTGATTGAAATCCACAATAAAAGTCCCAGGACACTGAGTTAGATTTATAACAATAGAGAAATATAGAAGCAAGTTCACTGTACCAGGACTGATAAAATTTTCTGGTCCAAAGACTTGATGAAATGGCCTCCAGCTATACCAAAGTTTAAAAAAAATAATTAAAAACTAATCAAAGAAGCAACATAATTCTTTATACACAGGTACTGGTATTCATCAAACTTAAAAAACAAAACTAAAACAAACACACAATAAAAACAACATAATAACATTTATTCATTACAGTATAACACTGATATAATACATTTATTTATACATAAGTCACAAACCAGTCCATGGGGTGTCCTCATCCGTGGCGTAGAGATGTGGATTGGTAACTACCTTGATTCCTCTATAGACCAGCACCTAGGTTCACGTCCCGGTCGGTGAAGAATTTTATACGTAAGGTCTTCCAGCTGAACTGCGGCATCTTCCTTCACCGAAACAGTTGGAAGTAGCAATTCTGGCCATAATTGTATTTCGAAAAACATACGAAAAATCTAAATAGGTACGATAATTTTTTTCACAGGTGTGACGGGTCATTCCAAGGACTACACGTCGATATACCGGACAGCAAAGAGTGTCTACCTCATGGAGGGATTGAAGGGTGGACTGTATAAGGGACTCAGCATGAATTGGATCAAGGGTCCTATCTCGGCAGGCATCAGTTTCATGGTGTTTGAGACGGTACAGAGATGGCTGAGGAAATGGCCAGTGTTTCATGTTGATGGGGAGTAGGAGTGGTAAGAAGGGGTGGTACTGGATGAGTGAGGAGAGGGTGGTAAGGGAGAGTTAGAGCAATACTGGATTGGGGGTAGGGTGATTAGAAAATGGTAGGGTGGGTGTAAGGGGTTTTATTAGCGAGGTTCAGTATTAGGAGGTTTGAAAAGTTAGGGTTGTAATGAGCAAGTGGGTGGGGGGAGTATAATTTGGAGTTCTAAATGGTGGTAGGGGTGGTACTGGATGGGTTGTAAGGGGTTGTATCAGCATGGTTCTGTATTAGGAGGTTTGAAAAGGTAGAGTGGTAATGAATAGGGGAGGGGGCTATAATTTGTGCGGAAAATAGTTCTAAATGGTGGTAGGAGTGGTACTGAATGAAGGAGTAGGGAGATTTGGAGAGATAAAGTAGAACTGAATGATGATCAGGAATAGGTTATTTTAGAAGAGAAAGGGTTCACTCCAGTAGAGATGGTAGCAGGGGTGGCGAAATCTCAGAAATGTTTACTTGTTTACGGACAAGTGGTTATAAAAATGTACTTGTCCGTACCAATGCGCTACTTGTCTGTACATTCATTAATAAAACACAAGTATTTTAACAACAATGATTTAATGATCACTTAAATCTGCTAAACCATAAAACTATCATGTAATTACTTCATGTTTAGTCAAATTTATCATATCACAATTACGAACGTAAACAAATCTTTAATGCTTTTAGTCTTATGTTTTAGTTTGGGAAATAAAAGTTATTTTTGGGAATTTCAACACTTAGAAATTGGATTTTTTCACTTGTCCACGGACAAGCCAATTGAAAAAAGTAACTTGCCCGGGACAAGAAATGTACGACTCGGACAATTGATTTCACCACCCCTGGATGGTAGGACTGTTGGTATCTGATTGGAAATGGCTGGTACAGTATAGAGGTGAAGTGCTGGGGAGAAATACAGGGTCGTAGATGGGGAGTATAGTGATAGTGAATTGAGATAGTTGGGTGGTAGTAAATATTTTTGAGGGTGGTATCTGATATGGCAGAATGGTTAGTAGAAAATTGGTGGAAGCCAACGAGATAACTTTGTGTTACAGTTAGGCAAGTGGTACTTGTCTTTTCTATTGTTGAAAGTGATGAGTTCACGCTGCCGCAAGACATATCAATTTAATAGACATGTTACAATGTTAACCATTTACTGACACCTAGATTAAATATTTATTGTGTTAGCTCTAAGTCAGAAACAGAACATTTGAGATGTCACACTCGTGTTTGTTACCAGCGATGATCATAGGAGCACTGCCCACCAATCCCATCGCAGTCGTGTTTGGAGTTACTGCTACTAATAAGCAAGTCTAGTTCATTTGATTATATTTTTAAACAAAACGTGTAATTGTATTTGTTAAAAAAAATGCTCAAAAAGATTTTTATTGCACTTTGTGGAGTCATAGTTCATATTTAATTGTTTATTTAATTTTTTTGTGACATCAGTATTTTACGTTTATTTAAAAGTGTGTTTTGTATAATTGATTAAAGTGCTATAAATGTGTTTAATGTAAGTGCTATATATTAAAGATGTTGTTGATTGTCGTTAATCTGATTTTTATGTTTAAGTCTGCACAAAGTGGACATTTTATTTTAAAGAAAAAACCTACATACTCTGAAAAAATCACACATTCATCATTTGTTTAAAAATAAGACATGAAATGGTTTATGACAAATTAAACTGTTTAATATAGCATCCTGTGAACAGCTAGAGCATGCCTGCATACTGTTACAGGTGGGAGGGATTTGTAACTATTTTATTTGTGTTTTTCCAAATTTAAAAATCTAGTTATTAGATTAGCCAAGATCCAAGACAGGTAGTTGGGCATAAAACTTTGTCTTACAAGCACAGTGCTACTTATTCCCCAACAGGGGGCGCCCGTGGTGTTGTGGAGGAGACACCAATTTATAACTTCTCTAACTGCTTAGACTGCCACCTTTTGGGTTCGAGTCCCAATCGGGGTGAAGGACTTAATGTGACAAGGTCTTCCAGCTGGCTTGTGGTGTGATGGTGATTCTACCCAGACATGTGTCTGTAGTCTTCCTCCATTTCTCCATTAAAAATTGGGATGTTTCTATAATGACCATTAATGGTCGCTGCAATGTATTTAAAACAAAAAAAAATAAAAAATTCCCAACAGAACTTTTCCAAACATTTACAGGACTCACATGTAACCCAGCCAGTATTGAAGCTTTGTAATAAGGTCAAGGCCACTGTTGCTAGAAAGATCTTTCTGTTAAAGTATCATATAGGAATAAATTTTGGTGATCCGATTTGGTAGCAGATTTCTACCAGGAGGAAAAGGTTTGGATTGTCAGGTCAGTAGCGTTGACGTCATTGTTACTGTTAAATGAATTTTTATGTGAGCTAGATAACAAAGAAACATTAATTTGATGTATTCTCGTATATTCATGTCAAATAAAAAATGTGATTTATACATACATGTATATCCAAGATGCCCAATCCTAGCAAAGCAAATGTCCATTTTGTGACCTATTTGATATAAAAGCAATATCACAAATTCTTCTATAATCATCTGTGTATGTGGGTTTTTTTAACAAGAAACAAACATGTGAGTAACATTTGTGATAGTTTATGAGACTCACTTACTTCTTGCTGCTGTTTGGACACACTGATTTATATTAAGGTCACTTGTATTTTTGCTGATGCTGCCAAACAAGCTTTGTTGAAAGAGATGTACTTTTGACTGCTGTTTTGACTTAGTGTAAGATGATGATGTAAGACATTTCTTATAGAAAATCTGAAAGAATTCCATTTGTTTAAACTATGTATACTTCAGGAAAATAAAATGGAAACAGGGTGTAAAAAGGTGCCATTGCCTGTCATGAAGAAGTTGAATAAAATGCTGTATAATCTAATCATTCCGTCTTAAAATATTAAGAGAACACAGAAATTGTTTATTATACAAAATACTAAATAATTCTTAATGGTTATGTAGTTAAAGTCAGATTTGTCTCTCTTTACCATCTTGACTTTTTTTATAGCTCTTAGTCTTAAATTTATTTCTAAGGCTCTGATTGGTTGAATTTTAATGAAAAAATCAAATCTGACCAATCAGATGCCTGAGACAAATCTCAAGTTTGGTCCCAAGGGTTTTATAACCTTGGTTCCTGATAAGTTGATTTTTTATTGAAATTTGAGATTATGTTTTTACCACATTTTGAGGTCATATTCAACACTCTATATCTATAATGAGGTATATCACTATAGTGAGGTCAACACTCAATATCTATAGTGAGGTATATCACTATAGTGAGGTATATCACTATAGTGAGGTATACCACTATAGTGAGGTATATCACTATAGTGAGGTCAACACTATATCTATAGTGAGGTATATCACTATAGTGAGGTATATCACTATAGTGAGGTATATCACTATAGTGAGGTATACCACAATATCTATAGTGAGGTATTTTACTATAGTGAGGTATATCCTCTATATCTATAGTGAGGTATATCACTATAGTGAGGTATACCACTATATATCCTTTAATAAGACACTGCACTCCAGATGACCAGTAAAGATTATTGATGTGATGGAATTTTTTTTACTTTCCTCTGTAATGAAGGAATTTAAATCAACCTTCAGTTTTGTTGCTTTCCATTACAAATTTTATATTTTAAATGTTGAATTGACCAATTATGTTTAATTGTTTTTTTAGTGTTTTTTTTTAAGATCCCTCAATTTCCTGTTAGTAAACACCTTGGCAGTGGCCATAATGCATGTGTACTTACTGTCCCATTGTTGATGTTTCTTGGCGTTGGACACATGCCTACACATTCTTACACTGAGCTAAGTCCCTTCTATGTGAACTTGTACACTTCATATTCTCAATGTGATTTATTTATTCAAGACTTCAGCCTTAAATAAACAGCATCTTTGGGAGACTTAAAGATTTAATTATTGACAGGACATTAAACACCCTTAAACAAACACATTTTATATACAATGTTTTGTGGATTTTTGTATGACGGCAGAACAATAATAGTTTTACAAGCTTGACATGTAATGTATAGGGCTTCAGATACAAGGGAAGTATGTCCAACAAAGTGGATCAATATATTCAAGAATTCTCAACCAAATGCTATGGTACTCACTAAAATTGTCTCATTCAGATGATTCTAAAGATTGCCAGGTATACAAGGTTTGGATGAAATGTAGAAAAAAAAGGAGCAAAATTAAGAAAAAAGTCTTGTTTTGTTCACATCCAGGCTCTTTCTTAAGGGTACCTTTGAAATTGTCTTATTGAGACAATTCTAATGAGTACCAGGTATAAAGGTTTTGGGTGAGAAATAAAGGAGTTAGTATGATGATGTATATCCTGTATTTTTCAACCAAATTCTATATTGTGGGTACTCATAAAAAATGTCTCAATGAGACGATTCTAATGAGTACAAGGTATATAGGGTTTGGAGGTGAAATAAAGGATTGAGTATAAAAAAGCTTTATATAACAATCCCTATATTAGGGCTACTCTTGAAACTGTTTCATTGCAATGATTCTTGCAAGTACCAGACTTAAAGAGTTAGGAGGGAAAATGACAAAAGAAGGAGAAGCTTTCTCAGTTAAGTTTGTACATGAATGCTCCACTCAGCTGAAAATATACTCCCTTTGTTTCTGGAGTACTGATTTATTTATTTATTCAGTTTATTTCTATTTTATGCATAGTTTATGCATGCTGTGTTATGATAATGAGTGACCAGTTCGTTTGTTATTTATTTATGTAAGGACATATGAACTTATGTACAGTGAACATATTTTTGTATGTAAATGTGTTTGTATAAGTTTAACTGTATGAGTGTGGTCAGCTTTACCAGGCATACTATGACAGTTTAGTCAACACTTATATCTGCCTGAAACTGACAACTTCCTGTTGATTGAAATGTTGTTGAACCCTATACAAACAAAACAACACTATGTTTTTATTAGTATGACTTACTCAAAATACTCCTCATCATTTGGCTAGTTTGTTTGTTGGGTTAATCATCCCACCAACAGTATTTCAGTTATCTGGAAAGGGTGTCCACTTGAAGCAGATATAGTGCTGTCTTCACTTTGTATAACATGCTGTGAACACCTGGTATTATACCACACCCAGTCACATTATTCTGACAATGGGCCAACCAGTCATGGAATACCCTTATATTGCACAGCCCGGGATCAAATCTGGGGATGCCCGTACCCAGAGCCGATGCTCTACCGATTGCGCTACCAGGTCCGGTCATTTGGCTAGTGATTTGTTGTGTAACTCTTGATAGAGTTGAATAGTGTGATTGTATCCAGTTATACTTCTGGCCCCATATTCACAAAACATCTTAAATTGAGTGTACCATCAAACTCAAAAGATGGTAATTCACTCAACTTTTTGTCTAAATTGCAAATAATCATTTGAGTAAGTTTTTGCAGTTTGAGGGAAACCTCAAATTTTTAGGTTGAGTGGGTATCTGAGATGTTTTGTGAATACAGGGCCTGGTGTCTTCTACCCATCAGTTAGAACTGAATATTAAAAGCCATAATAGTCCATACAAGCTATATTAACTCATAGCTTGCCCAGCACCATTTGATCAGGCTTAAACAAATAGTGATGTAGGTCCAAAAACTACTCAAGATATAGCACTAGGTACTATAGACCTAAATTTTGAATGAAATTATACATTTGCGTTACAGGCCTGTATTAACATCTCTTTTGCTACAGTGATCAAAGTGATTCGCTGACAATAACAAGAAAGGAAGTGGAGCGCCGGTGGTGTAGTGATAGAGTTGCTGATTTTTAACTCCTCTGACTGCTTAGCCTCTCAACGGTTCGAGTCCCATTTAAGGCGAAGGACTTAATATGGGAAGGTCTTCCGGCAGACATGCGGTGCACTGGTGGTCCATATGTCTGGGGTATTCCTTCTTTCAAAAAGCTGGATGTTGCTATAATGATCATAATTGGTTGCAGCAATGTATTTCTAAAACAAAACAAGAAAGGAAAATAGTTGTATGGCTTGATACTTGGCAGCAAGTAGAGCAGATTCCAATGGGAGCTCGCTGATCAGAATCTACGTTTTTTACTTTTTGCCAAAGTTTGTCAAATTAAATAAAACTCATTTTGTTTCTTATTTTTTGAAGGCAGTTAACTAATCACCTTTTTTATGTTTTTGTTAGGTCTTTCTCTTGATAAAATATGCTTGCTATTTTCTCTTGCTTTCTTTTCACTGGCACACTTTACAGTCACGTTGTCACAGTTTAGCGTATTTACAAGAATCATAGAACCAGATGATCTGCACACCATATTTATCTTATTTAAATGATGTGATACTATCAAACCCATCATTGTACTGGTTTTGATTGACATACATACATAATATATATTGCCACATGTGTTATTCAGAGATTGTCCACTTGTAACTCCTCAGTCCATCACAGCGTGGGTTCGAGTCCAGTTTGGGGTGAGAACTTTCATGTGGTAAGGTTTTCCAGCTAACCTGTTGTGCGCCAATGGTTCTACCCAGACATAAGTCTAGGGGTCTTTCTCCACCAATAATTAATATGACCATATTTGTGTCAGTGTGATTTAACTAAAAACAAATAAAACAACAGAAGATATTGTCCTGTTAAGCCTCTTGGGGCTTTAAATGATTAAATAAATAAAATTGTTATTCGTCCTACCTAAAAACAACATAATCTTTCGAAGGACCACATGTTCACAGATAATTGATCAGATTACAGTAGAACTTATCAACCTTTAAAAACTCGTTTTAATAAAAAAAATATATATATATAAATATATATATACATATTACGTCAACTGTGACCATGCACTTTTAATAAAGACAAGATTTCAGTACAGAAAGAGAGTTTATAAAGGTGATGAATACATTGACCATAGAAGTCACATTTAACTTGCAGTATGTTACCACAAACAGAGGATGCTATTTACTTTCCTAGAGAAATATAATGCTGCCAACTAAATAGGAGGTTGTTTTTCTACAATTTTCTAGTCAAGGCAGAGAGTGTAGATCCCAATCAACCTACTTTTGTTAGGACCTGTTAGATCAGAAGTTGTACTTTATGCTGCTTTGTCTGTAACGATTCGAGCCAGACTCTGTGATTTTCACGCTTATAGTCAAATGTTTTTTGATGTTTTGTTGTATTTGCCCATTTTTCTAAAATCACTCTTTCTCGATCACATACCTGCACACATACTGTGTATTGTAACCGATTCAATTATTTGTTAGGAAATAACTAATAATTAGTGCTATTAACTAAGTGTTACAGATAAATTGTCTCTTTTATGTGAGCACTAATGATATTTTAGTTAAGTGTAAATGTTATTGTTTAAAGTCAATTGGGAAACAAGTTCTTACAACTTGAATCCCTTTTGTCTGTCACTTTCCTGGCCAGAACTATGGTAGTTACTACCCAGGAGCAATGTGCACAGAATGTGTTGCCCAAAGGTTTATATCTCTGGGTAGGTATAAGGTTCGAAACCTGGGGATCCTTTATCGCAGAGCCCAATGTCATAACTACTATACCAGGAACATTATTGTCTTGAACTTTAACCATTTACTTGCTGGAAATACTTTTCACCCCCAATCTGAACTCCTATGGTAGTTCCGTCCTCCAGAAAATCATCCCTGGGATGTATCTGGTGCAGGGATACTTACAGAATCATTATTGTTTTGTTCCCAGGAAGAAAAATACGCCATAAAGAAGTTCTTAATAAAAGCCATAGGTGTAGTGTATAAAATGATTTTACCCTATAAACTTTCATTTATCAATTTTGCTGTTTACTTCTCATTAGAACATATACAACTGTTACTGCATTTGCAGTAGAGATTACTTAAGATTTATTTTTGTTCTTTTGATGTCGTCATAGACACGACATATTTATTTTCCCTGGGTTTTCCCGTCATACATCCGAGAGACGATTTGTGAATTATCCGAGGAGTTGCGATTGTATTCACCCCATTGGCTTAAAATATACCTTACACTTATGGTGTTTCCTGCAGGTTAAGGGCAAAGGCTGACTTGTGTTGTTTGTACCAATGCTGTGATGAACACCTTTAGTTATAGCCAATGAAACTTTAGAATGTTTATTTTGTGAGACAGTATAGAGCGTCATGTGCATTTGTTATGTTTGTTATATTTTATGTTTCTGCATTAGGTGATAAATAAGTATTAAATAAAATCCCCAAAAATCACTGCCTGTGTCTTTATATGTCTTTGTCCAATTAATTTTTAATGAGTCAAAAAATGGGTAAGTTATCTCTCTTGTGGGAAGGTATTAAATGTCTCCTGTATGGGTAGGCATAAATTATCTTCTGTTTGGGTAGGTATTATGTCCTTGGTATCCCCCTTTTGGGTAGGTATAAATTATCCCCCTTGTGGCTAGGTATAAATTACCCCCTTGTGGCTAGGTATAAATTATCCCCTTTGTTGCTAGGTATAAATTATCTCCCTTGTGGCTAGGTATAAATAATCCCCCTTGTGGCTAGGTATAAATTACCCCCCTTGTGGCTAGGAATAAATTATCCCCCTTGTGGCTAGGTATAAATTATCCCCCTTGTGGCCAGGTATAAATTATCTCCCTTGTGGCTAGGTATAAATTATCCCACTTGTGGCTAGGTATAAATTATCTCCCTTGTGGCTAGGTATAAATAATCCCCCTTGTTGCTAGGTATAAATTATCCCCCTTGTGGCTAGGTATAAATAATCTCCCTTGTGGCTAGGTATAAATTACCCCCCTTGTGGCTAGGAATAAATTATCCCCCTTGTGGCTAGGTATAAATTATCCCCCTTGTGGCCAGGTATAAATTATCTCCCTTGTGGCTAGGTATAAATTATCCCACTTGTGGCTAGGTATAAATTATCTCCCTTGTGGCTAGGTATAAAATATCCCCCTTGTGGCTAGGTATAAATTATCCCCCTTGTGGCTAGGTATAAATTATCTCCCTTGTGGCTAGGTATTAATTATTTCCTGTGTGAGTAGGTATATATTAATGGAGTAGTAGAGCTAAGAATGTAATCTAACTGCATTTTCAACTCTAAGGGAGGTATGTGTTTGTTTAAACCAATTATAAAAAACAGTTTTGATGTTAACAGTTTATGTCTTCGTCTTTTTCAGAGTTTAATTAAAAATAATTAATAATATTCACCTTTTGTCCAGATACACTTCAGGATATTCTAGAAACAGAAAATGTATAGGGCAGCATACCCCAGGACACCCTAGAAGGCACATCACTTTCGTTATTCCCGCACACACACCCCAAACCCCAGTTGAAACGTTCTGGATCCAGGCCTGCTTCATACGGATATAACAACTTCTAGTGTACTTCAATGTATATTTCTATTTAAAATTGCCATAGACCACCACGTTGTTCTAATTGAATATCATCCTAGATTAATATTTATGTCACACTAACATACAATTACCTGGTTTATATTTTTTTAATATCACCCTGACAGAATATTTTCCAAACAATATTCTTGTTTAATATCACCACGACTTTGTGTCATATACGGTATATATTTCCCAGTTGATATTATTTTTTTTAATAATACTCTCACGTAATATTTCCCAGTTGATATTTGTTCAATAGCACCATGACTGAGTATTTTCTGGTAGATATTTGTTGAATCAGTTGATATTTGTTCAATATCACCCTGACAGAGTATTTTCTGGTAGATATTATTTATTAACATTAGGCTTACAGTATATTTTCAGGATGATATTCTTATATCACCATGAAAGAGTATTTCCAGGTTGATATTATTTTAATATCACCATAACAGAATATTTTTAGGTTTATTTTAACATAACCCCAAAATAATATTTCCCAATCAATATTATGTTGATCACCCTGACAGAGGATTCTTTTCTCAGTGTATTGGGAAGCCTTATAGCCCTAAGCTCCATAGAATTGTAAGAAAACTGATGAAATGTGTTACATTAGTTAAGGATTTTTAGGAATAATAAAATAAGTAGAATGACTGTCAGTCTGATAGAGGCACCAAAGTGGGTCTTACAGGACAAATGTAGTCTGGATTGCTGTATTATTGTGCACTGAAGTATTTTCATCAGTCATTCTATTGTATCCCACTGTCACATGGACATAATCACAGAACACATGTATATGGCATGAAGATGTCAATTGTGTTCTTATAACATAGTGTATGCAATGCTATAGGACAGAAAGAAGAAAACAACATGATTTCTCCTTAAGAAAATTTAATGGGTTTATAAGAAATATCAACAAGCTACAAGCCAAATTTGAGGCGCCTCTCTCTCTCTCTCTCTCTCTCTCTTCTGTCTCTCTAATATACACACATATATATATATATATATATATATATATATATATATATATATATATATATATATATATATATATATATATATATATATTAGGGAGAGAGACAAAGAGAGAAACACAGAGAGACACAAACAGAGAAAAGGAGTACAGAAGTATTCATTTACCTTGTCTAGAGAAGGATCACCGAAAGCTTTGAGGTTTTTCAGGATATTGGTGACAAATATTAGCCAAATATCCTGATTATATTATGAAGTTGGCAGTTGAATTCCTTGTTTAAATGCTTCTTTCTCAATGCCAAATTACTGTATTTAAAAGTTATATATAATATGTGATTCCTTTAAAAATTTTCTTTATAAAATCGCATAGATTGTTGGAGCAACATTCTATCTTTCTCATCACCTGAACCAGTTTAAAAAGCCTATTATACACACATACTATGTATAGAAAGAATGGACATTAAATACATCAAATCATGGACATGAACATTTTTATTGTACATTTATTTCTAAGCAATACAGATACAAAACAAACTACATGCAAAGGTAAAACACACATATTGCTAGAGACTGCAGCAACAAGTGTAGATCCTGATCAGACAATGATAAAAACACATATTGCTAGAGACTGCAGCAACAAGTGTAGATCCTGATCAGACAATGATAAAAACACATATTGCTAGAGACTGCAGCAACAAGTGTAGATCTTGATCAGACAATGATAAAAACACATATTGCTAGAGACTGCAGCAAAAAGTGTAGATCCTGTTCAGACAAAGGTAAACACACATATTGCTAGAGACTGCAGCAAAAAGTGTAGATCCTGTTCAGACAAAGATAAAAACACATATTGCTAGAGACTGCAGCAACAAGTGTAGATCTTGATCAGACAATGATAAAAACACATATTGCTAGAGACTGCAGCAAAAAGTGTAGATCCTGATCAGACAATGATAAAAACACATATTGCTAGAGACTGCAGCAACAAGTGTAGATCCTGATCAGACAATGATAAAAACACATATTGCTAGAGACTGCAGCAAAAAGTGTAGATCCTGTTCAGACAATGATAAAAACACATATTGCTAGAGACTGCAGCTGTTCAGACAATGATAAAAAC
Organism: Sinonovacula constricta; assembly: GCA_007844125.1. Taxonomy (NCBI): domain Eukaryota; kingdom Metazoa; phylum Mollusca; class Bivalvia; order Cardiida; family Solecurtidae; genus Sinonovacula; species Sinonovacula constricta. Next base: position 53,502,615 of record CM017570.1, read on the forward strand.
ACATATTGCTAGAGACTGCAGCAAAAAGTGTAGATCCTGATCAGACAATGATAAAAACACATATTGCTAGAGACTGCAGCAACAAGTGTAGATCCTGATCAGACAATGATAAAAACACATATTGCTAGAGACTGCAGCAAAAAGTGTAGATCCTGTTCAGACAAAGGTAAAAACACATATTGCTAGAGACTACAGCAAAAGTGTAGATCCTGTTCAGACAAAGATAAAAACACATATTGCTAGAGACTACAGCAAAAAGTGTAGCTCCTGTTCAAACAAAGGTAAACACACATATTGCTAGAGACTGCAGCAAAAAGTGCAGATCCTGTTCACACAAAGGTAAAAACACATATTGCTAGAGACTGCAGCAAAAAGTGTAGACCCTGTTCAGACAAAGGTAGAAACACATATTGCTAGAGACTGCAGCAAAAAGTGTAGCTCCTGTTCAGACAAAGGTAAAAAAAACATGTTGCTAGAGACTGCAGCAAAAAGTGTAGATCCTGATAAGACAAAGGTAAACACACATATTGCTAGAGACTGCAGCAAAACATGTAGAGCCTGATCAAACAAAGGTAAAAACACATGTTGTTAGAGACTGCAGCAACAAGTGTAGATCCTGATCAGACAAATATAAAAACACATATTGCTAGAGACTGCAGCAAAAAGTGTAGATCCTGATCAGACAAAGGTGAAAACATATTGCTAGAGACTGCAGCAAAACATGTAGATCCTGATCAAACAAAAGTAAAAACACATGTTGCTAGAGACTACAGCAAAAAGTGTAGATCCTGATCAGACAAAGGTAAAAAACACATATTGCTAGAGACTACAGCAAAAAGTGTAGATCCTGATCAGACAAAGATAAAAACACATATTGCTAGAGACTGCAGCAACAAGTGTAGATCTTGATCAGACAATGATAAAAACACATATTGCTAGAGACTGCAGCAAAAAGTGTAGACCCTGTTCAGACAAAGGTAGAAACACATATTGCTAGAGACTGCAGCAAAAAGTGTAGCTCCTGTTCAGACAAAGGTAAAAAAAACATGTTGCTAGAGACTGCAGCAAAAAGTGTAGATCCTGATAAGACAAAGGTAAACACACATATTGCTAGAGACTGCAGCAAAACATGTAGATCCTGATCAAACAAAGGTAAAAACACATGTTGTTAGAGACTGCAGCAACAAGTGTAGATCCTGATCAGACAAATATAAAAACACATATTGCTAGAGACTGCAGCAAAAAGTGTAGATCCTGATCAGACAAAGGTGAAAACATATTGCTAGAGACTGCAGCAAAACATGTAGATCCTGATCAAACAAAGGTAAAAACACATGTTGCTAGAGACTACAGCAAAAAGTGTAGATCCTGATCAGACAAAGGTAAAAAACACATATTGCTAGAGACTACAGCAAAAAGTGTAGATCTTGATCAGACAATGATAAAAACACATATTGCTAGAGACTGCAGCAAAAAGTGTAGATCCTATTCAGACAATGATAAAAACACATATTGCTAGAGACTGCAGCAAAAAGTGTAGATCTTGATCAGACAATGATAAAAACACATATTGCTAGAGACTGCAGCAAAAAGTGTAGATCCTGATCAGACAATGATAAAAACACATATTGCTAGAGACTGCAGCAACAAGTGTAGATCCTGATCAGACAATGATAAAAACACATATTGCTAGAGACTGCAGCAAAAAGTGTAGATCCTGTTCAGACAATGATAAAAACACATATTGCTAGAGACTGCAGCAAAAAGTGTAGATCCTGATCAGACAATGATAAAAACACATATTGCTAGAGACTGCAGCAACAAGTGTAGATCCTGATCAGACAATGATAAAAACACATATTGCTAGAGACTGCAGCAAAAAGTGTAGATCCTGTTCAGACAAAGGTAAAAACACATATTGCTAGAGACTACAGCAAAAGTGTAGATCCTGTTCAGACAAAGATAAAAACACATATTGCTAGAGACTGCAGCAACAAGTGTAGATCTTGATCAGACAAAGATAAAAACACATATTGCTAGAGACTGCAGCAAAAAGTGTAGATCCTGTTCAGACAAAGATAAAAACACATATTGCTAGAGACTGCAGCAAAAAGTGTAGATCCTGTTCAGACAAAGATAAAAACACATATTGCTAGAGACTGCAGCAAAAAGTGTAGATCCTGTTCAGACAAAGATAAAAACACATATTGCTAGAGACTGCAGCAAAAAGTGTAGATCCTGTTCAGACAAAGGTTAACACACATATTGCTAGAGACTGCAGCAAAAAGTGTAGATCCTGTTCAGACAAAGATAAAAACACATATTGCTAGAGACTACAGCAAAAAGTGTAGATCCTGTTCAGACAAAGATAAAAACACATATTGCTAGAGACTACAGCAAAAAGTGTAGCTCCTGTTCAAACAAAGGTTAACACACATATTGCTAGAGACTGCAGCAAAAAGTGCAGATCCTGTTCACACAAAGGTAAAAACACATATTGCTAGAGACTACAGCAAAAAGTGCAGATCCTGTTCACACAAAGGTAAAAACACATATTGCTAGAGACTGCAGCAAAAAGTGCAGATCCTGTTCACACAAAGGTAAAACACATATTGCTAGAGACTGCAGCAAAAAGTGTAGATCCTGTTCAGACAAAGGTAAAAACACATATTGCTAGAGACTGCAGCAAAAAGTGCAGATCCTGTTCACACAAAGGTAAAAACACATATTGCTAGAGACTGCAGCAAAAAGTGTAGACCCTGTTCAGACAAAGGTAGAAACACATATTGCTAGAGACTGCAGCAAAAAGTGTAGACCCTGTTCACACAAAGGTAAAAACACATATTGCTAGAGACTGCAGCAAAAAGTGTAGACCCTGTTCAGACAAAGGTAGAAACACATATTGCTAGAGACTGCAGCAACAAGTGCAGATCCTGTTCACACAAAGGTAAACACACATATTGCTAGAGACTGCAGCAAAAAGTGCAGATCCTGTTCACACAAAGGTAAAAACACATATTGCTAGAGACTACAGCAAAAAGTGCAGATCCTGTTCACACAAAGGTAAAAACACATATTGCTAGAGACTGCAGCAAAAAGTGTAGATCCTGTTCAGACAAAGGTAAAAACACATATTGCTAGAGACTGCAGCAAAAAGTGCAGATCCTGTTCACACAAAGGTAAAAACACATATTGCTAGAGACTGCAGCAAAAAGTGTAGACCCTGTTCAGACAAAGGTAGAAACACATATTGCTAGAGACTGCAGCAAAAAGTGTAGCTCCTGTTCAGACAAAGGTAAAAAAAACATGTTGCTAGAGACTGCAGCAAAAAGTGTAGATCCTGATAAGACAAAGGTAAACACACATATTGCTAGAGACTGCAGCAAAACATGTAGATCCTGATCAAACAAAGGTAAAAACACATGTTGTTAGAGACTGCAGCAACAAGTGTAGATCCTGATCAGACAAATATAAAAACACATATTGCTAGAGACTGCAGCAAAAAGTGTAGATCCTGATCAGACAAAGGTGAAAACATATTGCTAGAGACTGCAGCAAAACATGTAGATCCTGATCAAACAAAGGTAAAAACACATGTTGCTAAAGACTACAGCAAAAAGTGTAGATCCTGATCAGACAAAGGTAAAAACACATATTGCTAGAGACTACAGCAAAAAGTGTAGATCCTGATCAGACAAATATAAAAACACATATTGCTAGAGACTGCAAGTGTAGACAAGCCCTACATGGAGCTCACTGATCTGGATGCTCACTATTTGCCAAAGCCTCATTAATATGTAAACAACATCTTAAAACTAAAGTATCCCCTACCCTCTAACACTGCCCCAACCTAACCCCACAAAACATTGGAAGTGTATTTAACAAACAGTGCTGAAACAGATCATTTTATTATTTGTAAAGGGGTCGAATGAATGATGATATAAATGGTAAAAATACACACAAGCAGCCACATTAGCATAATATTAAACATATATCAACCTTTGACCACACATTTATTTACCTTCGCTATTACAGTTTGAAATTATCTGTGGTTTCCAAAAATTAATAAAACACTTTCTGTCAATACAACTAGAAGCACTGACTATACTTGCAATTGAAACAAATAAAAAAAAGGGAGAAACATGTCATAAATCTTTTCAAGTTAAAAGTTTAATTACACATTCACAATGCAAAACATTGTTTATTAACAAATTTCAACATAAATTATTGATTTCGACAAGTTACTACCGCTTATCCGATAAATTGATTCAAAACAAGGATTCATGGCGGGGTCAAACATTTTTTGTCCTGTGCCTTTATACTTCTTATTTAACTGTTTTGTAAAGATTGTATTGTTAGATGTTTGTTACAAGTTTGTGTAGCTTTAAACACAAAGGATAAAAAACTACATTTATATGACCTTCAGGTTTAGATATGGCTTAAATTGATCTTCTGGGGTATTAATTATTTAAGTTATTATTAAAGATAAACAATGGAGTGGTTGAGAAACATAACACACATTTCCAAATCTACACATTCAATGTATAAGCTCAATAATGTTCATCACTTTTATATTCTTTTAAAAAGTGTATGACTTCAAAAACTTGTGTTTATGTTGTGAAAGGGCTGAATCTATGTTGTGGAACCATTAGTTTATCATGCTTTTATTTTTTGTTTATCAGTTGTTCATTATGTTGATGTTTATCATTGGCTTATCATTAACATATTGATTGTTTCTTATTTCTCTAACATTTCTTTACTTCTTCTTTGATTGTTATTTTTTAATGTGTTTTGAGGTATTTCTCAAATCCACAATTGTTTATCTACTGTTTATCTACTGTTTATCATTTTTTTCTATCCTTGTTCAGTCTAAGTAATGATAATAAATATTCCAAATTGATAGAGACATTATTTAAGTGATATTTTCACTTTTTGTTACTGTCCACTTAATATAAGCAGAGTCATGACCTTTTCTTACTGAATTCTTATTTTCTCTTTCATTTTCAATTACTTTTTTAGACTCAATAGGTATAAAATATTTGGTTTATAAGCAATTGATATGAAATTACAGGTCAAGTTTGAATTTTGGCTACTATCCACCACCTAGAACTAATAAACATGAGTTATAGGTTGTCTTCTGTCTTTCTTTATTTCATAGTCTAGAGCATTAAAAGGATGTGCAACTCTGACAGAAATTAAAATGTGTCCATTAGAGTTATCTGCTCTTACAACAAATCCCATAGCAAGATAACACAATTTCCAACCAACCAACCTTAGCAGTGTTCCACATTGACCATGACTGCTTCTTTGTTGAAGGGATGATACACTGAACAAAGAAATGAAAACGTAATGGTGCTAGTTTCTACATGAGTCGTCAAAAGTAAAGTGGTGTGGTAAATAATAATATATTGTTTTATTTTTATTATTGTTATCAATGTAAATTATAAATTCTAAACTAATAAACCATGTTAGACTAACTCCTATCTATCTGTGGCTCAAATTCTTACAAAAAAGGATATTCAGTTTAAAATAAAAAGTTCCCCAAAACAGCCACTTCAATACACATCTTCTAGAAATCTTCTTCAACTATTAATAAAATTACATAATTTCAAGCTACTTTCCATTTTACAGGTGTAAGGAAACATAACACAGACAATTTCTCATTAAGTCACAGCATACTTCACCTTGAAACATTTACAGGGAGTTCCTCTTTCCATATAAATAAAGAAACAAAACCTATTTGATAAAATCAAATCTAGCTTGATTCGTTTTCTTCTCCTTTCTTGTCCATGGCCAGTTGTACCACGCAATCTGTCCCTGGGTATGCAGGAAGGTTCAGCTGGTATTTCTGCTCTAGGGTCTTGGGTACGAACCTTCCACCCAAATAGTGGTGCTTGCCGGTGAAGTGTTTGGCGCACAACTTAGGTGCGGTCAGGGAGATCAGCATCTCTGGCTTTAGACCATTAGCGTCCCCTTGTTCTACGTCCCAGCCTGAAAACATATCAGGAACTAGGTCATATTCATTAAGAATTTAAGTTGTTTTTTCTTGCTTACACAAAGAGATTTCCTTAAATTTGGAAAAGTCCTAAAAAAAATCTTAATTAAATGGTTTTATGAAAGAAATTTAAGACATTTTCTTATATCTGAGGAAATATTTAAAGATTTAAGAAATTTTCTCAGTTATCGTCAGGAAAAAATAACTAAGATTCTACGAATATGACCCCAGATTTTATAAAATATCAATGAGGGGACATCATTCTAACTGTTCACATTACACAGTGTTACCTCCCTTGGGTATGTATTGGCTGTATATTTAGCCTCAAAATACAACTTTTTTTTCTCTTCTTTTTTAAAAGAAATATTTAAGTAACCTCTTTTTTGCATTTTTAATCAACTCTAAATGTTATTATTTTTATGGTTAATTATGGTTTATTTGTTTCTTAATACTTATTTTTTCAATTAAGTATGATTTTATGTGCACATTGCTGTCTGAAACATTCACATTAACTTAACAAAATTAAATTTAACTAATTATTTTACTACAGAAAGCATATCAACTCAATGGCCTACAAATAACACAATGCAATATTGCATTATTACAGTAACATCACTTCATAAATAAATAGAGCGAACATTTTACCTTTTTCAGATGTCTATTTTCATGCTATATTTTTGTATTTTTTATCAAACTACATAATTTTTAGTTTTTGCGTTCAACACAATACAGTGGACAAAATATATTGATAATGACTTGACAGCAACAAGGTAAAGATCCCTATCCGATTGTCACCAGCAAACAATAGAGCTGCTTGCTTCACTTTTCGAAGTGCTTGAGAGTATAATGTTTACTGTTACTAGCTGTTTGAAAAACACAGAGAATTCCAATTAATGAAAGGGGCATTACTCTGCCAAAATGAATTTGTAGGTTACCTGCCCTACTGAAAGTCAAGTGGTTCTACTTTTGGTGTAACAAATATTTCATGCTTGAAGTGAATATCTTTAATTGTTTAGAGAAATGGAACTTAACATAAAACCTTAACCAGTACATTAAATTCTAAATTAAAAAGGGAAATAACTCTACCCAAAACAAAATGGGTCACCTTCCCTATTGCTATTTCCAATAACTAAGTTGTCTGCCCTTGAGTACTCTCCAAATGCACATGAATCTGGTCCCAGTTTATATGGTTAACAAGTTTTTCAAAGTTAAAAGAGAAGACCTTTAATGTTTTTTGAGAAATGGACATATACAAAATTTGGGGAAAAAAAAACACAGAACATTTTTAGTAAAAAGTGGGAATAACTGTCCAAATGAAATTTTTAGGTTACTCCTGGAAGTCCATTAAAAAAGCAAATATCTTTGATGTCATGGAAAAAAAAAAGGACCTTAGCAAAAATTAACATAGAAAATGCTCAAAAAGGCGGCATTATTCTGCCAAAATTGAATTTAAGGTTACCTAGTCCATTAAGAAGTGCTGTCATTTTGATAGTGATGTATTCCAATGTTGAAGTGAATATCTCCAATAAATGGACCTTAAAAGATGGCATCTGACACTTTGGACCAAATATATTTTCATTGAACATCTAAATAATCTATTGTTACCTGAACAGGTCTCACACAATGCTGTTTATTGCTGTCCCACTCCTGTTAACCATAACACCACATTTGTCATTTCAAACATGTTTTTCCAATCTGAGCTATGCTGCACATTTAGCTATTTTTAAACTAAGACAACCATGTGACCCCTTATGTTTTAGCACATCCACATCATCCACTGTGAGGTCGATGTCCATTTTTAGCAGAAATCCCAATTGTTTTTACGGCATTTATAGATTTAAAAAGAATTAGCATTTTAAGTTTTGATTAATGAGTTTTACTGCCCCTAAATTGAGATGCTGTTGAAAATCATCAAAGCTTAGACTAAATATGATTATTTCCTGCAGAAATTATGCACAAATACCTTAAACAGAGGTCAGATATTGTTACAAATATTAGATATAGGCAAACAGTCAGGTACCACCATTAACAACAAACAAACCAATGGTGACATTGATAATAACAATGACTGTAATCACCCTTCTTTTCTTCAAAGAGTTGAGCTATAAATCACAAAGAAAGTTTGTTTATGGTTTGTTGGGTTTATCGTCCCAACAACAGTATTTTAGTTATCTGGATATGGTGTCCACTTGAAGCAGTTATATTGCTGCCTTCACTGTATATAGCATGCTGTGAACACCTGGCATGATACTGGACCCAGTCACATTATCCCAACACAGGGCCAACCAGTCGCAAACTACCCTTATATCTGCTTGAGCATTAGTAAGGGAGCTATACCACTACCATTTTTAATGACTTTAGTATGTCACGGCCTCGTATCGAACCCAGAGCCTCCCGTACCTGGAGCCAATACTCTACCCATTATGCTACCGCGTTTGGTTACAAAGAAAGTCACATATTCATGCCAGTCAATGCCTTGATCAGGCATGTAATTTTTCAGCCTCAATAACTGCCACTAAATTCCCTTAGATCTTCCATTTCTGTAATGACAGACATCAGCACATAAAATCTGCTCAATTCAGGTCACATATTAGCTCCATCAGGATAATTCTCTCAAAATTGCTTTTAATTTCAAATCAAGATCCATTTAAATTACATGTTTTACACAGAGAGTAACCTTATCTTTTAGAGATGAAAGCGCTGCAAGCACTGTGTATTCAATGCACTGGAAAAGTAGTTACATTTTGATAACATGACAACTATTGTGATAAAGTCTTAAAGTCTTTGTGTGTCTGATGAACTGACCCTTCTCATCTACCAAACCCCCATCTCAATGTACATAAAGGATACGGTTTGAGATCCAGCACCAGTTGAATTTGTCTTCCAAAGTTATAAGTGTGAAAAGGTCATTACTGCACTATGCCATGTTTAATAAAGGGAGTCTAGATTGTTATATTCTTGCAGGCTCTATGATTTTTATTCATAAATACCTAATAAATTTAGTTATGCATTTTACAAGCAACTGCACACCAAATTTATTATACCCTTTTTTTTAAACACTATGTGGACATTATTTTTCAATCACGTCACTACTTTCGTCATCAAAGAATATATCAGCACTTGGACATTTTGTATTCACATAGATCGTTTTTCTTTTCATTGCTTGCATTTGAGAAACTCGTCGGGAAGTGCGAGGTTAGAGCTCTGTAAAACCAGATTAAGCACCCCAGTCGGTCCATATTGCCGACTAACCGTTCCAAGGTGGTACATGTAACTGGTGGGTTTGCTTTTTTTGTTTAATAACTCATCACAAATTTGTTCTTGCTTGCATGTGAAATACCTTTGTCCTGTGCCTTTCAGAATTTGCTATATGTTGCAATGCTCATAGGACTTTTTATATATTCTTATTAATATACGTACCCTAAACATTTGATAATTTCTACGCTAGGGGATTCTTCTAGAGTTACTCTGCCTATAATTTTTCACAATTGCAGAACTACAATATTTGCAACAGATAGTACAGATCCAGATGAGACAGTTTCCAGCACCACCACATCAACATTAAGCTGTTTAAGATCACTTATATGAGACGGATAAAGACATATGTATCATTATTTTGTCTGTCTAAAGACATATTGTATTGCACTGTCTATGTTACGATACAAAAGAGCTAATTTAAAATTGCCGTTCTTTGACTGATTTTTTTTTTATAAGAATTTTTCAGACTTTTAATTAAATTGTAGTCCATGCCTGTCATCAGTAGCTTTTGATGTTTCCTTTAAAACGGTGAATGAGAAAGTATCTGCATTGATCTTTTCGTATGTCTTCTGTGTTTGTATTTTGTTCGCACAATACCAAAATGCACGAGAGTTGAAAAAACTTTTGGGGAAGTTTTTACTGTCTTGAGATGGGCATTTTTGCTGATACTGTGCAGTCACATTTCTATCATTATAGCACAGGGGCACTTATGAGTTGCCCAGGGACTGAACCCGGCTGGTCCATTATAATAACATCGACGAGTGAGGCGTAATGCTGTCCCATAGCCCCGAGCGTTAGGAGGGAAGCCACTACTACCAACTTTAAAGTCTTTGGTTCCACCTGGCCTGGGTTTGAACCCGCGGCCTCCCCGATCCGCAAGCCGACGCTCTACCAATTGAGCTATTGCGGCTGTTATCCTGTCTTGAAACATTTGCAACAATAAAGCTAAGTGCTTTTGGCTTTAAAAGTTTTATAGGAGTGACAAATTCAACTGCTTGGCCATTAGACAACTTAAAATCTATCAAAAATTATTTATTCATATAACATACACAAAAATAATCAAATTCTCTACTGTTACTGTTTACTAAAAAATAGCTATGCAAAATATAAGACATTTTTGTAACAATTCCAGCTACATATTAAAAGCATTGTTTATGGCAATGCATGTGTCATAAAACATGTCATATCATTTTTTTCCCCTGCCATTTCTGAGTTTCTTACTCACCTGAAGGTATATCTATGCTACAAATTGGGGCCTCGACTTTCTTTAGCGTCTCCATGACTGCCTCGAACTCTGGCCTCACAGGAGCTGTAAAACAACAACAAAAGTTCACCATATCAACTGTAACCATGATAATATTCCATACACTTTACCGCGTGGGCAGCTCAAGAAATAATTGCGAGCCTATATCTGATATCATCTGATGTCGAGGATGCACAGATGCAGCCACAGACAGCCAATCAAACACAGACAGCCAATCAGAAACAGACAGCCAATCTACTCAGTACACAGGAGCTCAAACATTTGGCAATAATAAAACATTAACATTAAGTCCAAGATAGTTTTGAATTGATTACATCAACTTGTGACAAACAAAGCATGTATGTTACCACAGAATCTTCATGCACTTATGAATACTTAATAAAGGAGATAAGGTTATCAATCCTTGCTGCATTTCAAATTATTTACACAGTTAAATCCAATAAGGACATAAGACTATAGTCACAAAGCACTTCACCCATGAACCAGCAATGTGTTAAGATTATAACGATTTCCATTGTCAAATAACAAAAAACAAAACAAATGGACAGGTGAGCAACCCAGATGAAAGTCAGGATAGAAAACCAGCTGACTCACTACAGGTCAGCTGGAAAGCTTCCATTGCACAAAATACACAAGAGGTCAGATGGAAACACTTCAATGCACTACAGGTCAGCTGGAAATCCACCAATGCACTACAGGTCAGCTGGAAAACCACCAATGCACTACAGGTCAGCTGGAAATCCACCAATGCACTACAGGTCAGCTGGAAAACAACCAATGCACTACAGGTCAGCTGGAAATCCACCAATGCACTACAGGTCAGCTGGAAAACCACCAATGCACTACAGGTCAGCTGGAAAGCTTCCATTGCACAAAATACACAAGAGGTCAGATGGAAACACTTCAATGCACTACAGGTCAGCTGGAAAACCACCAATGCACTACAGGTACATGTAAGCTGGAAAACCACCAATGCACTACAGGTCAGCTGGAAAGCTTCCATTGCACAAAATACACAAGAGGTCAGATGGAAACACTTCAATGCACTACAGGTCAGCTGGAAAACCACCAATGCACTACAGGTACATGTAAGCTGGAAAACCACCAATGCACTACAGGTCAGCTGGAAAACAACCAATGCACTACAGGTCAGCTGGAAAACCACCAATGCACTACAGGTCAGCTGGAAAACCAGCAATGCACTACAGGTCAGCTGGAAAACCACCAATGCACAACAGGTCAGCTGGAAAACCACCAATGCACTACAGGTCAGCTGGAAAACCACCAATGCACTACAGGTCAGCTGGAAAACAACCAATGCACTACAGGTCAGCTGTAAAACTTCCTTTGCACTACAGGTCAGCTGGCAAGCCTCCCCACCTGATTTCCTAACATCAGCTGAGGTCTCAAGAGATGTTAAGTCAAGCACTATCACTGTTTCACCGTAAGATACTATATAAGTAAACTACAATGATGTCGTTCAGGGCGAAGGACTTAATGTGAGAAGGTCTTCCATCTGACTTGCAGTTCTGGTTCTACCCAGACATTTGTCTGGGGTCTTCCTCCACCAAAAAAGCTGTACATTGCTATAATAATCATAAATGGTAACTGCAATGTATTTCAAAAACAAACAAACAATGATGTTTGACCATGGGATACTATTCAAGTAAACTACAATGAAACTACATCTACAAAAAAATGTAGATGTTCTTACGCTTGAAGCTGAAACCAAACAAGGCATCAACAACAAAATTGTAGGATCTAGTGATGAGGTGATGTTCTGATGGAAAGAATGACAAGACAGGCATGTCCATTCCCTCACATTGCTGGAACAGATTGTCATACAACTGTTTCGAGGGTCGTTTGGGGTAGAAGATGGTTGGCTTGTATCCCTGAAACATAAAATCATTCAAAATTAATTGTCAGCCTGTAGAGCATAAACAATCTTCATCTACTACTCATGTCATGCATTTTTAGAAAGGGGACTTGGAACCATCCATTTTTGAAATCATGGAATTTTCACTTCAAGACAGGTTGAAAATGGGTGACTAGTACCACTGCAACAAAAAATTTACTGCATATCATCATTGAGTGAAAGACATGACAACTTAACTTTGTACTCTGCAACATTTAAATCTGCAACAGCTTCATTTATTGTTAGGAAATAAAAGACATAAAAGAAACATAAACACATCCCTCATTAGCAATTTTGTTGTTGTATGATTAAGTGCCTAAAATATTATCTATAGATATAAACATCATGCTTTTCATGGCACCTTAGCCATCAAACATGTATTCTTTCTTGATTGAATACTTTAAAGCATTATGAGTTGCCATGAATACACCAGTCCATCCATCTTGGATTCAAGAGGAGCTTACAGTTTGCAAGTCATTTGCATGAACTCAAACATAAGCTGAGAGGCTAAAAGTGTGTAAGTCACTGACATGAACTCAAACATAAACTGAGAGGCTAAAAGTGTGTAAGTCATTTAAATGAACTCAAACATAAACTGAGAGGCTAAAAGTGTGTATGTCATTTACATGAACTCAAACATAGGCTGAGAGGCTAAAAGTGTGTATGCCATTTACATGAATTCAAATATAAGCTGAGAGGTTAAAAGTGTGTAAGTCACTGACATGAACTCAAACATTAGCTCAGAGGCTAAAAGTGTGTAAGTCAATGACATAAACTCAAACATAAGCTGAGAGGCTAAAAGTGTGTAAGTCAGTAGCATGAACTCAAACATAAACTGAGAGGTTAAAAGTGTGTAAGTCACTGACATGAACTCAAACATAAACTGAGAGGCTAAAAGTGTGTAAGTCATTGACATGAACTCAAACATAAACTGAGAGGTTAAAAGTGTGTAAGTCACTGACATGAACTCAAACATAAGATGAGAGGCTAAAAGTGTGTAAGTCAATGGCATGAACTCAAACATAAGCTGAGAGGATAAAAGTGTGTAAGTCATTGACATGAACTCAAACATAAACTGAGAGGCTAAAAGTGTGTAAGTCACTGACATGAACTCAAACATGAACTGAGAGGCTAAAAGTGTGTAAGTCAATGGCATGAACTCAAACATAAACTGAGAGGTTAAAAGTGTGTAAGTCACTGACATGAACTCAAACATAAACTGAGAGGCTAAAAGTGTGTAAGTCATTGACATGAACTCAAACATAAACTGAGAGGCTAAAAGTGTGTAAGTCACTGACATGAACTCAAACATAAGCTGAGAGGCTAAAAGTGTGTAAGTCAATGACATGAACTCAAACATAAGCTAAGAGGCTAAAAGTGTGTAAGTCACTGACATGAACTCAAACATAAACTGAGAGGCTTAAAGTGTGTAAGTCATTGACATGAACTCAAACATAAACTGAGAGGCTTAAAGTGTGTAAGTCATTGACATGAACTCAAACATAAGCTGAGAGGCTTAAAGTGTGTATGTCATTGGTATGAACTCAAACATAAACTGAGAGGCTAAAAGTGTGTATGTCACTGACATGAACTCAAACATAAGCTGAGAGGCTAAAAGTGTGTAAGTCAATGGCATGAACTCAAACATAAACTGAGAGGTTAAAAGTGTGTAAGTCACTGACATGAACTCAAACATAAGCTGAGAGGCTAAAAGTGTGTAAGTCAATGGCATGAACTCAAACATAAACTGAGAGGCTAAAAGTGCGTATGTCACTGACATGAACTCAAACATAAACTGAGAGGCTAAAAGTGTGTATGTCACTGACATGAACTCAAACATAAACTGAGAGGCTAAAAGTGTGTAAGTCATTGACATGAACTCAGACATAAACTGAGAGGCTAAAGTGTGTAAGTCAATGGCATGAACTCAAACATAAGCTGAGAGGCTTAAAGTGTGTAAGTCATTGACATGAACTCAAACATAAGCTGAGAGGCTAAAAGTGTGTATGTCATTGGTATGAACTCAAACATAAACAGAGAGGCTAAAAGTGTGTATGTCACTGACATGAACTCAAACATAAGCTGAGAGGCTAAAAGTGTGTAAGTCATTGACATGAACTCAAACATAAACTGAGAGGCTAAAAGTGTGTATGTCACTGACATGAACTCAAACATAAACTGAGAGGCTAAAAGTGTGTAAGTCATTGACATGAACTCAGACATAAACTGAGAGGCTAAAAGTGTGTAAGTCAATGGCATGAACTCAAACATAAGCTGAGAGGCTTAAAGTGTGTAAGTCATTGACATGAACTCAAACATAAGCTGAGAGGCTAAAAGTGTGTATGTCATTGGTATGAACTCAAACATAAACAGAGAGGCTAAAAGTGTGTATGTCACTGACATGAACTCAAACATAAACTGAGAGGCTAAAAGTGTGTAAGTCATTGACATGAACTCAGACATAAACTGAGAGGCTAAAAGTGTGTAAGTCAATGGCATGAACTCAAACATAAGCTGAGAGGCTTAAAGTGTGTAAGTCATTGACATGAACTCAAACATAAGCTGAGAGGCTAAAAGTGTGTATGTCATTGGTATGAACTCAAACATAAACAGAGAGGCTAAAAGTGTGTATGTCACTGACATGAACTCAAACATAAGCTGAGAGGCTAAAAGTGTGTAAGTCATTGACATGAACTCAAACATAAACTGAGAGGCTAAAAGTGTGTATGTCACTGACATGAACTCAAACATAAACTGAGAGGCTAAAAGTGTGTAAGTCATTGACATGAACTCAGACATAAACTGAGAGGCTAAAAGTGTGTAAGTCAATGGCATGAACTCAAACATAAGCTGAGAGGCTTAAAGTGTGTAAGTCATTGACATGAACTCAAACATAAGCTGAGAGGCTAAAAGTGTGTATGTCATTGGTATGAACTCAAACATAAACAGAGAGGCTAAAAGTGTGTATGTCACTGACATGAACTCAAACATAAGCTGAGAGGCTAAAAGTGTGTAAGTCATTGACATGAACTCAAACATAAACTGAGAGGCTAAAAGTGTGTATGTCATTGGTATGAACTCAAACATAAACTGAGAGGCTAAAAGTGTGTAAGTCATTATCATGAACTCAAACATAAGCTGAGAGGCTAAAAGTGTGTAAATCATTGACATGAACTCAAACATAAACTGAAAGGCTTAAAGTGTGTAAATCATTGACATGAACTCAAACATAAGCTGAGAGGCTAAAAGTGTGTAAGTCAGTAGCATGAACTCAAACATAAACTGAGAGGCTAAAAGTGTGTAAGTCAGTAGCATGAACTCAAACATAAACTGAGAGGCTAAAAGTGTGTATGTCACTGACATGAACTCAAACATAAGCTGAGAGGCTAAAAGTGTGTAAGTCAATGACATGAACTGAAACATAAACTGAGAGGCTAAAAGTGTGTATGTCACTGACATGAACTCAAACATAAACTGAGAGGCTAAAAGTGTGTATGTCACTGACATGAACTCAAACATAAACTGAGAGGCTAAAAGTGTGTAAGTCATTGACATGAACTCAAACATAAACTGAGAGGCTAAAAGTGTGTAAGTCAATGGCATGAACTCAAACATAAGCTGAGAGGCTTAAAGTGTGTATGTCATTGGTATGAACTCAAACATAAACTGAGAGGCTAAAAGTGTGTATGTCACTGACATGAACTCAAACATAAGCTGAGAGGCTAAAAGTGTGTAAGTCATTGACATGAACTCAAACATAAGCTGAGAGGCTAAAAGTGTGTAAGTCACTGATATGAACTCAAACATAAACTAAGAGGCTAAAAGTGTGTATGTCATTGGTATGAACTCAAACATAAACTGAGAGGCTAAAAGTGTGTAAGTCATTATCATGAACTCAAACATAAGCTGAGAGGCTAAAAGTGTGTAAATCATTGACATGAACTCAAACATAAGCTGAGAGGCTAAAAGTGTGTATGTCATTAACATGAACTCAAACATAAACTGAGAGGCTTAAAGTGTGTAAGTCACTGACATGAACTCAAACATAAGCTGAGAGGCTAAAAGTGTGTAAGTCAGTAGCATGAACTCAAACATAAACTGAGAGGCTAAAAGTGTGTAAGTCAGTAGCATGAACTCAAACATAATCTGAGAGATTAAAAGTGTGTAAGTCACTGACATGAACTCAAACATAAACTGAGAGGCTAAAAGTGTGTAAGTCATTGACATGAACTCAAACATAAACTGAGAGGTTAAAAGTGTGTAAGTCACTGACATGAACTCAAACATAAGCTGAGAGGCTAAAAGTGTGTAAGTCAATGGCATGAACTCAAACATAAACTGAGAGGCTAAAAGTGCGTATGTCACTGACATGAACTCAAACATAAACTGAGAGGCTTAAAGTGTGTATGTCACTGACATGAACTCAAACATAAACTGAGAGGCTAAAAGTGTGTAAGTCATTGACATGAACTCAGACATAAACTGAGAGGCTAAAAGTGTGTAAGTCAATGGCATGAACTCAAACATAAGCTGAGAGGCTTAAAGTGTGTAAGTCATTGACATGAACTCAAACATAAGCTGAGAGGCTAAAAGTGTGTATGTCATTGGTATGAACTCAAACATAAACAGAGAGGCTAAAAGTGTGTATGTCACTGACATGAACTCAAACATAAGCTGAGAGGCTAAAAGTGTGTAAGTCATTGACATGAACTCAAACATAAGCTGAGAGGCTAAAAGTGTGTATGTCACTGACATGAACTCAAACATAAACTGAGAGGCTAAAAGTGTGTATGTCACTGACATGAACTCAAACATAAACTGAGAGGCTAAAAGTGTGTATGTCATTGGTATGAACTCAAACATAAACTGAGAGGCTAAAAGTGTGTAAGTCATTATCATGTACTCAAACATAAGCTGAGAGACTAAAAGTGTGTAAATCATTGACATGAACTCAAACATAAACTGAAAGGCTTAAAGTGTGTAAATCATTGACATGAACTCAAACATAAACTGAAAGGCTTAAAGTGTGTAAGTCATTGACATGAACTCAAACATAAGCTGAGAGGCTAAAAGTGTGTATGTCACTGACATGAACTCAAACATAAACTGAGAGGCTAAAAGTGTGTAAGTCATTGACATGAACTCAAACATAAACTGAGAGGCTAAAAGTGTGTATGTCATTGGTATGAACTCAAACATAAACTGAGAGGCTAAAAGTGTGTAAGTCATTATCATGTACTCAAACATAAGCTGAGAGACTAAAAGTGTGTAAATCATTGACATGAACTCAAACATAAACTGAAAGGCTTAAAGTGTGTAAATCATTGACATGAACTCAAACATAAGCTGAGAGGCTAAAAGTGTGTAAGTCATTGACATGAACTCAAACATAAGCTGAGAGGCTAAAAGTGTGTATGTCATTGACATGAACTCAAACATAAACTGAGAGGCTTAAAGTGTGTAAGTCACTGACATGAACTCAAACATAAGCTGAGAGGCTAAAAGTGTGTAAGTCAGTAGCATGAACTCAAACATAAACTGAGAGGCTAAAAGTGTGTAAGTCAGTAGCATGAACTCAAACATAAGCTGAGAGGCTAAAAGTGTGTAAGTCATTGACATGAACTCAAACATAAACTGAGAGGCTAAAAGTGTGTAAGTCACTGACATGAACTCAAACATAAGCTAAGAGGCTAAAAGTGTGTAAGTCACTGACATGAACTCAAACATAAACTGAGAGGCTTAAAGTGTGTAAGTCAGTAGCATGAACTCAAACATAAGCTGAGAGGCTAAAAGTGTGTAAGTCATTGACATGAACTCAAACATAAACTGAAAGGCTAAAAGTGTGTAAGTCATTGACATGAACTCAAACATAAACTGAGAGGCTAAAAGTGTGTAAGTCACTGACATGAACTCAAACATAAGCTAAGAGGCTAAAAGTGTGTAAGTCACTGACATGAACTCAAACATAAGCTGAGAGGCTAAAAGTGTGTAAATCATTGACATGAACTCAAACATAAGCTGAGAGGCTAAAAGTGTGTAAGTCACTGACATGAACTCAAACATAAACTGAGAGGCTAAAAGTGTGTAAGTCACTGACATGAACTCAAACATAAGCTGAGAGGCTAAAAGTGTGTAAGTCAGTAGCATGAACTCAAACATAAGCTGAGAGGCTAAAAGTGTGTAAGTCATTGACATGAACTCAAACATAAACTGAGAGGCTAAAAGTGTGTAAGTCACTGACATGAACTCAAACATAAGCTAAGAGGCTAAAAGTGTGTAAGTCACTGACATGAACTCAAACATAAACTGAGAGGCTAAAAGTGTGTAAGTCACTGACATGAACTCAAACATAAGCTGAGAGGCTAAAAGTGTGTAAGTCACTGACATGAACTCAAACATAAACTGAGAGGCTAAAAGTGTGTAAATCATTGACATGAACTCAAACATAAGCTGAGAGGCTAAAAGTGTGTAAGTCATTGATATGAACTCAAAATAAGATGAGAGGCTAAAAGTGTGTAAGTCATTGATATAAACCCAAACATAAGCTGAGAGGCTAAAAGTGTGTATGTCACTGACATGAACTCAAACATAAGATGAGAGGCTAAAAGTTTGTAAGTCATTGACATGAACTCAAACATAACCTGAGAGGCTAAAAGTGTGTAAATCATTGACATGAACTCAAACATAAGCTGAGAGGCTAAAAGTGTGTAAGTCATTGATATGAACTCAAACATAAACTGAGAGGCTAAAAGTGTGTATGTCACTGACATGAACTCAAACATAAGCTGAGAGGCTAAAAGTGTGTAAGTCATTGACATGAACTCAAACATTAGCTGAGAGGCTAAAAGTGTGTAAGTTACTGACATGAACTCAAACATAAACTGAGAGGAAAAAAGTGTGTAAATCATTGACATGAACTCAAACATAAACTGAGAGGCTAAAAGTGTGTAAGTTACTGACATGAACTCAAACATAAACTGAGAGGAAAAAAGTGTGTAAATCATTGACATGAACTCAAACATAAGCTGAGAGGCTAAAAGTGTGTAAGTTACTGACATGAACTCAAACATAAACTGAGAGGAAAAAAGTGTGTAAATCATTGACATGAACTCAAACATAAACTGAGAGGCTAAAAGTGTGTAAGTTACTGACATGAACTCAAACATAAACTGAGAGGAAAAAAGTTGTAAATCATTGACATGAACTCAAACATAAGCTGAGAGGCTAAAAGTGTGTAAGTCACTGACATGAACTCAAACATAAACTGAGAGGCTAAAAGTGTGTATGTCATTGACATGAACTCAAACATAAGCTGAGAGGCTAAAAGTGTGTAAGTTACTGACATGAACTCAAACATAAACTGAGAGGAAAAAAGTGTGTAAATCATTGACATGAACTCAAACATAAGCTGAGAGGATAAAAGTGTGTAAGTCATTGACATGAACTCAAACATAAACTGAGAGGCTAAAAGTGTGTAAGTCACTGACATGAACTCAAACATGAACTGAGAGGCTAAAAGTGTGTAAGTCAATGGCATGAACTCAAACATAAACTGAGAGGTTAAAAGTGTGTAAGTCACTGACATGAACTCAAACATAAACTGAGAGGCTAAAAGTGTGTAAGTCATTGACATGAACTCAAACATAAACTGAGAGGCTAAAAGTGTGTAAGTCACTGACATGAACTCAAACATAAGCTGAGAGGCTAAAAGTGTGTAAGTCAATGACATGAACTCAAACATAAGCTAAGAGGCTAAAAGTGTGTAAGTCACTGACATGAACTCAAACATAAACTGAGAGGCTTAAAGTGTGTAAGTCATTGACATGAACTCAAACATAAACTGAGAGGCTTAAAGTGTGTAAGTCATTGACATGAACTCAAACATAAGCTGAGAGGCTTAAAGTGTGTATGTCATTGGTATGAACTCAAACATAAACTGAGAGGCTAAAAGTGTGTATGTCACTGACATGAACTCAAACATAAGCTGAGAGGCTAAAAGTGTGTAAGTCAATGGCATGAACTCAAACATAAACTGAGAGGTTAAAAGTGTGTAAGTCACTGACATGAACTCAAACATAAGCTGAGAGGCTAAAAGTGTGTAAGTCAATGGCATGAACTCAAACATAAACTGAGAGGCTAAAAGTGCGTATGTCACTGACATGAACTCAAACATAAACTGAGAGGCTAAAAGTGTGTATGTCACTGACATGAACTCAAACATAAACTGAGAGGCTAAAAGTGTGTAAGTCATTGACATGAACTCAGACATAAACTGAGAGGCTAAAAGTGTGTAAGTCAATGGCATGAACTCAAACATAAGCTGAGAGGCTTAAAGTGTGTAAGTCATTGACATGAACTCAAACATAAGCTGAGAGGCTAAAAGTGTGTATGTCATTGGTATGAACTCAAACATAAACAGAGAGGCTAAAAGTGTGTATGTCACTGACATGAACTCAAACATAAGCTGAGAGGCTAAAAGTGTGTAAGTCATTGACATGAACTCAAACATAAACTGAGAGGCTAAAAGTGTGTATGTCATTGGTATGAACTCAAACATAAACTGAGAGGCTAAAAGTGTGTAAGTCATTATCATGAACTCAAACATAAGCTGAGAGGCTAAAAGTGTGTAAATCATTGACATGAACTCAAACATAAACTGAAAGGCTTAAAGTGTGTAAATCATTGACATGAACTCAAACATAAGCTGAGAGGCTAAAAGTGTGTAAGTCATTGACATAAACTCAAACATAAGCTGAGAGGCTAAAAGTGTGTAAGTCAGTAGCATGAACTCAAACATAAACTGAGAGGCTAAAAGTGTGTAAGTCAGTAGCATGAACTCAAACATAAGCTGAGAGGCTAAAAGTGTGTAAGTCATTGACATGAACTCAAACATAAACTGAGAGGCTAAAAGTGTGTAAGTCACTGACATGAACTCAAACATAAGCTAAGAGGCTAAAAGTGTGTAAGTCACTGACATGAACTCAAACATAAACTGAGAGGCTAAAAGTGTGTAAGTCACTGACATGAACTCAAACATAAGCTGAGAGGCTAAAAGTGTGTAAGTCACTGACATGAACTCAAACATAAACTGAGAGGCTAAAAGTGTGTAAATCATTGACATGAACTCAAACATAAGCTGAGAGGCTAAAAGTGTGTAAGTCATTGATATGAACTCAAAATAAGATGAGAGGCTAAAAGTGTGTAAGTCATTGATATAAACCCAAACATAAGCTGAGAGGCTAAAAGTGTGTATGTCACTGACATGAACTCAAACATAAGATGAGAGGCTAAAAGTTTGTAAGTCATTGACATGAACTCAAACATAACCTGAGAGGCTAAAAGTGTGTAAATCATTGACATGAACTCAAACATTAGCTGAGAGGAAAAAAGTGTGTAAATCATTGACATGAACTCAAACATAAGCTGAGAGGCTAAAAGTGTGTAAGTTACTGACATGAACTCAAACATAAACTGAGAGGAAAAAAGTGTGTAAATCATTGACATGAACTCAAACATAAACTGAGAGGCTAAAAATGTGTAAGTTACTGACATGAACTCAAACATAAACTGAGAGGAAAAAAGTGTGTAAATCATTGACATGAACTCAAACATAAGCTGAGAGGCTAAAAGTGTGTAAGTCACTGACATGAACTCAAACATAAACTGAGAGGCTAAAAGTGTGTATGTCATTGACATGAACTCAAACATAAGCTGAGAGGCTAAAAGTGTGTAAGTTACTGACATGAACTCAAACATAAACTGAGAGGAAAAAAGTGTGTAAATCATTGACATGAACTCAAACATAAGCTGAGAGGATAAAAGTGTGTAAGTCATTGACATGAACTCAAACATAAACTGAGAGGCTAAAAGTGTGTAAGTCACTGACATGAACTCAAACATGAACTGAGAGGCTAAAAGTGTGTAAGTCAATGGCATGAACTCAAACATAAACTGAGAGGTTAAAAGTGTGTAAGTCACTGACATGAACTCAAACATAAACTGAGAGGCTAAAAGTGTGTAAGTCATTGACATGAACTCAAACATAAACTGAGAGGCTAAAAGTGTGTAAGTCACTGACATGAACTCAAACATAAGCTGAGAGGCTAAAAGTGTGTAAGTCAATGACATGAACTCAAACATAAGCTAAGAGGCTAAAAGTGTGTAAGTCACTGACATGAACTCAAACATAAACTGAGAGGCTTAAAGTGTGTAAGTCATTGACATGAACTCAAACATAAACTGAGAGGCTTAAAGTGTGTAAGTCATTGACATGAACTCAAACATAAGCTGAGAGGCTTAAAGAGTGTATGTCATTGGTATGAACTCAAACATAAACTGAGAGGCTAAAAGTGTGTATGTCACTGACATGAACTCAAACATAAGCTGAGAGGCTAAAAGTGTGTAAGTCAATGGCATGAACTCAAACATAAACTGAGAGGTTAAAAGTGTGTAAGTCACTGACATGAACTCAAACATAAGCTGAGAGGCTAAAAGTGTGTAAGTCAATGGCATGAACTCAAACATAAACTGAGAGGCTAAAAGTGCGTATGTCACTGACATGAACTCAAACATAAACTGAGAGGCTAAAAGTGTGTATGTCACTGACATGAACTCAAACATAAACTGAGAGGCTAAAAGTGTGTAAGTCATTGACATGAACTCAGACATAAACTGAGAGGCTAAAAGTGTGTAAGTCAATGGCATGAACTCAAACATAAGCTGAGAGGCTTAAAGTGTGTAAGTCATTGACATGAACTCAAACATAAGCTGAGAGGCTAAAAGTGTGTATGTCATTGGTATGAACTCAAACATAAACAGAGAGGCTAAAAGTGTGTATGTCACTGACATGAACTCAAACATAAGCTGAGAGGCTAAAAGTGTGTAAGTCATTGACATGAACTCAAACATAAACTGAGAGGCTAAAAGTGTGTATGTCATTGGTATGAACTCAAACATAAACTGAGAGGCTAAAAGTGTGTAAGTCATTATCATGAACTCAAACATAAGCTGAGAGGCTAAAAGTGTGTAAATCATTGACATGAACTCAAACATAAACTGAAAGGCTTAAAGTGTGTAAATCATTGACATGAACTCAAACATAAGCTGAGAGGCTAAAAGTGTGTAAGTCATTGACATAAACTCAAACATAAGCTGAGAGGCTAAAAGTGTGTAAGTCAGTAGCATGAACTCAAACATAAACTGAGAGGCTAAAAGTGTGTAAGTCAGTAGCATGAACTCAAACATAAGCTGAGAGGCTAAAAGTGTGTAAGTCATTGACATGAACTCAAACATAAACTGAGAGGCTAAAAGTGTGTAAGTCACTGACATGAACTCAAACATAAGCTAAGAGGCTAAAAGTGTGTAAGTCACTGACATGAACTGAAACATAAACTGAGAGGCTTAAAGTGTGTAAGTCAGTAGCATGAACTCAAACATAAGCTGAGAGGCTAAAAGTGTGTAAGTCATTGACATGAACTCAAACATAAGCTGAGAGACTAAAAGTGTGTAAGTCATTGACATGAACTCAAACATAAACTGAGAGGCTAAAAGTGTGTAAGTCACTGACATGAACTCAAACATAAGCTAAGAGGCTAAAAGTGTGTAAGTCACTGACATGAACTCAAACATAAGCTGAGAGGCTAAAAGTGTGTAAGTCAGTAGCATGAACTCAAACATAAGCTGAGAGGCTAAAAGTGTGTAAGTCATTGACATGAACTCAAACATAAACTGAGAGGCTAAAAGTGTGTAAGTCACTGACATGAACTCAAACATAAGCTAAGAGGCTAAAAGTGTGTAAGTCACTGACATGAACTCAAACATAAGCTGAGAGGCTAAAAGTGTGTAAGTCAGTAGCATGAACTCAAACATAAACTGAGAGGCTAAAAGTGTGTAAGTCATTGACATGAACTCAAACATAAACTGAGAGGCTAAAAGTGTGTAAGTCACTGACATGAACTCAAATATAAGCTAAGAGGCTAAAAGTGTGTAAGTCATTGATATGAACTCAAACATAAACTGAGAGGCTAAAAGTGTGTTAGTCATTGACATGAACTCAAACATAAGCTGAGAGGCTAAAAGTGTGTAAGTCACTGACATGAACTCAAACATAAACTGAGAGGCTGAAGGTTTGTAAGTCATTGTGACATGAACTCAAACATAAACTGAGAGGCTAAAAGTGTGTAAGTCATTGACATGAACTCAAACATAAGCTGAGAGGCTGAAAGTGTGTAAGTAATTGACATGAACTCAAACATAAGCTGAGAGGCTAAAAGTGTGTAAGTCAATGGCATGAACTCAAACATAAGCTGAGAGGCTTAAAGTGTGTAAGTCATTGACATGAACTCAAACATAAGCTGAGAGGCTTAAAGTGTGTATGTCATTGGTATGAACTCAAACATAAACTGAGAGGCTAAAAGTGTGTATGTCACTGACATGAACTCAAACATAAGCTGAGAGGCTAAAAGTGTGTAAGTCAATGACATGAACTCAAACATAAACTGAGAGGCTAAAAGTGTGTATGTCACTGACATGAACTCAAACATAAACTGAGAGGCTAAAAGTGTGTATGTCACTGACATGAACTCAAACATAAACTGAGAGGCTAAAAGTGTGTAAGTCATTGACATGAACTCAAACATAAACTGAGAGGCTAAAAGTGTGTAAGTCAATGGCATGAACTCAAACATAAGCTGAGAGGCTTAAAGTGTGTATGTCATTGGTATGAACTCAAACATAAACTGAGAGGCTAAAAGTGTGTATGTCACTGACATGAACTCAAACATAAGCTGAGAGGCTAAAAGTGTGTAAGTCATTGACATGAACTCAAACATAAGCTGAGAGGCTAAAAGTGTGTAAGTCACTGACATAAACTCAAACATAAACTAAGAGGCTAAAAGTGTGTATGTCATTGGTATGAACTCAAACATAAACTGAGAGGCTAAAAGTGTGTAAGTCATTATCATGAACTCAAACATAAGCTGAGAGGCTAAAAGTGTGTAAATCATTGACATGAACTCAAACATAAGCTGAGAGGCTAAAAGTGTGTATGTCATTAACATGAACTCAAACATAAACTGAGAGGCTTAAAGTGTGTAAGTCACTGACATGAACTCAAACATAAGCTGAGAGGCTAAAAGTGTGTAAGTCAGTAGCATGAACTCAAACATAAACTGAGAGGCTAAAAGTGTGTAAGTCACTGACATAAACTCAAACATAAACTAAGAGGCTAAAAGTGTGTATGTCATTGGTATGAACTCAAACATAAACTGAGAGGCTAAAAGTGTGTAAGTCATTATCATGAACTCAAACATAAGCTGAGAGGCTAAAAGTGTGTAAATCATTGACATGAACTCAAACATAAGCTGAGAGGCTAAAAGTGTGTATGTCATTAACATGAACTCAAACATAAACTGAGAGGCTTAAAGTGTGTAAGTCACTGACATGAACTCAAACATAAGCTGAGAGGCTAAAAGTGTGTAAGTCAGTAGCATGAACTCAAACATAAACTGAGAGGCTAAAAGTGTGTAAGTCAGTAGCATGAACTCAAACATAATCTGAGAGATTAAAAGTGTGTAAGTCACTGACATGAACTCAAACATAAACTGAGAGGCTAAAAGTGTGTAAGTCATTGACATGAACTCAAACATAAACTGAGAGGTTAAAAGTGTGTAAGTCACTGACATGAACTCAAACATAAGCTGAGAGGCTAAAAGTGTGTAAGTCAATGGCATGAACTCAAACATAAACTGAGAGGCTAAAAGTGCGTATGTCACTGACATGAACTCAAACATAAACTGAGAGGCTTAAAGTGTGTATGTCACTGACATGAACTCAAACATAAACTGAGAGGCTAAAAGTGTGTAAGTCATTGACATGAACTCAGACATAAACTGAGAGGCTAAAAGTGTGTAAGTCAATGGCATGAACTCAAACATAAGCTGAGAGGCTTAAAGTGTGTAAGTCATTGACATGAACTCAAACATAAGCTGAGAGGCTAAAAGTGTGTATGTCATTGGTATGAACTCAAACATAAACAGAGAGGCTAAAAGTGTGTATGTCACTGACATGAACTCAAACATAAGCTGAGAGGCTTAAAGTGTGTAAGTCACTGACATGAACTCAAACATAAGCTGAGAGGCTAAAAGTGTGTAAGTCAGTAGCATGAACTCAAACATAAACTGAGAGGCTAAAAGTGTGTAAGTCAGTAGCATGAACTCAAACATAATCTGAGAGATTAAAAGTGTGTAAGTCACTGACATGAACTCAAACATAAACTGAGAGGCTAAAAGTGTGTAAGTCATTGACATGAACTCAAACATAAACTGAGAGGTTAAAAGTGTGTAAGTCACTGACATGAACTCAAACATAAGCTGAGAGGCTAAAAGTGTGTAAGTCAATGGCATGAACTCAAACATAAACTGAGAGGCTAAAAGTGCGTATGTCACTGACATGAACTCAAACATAAACTGAGAGGCTTAAAGTGTGTATGTCACTGACATGAACTCAAACATAAACTGAGAGGCTAAAAGTGTGTAAGTCATTGACATGAACTCAGACATAAACTGAGAGGCTAAAAGTGTGTAAGTCAATGGCATGAACTCAAACATAAGCTGAGAGGCTTAAAGTGTGTAAGTCATTGACATGAACTCAAACATAAGCTGAGAGGCTAAAAGTGTGTATGTCATTGGTATGAACTCAAACATAAACAGAGAGGCTAAAAGTGTGTATGTCACTGACATGAACTCAAACATAAGCTGAGAGGCTAAAAGTGTGTAAGTCATTGACATGAACTCAAACATAAGCTGAGAGGCTAAAAGTGTGTAAGTCATTGACATGAACTCAAACATAAACTGAGAGGCTAAAAGTGTGTATGTCATTGGTATGAACTCAAACATAAACTGAGAGGCTAAAAGTGTGTAAGTCATTATCATGTACTCAAACATAAGCTGAGAGACTAAAAGTGTGTAAATCATTGACATGAACTCAAACATAAACTGAAAGGCTTAAAGTGTGTAAATCATTGACATGAACTCAAACATAAGCTGAGAGGCTAAAAGTGTGTAAGTCATTGACATGAACTCAAACATAAGCTGAGAGGCTAAAAGTGTGTATGTCATTGACATGAACTCAAACATAAACTGAGAGGCTTAAAGTGTGTAAGTCACTGACATGAACTCAAACATAAGCTGAGAGGCTAAAAGTGTGTAAGTCAGTAGCATGAACTCAAACATAAACTGAGAGGCTAAAAGTGTGTAAGTCAGTAGCATGAACTCAAACATAAGCTGAGAGGCTAAAAGTGTGTAAGTCATTGACATGAACTCAAACATAAACTGAGAGGCTAAAAGTGTGTAAGTCACTGACATGAACTCAAACATAAGCTAAGAGGCTAAAAGTGTGTAAGTCACTGACATGAACTCAAACATAAACTGAGAGGCTTAAAGTGTGTAAGTCAGTAGCATGAACTCAAACATAAGCTGAGAGGCTAAAAGTGTGTAAGTCATTGACATGAACTCAAACATAAACTGAGAGGCTAAAAGTGTGTAAGTCATTGACATGAACTCAAACATAAACTGAGAGGCTAAAAGTGTGTAAGTCACTGACATGAACTCAAACATAAGCTAAGAGGCTAAAAGTGTGTAAGTCACTGACATGAACTCAAACATAAGCTGAGAGGCTAAAAGTGTGTAAATCATTGACATGAACTCAAACATAAGCTGAGAGGCTAAAAGTGTGTAAGTCACTGACATGAACTCAAACATAAACTGAGAGGCTAAAAGTGTGTAAGTCACTGACATGAACTCAAACATAAGCTGAGAGGCTAAAAGTGTGTAAGTCAGTAGCATGAACTCAAACATAAGCTGAGAGGCTAAAAGTGTGTAAGTCATTGACATGAACTCAAACATAAACTGAGAGGCTAAAAGTGTGTAAGTCACTGACATGAACTCAAACATAAGCTAAGAGGCTAAAAGTGTGTAAGTCACTGACATGAACTCAAACATAAACTGAGAGGCTAAAAGTGTGTAAGTCACTGACATGAACTCAAACATAAGCTGAGAGGCTAAAAGTGTGTAAGTCACTGACATGAACTCAAACATAAACTGAGAGGCTAAAAGTGTGTATGTCATTGGTATGAACTCAAACATAAGCTGAGAGGCTTAAAGTGTGTAAATCATTGACATGAACTCAAACATAAGCTGAGAGGCTAAAAGTGTGTAAGTCATTGATATGAACTCAAAATAAGATGAGAGGCTAAAAGTGTGTAAGTCATTGATATAAACCCAAACATAAGCTGAGAGGCTAAAAGTGTGTATGTCACTGACATGAACTCAAACATAAGATGAGAGGCTAAAAGTTTGTAAGTCATTGACATGAATTCAAACATAACCTGAGAGGCTAAAAGTGTGTAAATCATTGACATGAACTCAAACATAAGCTGAGATGCTAAAAGTGTGTAAGTCATTGATATGAACTCAAACATAAACTGAGAGGCTAAAAGTGTGTATGTCACTGACATGAACTCAAACATAAGCTGAGAGGCTAAAAGTGTGTAAGTCATTGACATGAACTCAAACATTAGCTGAGAGGCTAAAAGTGTGTAAGTTACTGACATGAACTCAAACATAAACTGAGAGGAAAAAAGTGTGTAAATCATTGACATGAACTCAAACATAAACTGAGAGGCTAAAAGTGTGTAAGTTACTGACATGAACTCAAACATAAACTGAGAGGAAAAAAGTGTGTAAATCATTGACATGAACTCAAACATAAGCTGAGAGGCTAAAAGTGTGTAAATCATTGACATGAACTAAAACATAAACTGAGAGGCTAAAAGTGTGTAAATCATTGACATGAACTCAAACATAAACTGAGAGGCTAAAAGTGTGTAAGTTACTGACATGAACTCAAACATAAACTGAGAGGAAAAAAGTGTGTAAATCATTGACATGAACTCAAACATAAGCTGAGAGGTTAAAAATGTGTAAGTCATTGACATAAACTTAAACATAAGCTGAGAGGCTAAAAGTGTGTAAGTTACTGACATGAACTCAAACATAAGCTGAGAGGCTAAAAGTGTGTAAGTCAGTTACATGAACTCAAACATAAGCTGAGAGGCTAAAAGTGTGTAAGTCAGTGACATAACCTCAAACATAAACTGAGAGGCTAAAAGTGTGTAAGTCATTGACATGAACTGAAACATAAGCTGAGAGGCTGAAGGTTTGTAAGTCAATGACATGAACCAATTGGCTAAATGTATTCATGAGTGTAGATAGTCATGGCAGTCATATTGCCAACCAACCAATCAGTGACTATGGTTGACTAATGACTGCCCTTTGCAAAAAAAGGCTGAATTAATGGCTAAAACATTCTATTTGACAGGTCTTCCAGTTGGTGCATCAGACATTTATTTTAACCTTTGGTACACAGCTTTCACCACAAGTAGTTTGAGCTAACCATTTAAACAATAAGCATGTTGGGATGAAGTTATTTTAATAAAAAATGTTTTTAGCAATATTGACACACATCCAAACATATACGAGACAAACTGACTACATTTTTGTCAATACTTACAAACATCTTGAGATGTCGTGCACACACAAGTCCATCCCCTCCATTGTTCCCTGGGCCACAACACACCAACACAGCATGATTGTCTAGCGTCATCTTCTCCAAGGGGTAGCACTGCAAACAGGTAATATACATATATACTTAAAGATTCAAATTAGTAAACCATTTAAAACTGCTGTTTAAATATCATTTCTTCCAAGTATCCGTGTGCATTCTGTCTGCCTGCCCCTAAATAGTTTCCATGTGATGTCATAGGCACTGATTAGACAGTTTATGGCAGCCATCTTTGAAGGCAGAAGCTAATGCAGGCCGAAATCTGGAAATATGTGCTGTATTAAACTCACCACTTGTTTTTATTTTTCACTCTATTTTATTGAATTTTATATCAAAGTAAACAGCTTTTATGAAGTATTTTGAATATCAAAACTATATTTTGATAGTTTAAAAGGTACCAAAATTACAACCAAAAAAGATACACTGTTTATTTTGTTTAAGGATGAGCCAATAATTTTATTTATTTATGTGTATTAATTCTTTGTGCATTTATCAATTTTAAAAATAATGTCCTTTAAAAATATGAATTTCAAGAGCTTTCCAATGGTGTATAGCTTTTAATTATTTGACCACAAATGAAGAAATTACAAGAAAATTAAATTTATGCTTCTATACAATTTATCTGAAAATCCTTTGAAGTTGCAAAGATGGCTACCAAGATAATGGATCTTCATTAATGTGGAAACTATCTATTGTCCCTTTAACTAGACATTTGCTTGGATTATGGTCATTAAAGTGGCGTCCAATTGTAGAAACACTATATACAAAAGGAAGAACCACATAGGCAGGCACCTGCAATTGCTTTGCGAGACTAGACATGTAAACTTTAAAAAAAAAAGGCTTTTAAAATAAAAATTTTGTCAGTTGACTGCTTAGGTCAAAGTTTGGGTCCCTTACTGTGTATATATATCTTATATTTACAGCGCTAAAGTTCTTTACTCATACCTCCCCACACCAACATTTTCTGGATTTGCCCCTGAATCCCATTGCTATGTGCCTCTAATTGAGGGCAACATTTTTGTTTGTTTGTTTCAAGTTAGATGCTTAAACATGTGGTCGGAGATATTGGGACAAATACTTAACACAATATTGTACTGACAAGGTATCCTTTTATTTCACAATACAATAAATCTTATTTGCTGACAGCATAGAAAAACCAGAAACAACTTAAATCAGACGGTTTGGTCATTTAGACGATATACTTGTATGTTAAGTTTATTCCATTTGTACACTGGTTATTGGTATTTAAGCTTGACATTACTTGCAAGCAAACTATAAACCTGAGAAAAATGCTGCCACCCATACTCAGGTGTGTGGAAAAGATTTCCTTATTAAAAATTATATTACCACACACACACACACACACTCCCATCCCCCCCCCCCCCCCCCAGTGACCTATAGTTTATAATCCATATTTTATTGCAAATATTTGATAACCACTATATTGTACAACCTAGGTTATGGTATATCCC
Organism: Sinonovacula constricta; assembly: GCA_007844125.1. Lineage (NCBI taxonomy): Eukaryota > Metazoa > Mollusca > Bivalvia > Cardiida > Solecurtidae > Sinonovacula > Sinonovacula constricta. The sequence continues at coordinate 53,534,138 of CM017570.1, forward strand.
ATAATTTACTTACTGCCTCATACAATTTATCTTAACCCATGTTTTGCTAAAATTTGTTAATAATCATAACTATACATAACGTGCAAAATAATGTTTTAAAGTGCTTGTCAATGTTTTAAGGGTGTGCACAGACAAGCTCCATCATATCTCAGAGAATTGTTCACACCTGGTCAAGAGAAGTACAATATAAGCTCTTTAGATGATATACAATTCCACTGTACCTAGAAACAGAAATAGGACTGCTGACAGATCAGTGGTGGAACATGCTTTGAAAAGACTTGAAATTAACTAAAACGGAAAATAAAACACACCTTCCCAGACAGTTTATGAATGTTGAACAGAATTTCTTTGTAGTTTTAGTGACTTTAAATGCATTTATACCAGTGGCATATGCAAAAATGGTTTTAAGATTTTTTGTGACGTGCAATGAAATATGGTATATATTTTTTACCTATACAAGTAAACTGAATTTTAAATTTAAATTCTTGTATTTCATGCATGAGTACACATGTCTGTTGGGTTGGTGGTCAGGGTTTTATTGCCCCCAACAGCAACTCAGTTATCTGGAGATGGTGTCCACTTAAAGTGCTGCCTTCACAGGATACAGCATGCTATGAACACCTGGCATCTCACCCAGTCCCATTATCCTGGTAGGCCAACCAGTTATGGACCTGCCCTTACATTTCCTTGAGCATCAGCAAGGCAACTACATGTTTACCATGACTATTTTAAAATCAGGTATTTCAAGTCAATGGTTTGAACCCATAGATCCACAACTGTTCTACAAGATTCAGTGGTGACTGGCCAAGATCTATACAATTTAGCCTTGAACCCATGGATCCGATAAAGTTGTTAGAAAACTTGGTGTTATCTTTGTATGTAGTTGTTCGAAAAACTTGGTGTTATCTTTGTATGTAGTTGTTAGAAAAACTTGCTGTTATCTAAGCATGTAGCTGTTAGAAAACTTGGTGTTATCTTAGCATGTAGTTTTTAGAAAACATGATGTTATCTTAGCATGTAGCTGTTAGAAAACTTGCTGTTATATAAGCATGTAGCTGTTAGAAAACTTGGTGTTATCTTAGCATGTAGCTGTTTTAAAACTTGGTGTTATCTTTGTATGTAGTTTTTAGAAAACTTGGTGTTATCTTAGCATGTAGCTGTTAGAAAACTTGGTGTTATCTTAGCATGTAGCTGTTTGAAAACTTGGTGTTATCTTAGCATGTAGTTTTTAGAAAACTTGGTGTTATCTTTGTATGTAGTTTTTAGAAAACTTGGTGTTATCTTAGCATGTAGCTGTTAGAAAACTTGGTGTTATCTTAGCATGTAGCTGTTTGAAAACTTGGTGTCATCTTTGTATGTAGTTATTAGAAAAACCTGGTGTTATCGTTTATGTAGCTGTTAGAAAAACCTGGTGTTATTTTTGTATATAGTAGTTAGAAAAACCTGGTGTTATCTTTTATGTAGCTGTTTGAAAACTTGGTGTTATCTTAGCATGAAGTTTTTAGAAAACTTGGTGTTATCTTAGCATGTAAATGTATCTTTGTTGTAGTTGCTAGAAAAACCTAAAAATTATTATGGGCCATGGCTGAGCAGCTGAGTCACCAGCTTTTCAGCCACTCACAGTCATGGCAAAAACTTTCTGATTCTTCTTTTTGCAGTTCATCTACACCAGTGGATCTTCCTATACATTTGTCTGGGGATTTCCTCAAACAGCAGTAACTGTAAGTCACCAATATGACCATAACTGTGTTGTTGCGGTGTATCTTCAAACCAACACTAAACCAAATAATAAAAAAAAAAAAAATCTATGTACCAAATTAGGACCAATATTTTATCAGGGTTATGAAAGTCTGCAAAACAGACTTTCCCCATGTGCAAATTTCAGTGAGCATTCCATATATAGGTGTCGCGCTCCAGTGCGTCACCAATGAAGCAGAATAAATGTTCTAAGACTGACAGCAGAGTAGGAATGCACATATAGAACAATTACAGTAGCAGCTTGACATTGATGTATTGTTAGTGTTTCAACAGCACAGAAACCTGAATCAAGATTCCATAATGATAACAAGCTGAGATCTAGGAGAGGAAATCAGTTTGGGTTTTTTTTTTGCTACGTCGCACTGACACAAGTATGATCATATTGGTGATGTCCAGCTAATTGTCGGTGAAAAAAGACCCCCAGACTTACATCTGGGTAGAACCACCAGCACATCACATGTCATGACTTGAACTTAAGAATGGTTGGTGAATACAGGCCTTATTTTTACATGACAGGACAGACAGGATCTATTCCTCTCTAAAACCACTATTGTTGTTAATTATTTGGTCTTTCTTAAACTGTCAATTTACTGTCAATTTTAGGTTAAGCTAAAAACTATGGTACCATGTGGACCATTCTTTCCCTACTCCAAACCCAACCTACCCCATTCTTATTTGAATCTCTACTCTGTGACTATTAACGCCATAATATCTCAAGACATCATTTATCTTTCCATAACAGTTTTTATTGTTCTGTGGATGAAAATAATACTTAAAACTAATTCATGGATAAAAATTAAGAGCTATGAACATACAGAAAACTGAAAAAGATAAAAATGTCATAAAAGCAAAAAAATAATTTTTCAAAAAATGTTTTGTGCAGAATACAAATAGAGGACCTCTTGCATGGCAATCCAGTGCTTTACTTCAAAACCAGTAAATCTTATCGTACAGTGTTATTTAATGAAGTTTTATTTTTATTTGCAACCAAACATTTTTTACCGTCAAATTTTAAAAATAGTCTGTGTTATTATTTTGACAGGTTTCAACCAGTTTTTATCGGTTTGGTTGGTCTTCTGTACTTTATGTTTAGCCAGGTTTCTTTATTAATGAGTTTGTTTGTTTGTTTGTATATTTGGTTTATTGTCATGCTAATAGTTATTTCAGTTATCAGGAGATGGTGTTGAAGCAGATGTAGTGCCGCCTTCACTGTGTATAGCATGCTGTGAACATCTGGCATGATATCAGACCCGGTCACAATATCCTGACACCGGGCCAACCAATCATCAAACTACCCTTATATTTGCTTGAGCATTAGTAAGGCAGCTATACCACTACCATTTTTAACAACACTGGTATGTTGTGGCCCGGGATCGAACCCAAGGCCTCCCATACCTGCAGCCAAGGCTCTCACACAATGTAGGGTCTATTTGAGAATTATGGGATATACTGCCCTTACCTTAGCGATGGCCACTGCACAGCTGTATCCTGCCAGTTCCATTAGCTGGTCAATGCTGAACTTGTACTCTGACATGAGTTCCACATCAATGTCCTGTGCCTCCTGCTGACTGCAAATAGAAAAACCAACCACAATGTAATTAAAATATCAAAAACACCTGTGGTCTAATTAAAGTATCAATAACACCTGTGATCTAATTAAGGGATGAATAACTCCTGTGATCTAATTAAGGGATGAATAACATCTGTGATCTAAATAAGGGATGAATAACAACTGTGATCTAATTAAAGGATGAATAACACCTGTGATCTTATAAAGGGATGAATAACACCTGTGATCTTATAAAGGGATGAATAACACCTGTGATCTCATTAAGGGATAAATAACACCTGTGATCTAATTAAGGGATGAATAACACCTGTGATCTAATTAAGGGATGAATAACACTTGTGATCTCATTACGGGATAAATAACACCTGTGATCTAATTAAGGGATGAATAACACCTGTGATCTCATTAAGGGATAAATAACACCTGTGATCTAATTAAGGGATGAATAACACTTGTGATCTCATTACGGGATAAATAACACCTGTGATCTAATTAAGGGATGAATAACACCTGTGATCTCATTAAGGGATAAATAACACCTGTGATCTAATTAAAGGATGGATAACACCTGTGATCTAATTAAAGGATGGATAACACCTGTGATCTAATTAAAGGATGAATAACACCTGTGATCTTATTAAGGGATCAATAACACATGTGATCTAATCATGGGATCAATAATGCCTGTGACCATATTGAAGTAACAATAACACCTGCAATCTAATTAATGGATAAAAAATACTCATGATCCAGTTAAAGGATAAAAAATACTCATGATCTAATTAAAGGATCAATAGCACCTGTGATCTCATACAAGGATCAATAACACCCCTAATCTAATTATAGAATCAATTACACCCCTAATCTTATTAAACAATTAATTACACCCCATCTTATAAAAAATCAATTACACCCCATCTCGTTAAAGAATCAATAACACTGTGACCTAATTAAAGAATAAATAACACCCATGATTTAATTAAAGAATCAATTACACCTGTGATTTAAATAAAGCATCAACAACACCCACGATCTAATTAAAGGATTGATTACACACCAATACTAATTTAAACTTCAATAACACTCAAGATCTAATTAAAGAATCAATAACACCTGTGATTTAATTAAAGCATCAACAACACCAACGATCTAATTAAAGGATTGATTACACACCAATACTAATTTAAACTTCAATAACACTCAAGATCTAATTAAAGAATCAATAACACCTGTGATTTAATTAAAGCATCAACAACACCTGTGATCTAATTAAAGGATCGATTACACACCAATACTAATTTAAACTTCAATAACACTCAAGATCTAATTAAAGAATCAATAACATCCCTAATCTTATTAAAGGATCAATAACTTCTGCAATATGATAATAAAATCAATAACTCCCGCAATCTAATTAAAAGATCAATAACACCCTAGTAGCACAGTAAATGGTTTTAACAGCAAGGAAGGCCCTGGGTGAGACCCTTAGTGATCACCCCAGAACCTTCAAACATGGCCTCAAAAAACACTTTGATCCAGTTGGCAATGTTTAACCTTTCCCACAAGAAAGAAATATATTGTTCTCCTATAAATGTTACTACTTTTTCTACTACAACAACTCCTACTATTTACCTAGTATCTGTAATATTAATTATTGTTATAACATGAAATTGCAATTTTTTAGTTGAAATTTCTCATATAAACAACAAAATAAATTAAGTATTAGATTTTTATTTTAGTATTTACGTAATGATAAAACATTTAGCATCGTCGAAAAAGCACTACTGCAGAGACCTTAAATACTATATTTCTTGCTTGAAAACCCCATAAAGTGAACAGCTGAAACAAGGAGACAAAAAGTAGCCCAAATAAAAAGATAGCTTTATAAATATTGAACTTGTAAGAATTCCCTATCTTCAACATACAATCATCAAGAAGTTGGCAAGAAGACCAAAAAATGTTTCTCTTGGACGTTGATTGATGGATCGGTTGATAGAAGCAGCAAAAGTTTATGTTTACAAACCTTACATCAAATATGACACCATTGGTGAATTAATCAAAAACAGTGAAACAGGATAACCATGAAACCCATACAAGAGTCCAATATTTAGGTAGAAAGAAAAAGAGCAAGTGCCCATTTTTGCACAATAGAGCATTTTACATTTTAGAGAGGGGTCCATGATTGGCGGCCCCTCTACACATTGATATTCTTGTCTGTTTATTGGGTTTATTGTCCCACCAACAGTATTTCAGTTATCTAGAGACGGTGTTCACTTAAAGCAGATATAGTGCTGCGTGAACTGTGTATAGCATGCCGTGAACACCTGGCATGATACCACACCCAGTCATATCCTGACACCAGGCCAACCAGTTGTGGAACTGCCCTTATATTTGCTTGAGCATTAGCAAGGGAGCTATACCACTAACATTTTTAACAACTTTGGTATGTCACGGCCCGGGATCTAACCCAGGGCCTCCTGTCCCTGGAGCCGACGCTCTACCAAGAAAACATACCCCTCCCCTAATGGGATGGATTTGCTGGCATTTTTTGCCGATACTGTGCTGCGACATTTCTATTATTATAGCACAGGGGCACTTATGAGGTGCCCAAGGACTGGACCTGGTCGGTCCATTATACTGACACCGCTGTCCCCTTAGCCCCGAGCATTAGGAGGGAAGCCACTACTACAAACTTTAAAGTCTTTGGTTTGACCCGGCCAGGGTTTGAACCCATGATCTCCCTATCCACAAGCCGACGCTCTACCACCTGAGCTATTGCGGCCAGTTCACTCCCTAATGGTGTTTCCTGCAAGTCATGGGTTAAAAGAAAACATACCCCTCCCTAATGGTGTTTCTAGGAAATAAAGGGTTAACATAAAACAAAACCCACACTTAAGGTATTTCCAGTCACTCTTGGGTAAACAGAAAACATACCCCTCCCTAATGATGTTTCCTGCAAGTCATGGGTAGACAGAAAACATACCCCTCCCTAATGATGTCTCCTGCAAGTCATGGGTAGACAGAAAACATACCCCTCCCTAATGATGTTTCCTGCAAATCATGGGTAGACAGAAAACATACCCCTCCCTAATGATGTTTCCTGCAAGTCATGGGTAGACAGAAAACATACCCCTCCCTAATGATGTTTCCTGCAAGTCATGGGTAAACAGAAAACATACCCCTCCCTAATGATGTTTCCTGCAAGTCATGGGTAGACAGAAAACATACCCCTCCCTAATGGTGTTTCCTGCAAGTCATGGGTAAACATAAAACATACCCCTCCCTAATGATGTTTCCTGCAAGTCATGGGTAGACAGAAAACATACCCCTCCCTAATGGTGTTTCCTGCAAGTCATGGGTAAACAGAAAACATTCCCCTCCCTAATGGTGTTTCCTGCAAGTCATGGGTAGACAGAAAACATACCCCTCCCTAATGATGTTTCCTGCAAGTCATGGGTAGACAGAAAACATACCCCTCCCTAATGATGTTTCCTGCAAGTCATGGGTAAACAGAAAACATTCCCCTCCCTAATGGTGTTTCCTGCAAGTCATGGGTAGACAGAAAACATACCCCTCCCTAATGGTGTTTCCTGCAAGTCATGGGTAAACAGAAAACATTCCCCTCCCTAATGGTGTTTCCTGCAAGTCATGGGTAGACAGAAAACATACCCCTCCCTAATGATGTTTCCTGCAAGTCATGGGTAGACAGAAAACATACCCCTCCTTTATGGTGTTTCCAGCAAATATAGGGTTAAACTACAATAAAAAAAGTGCACCACTTTCACTTCAAGCTAACTGATCCAGAGCTACAATTATCACCTACAATATTGTCAAGCTTCAATGTTTAGCAGTTTAAATTTGTATCCTACTTCAAATTTCTTTCATCTATTCAATACATGGTTCAGCGTCAAACACTGATTACAACTTCTATGATTTTATTAATCTTATGTCATGTGAGGATTTTTATGAGACATAATTTGCTGGAAAAAACATCAAAGGCAGGGGATTAATTACAAAATCGGATAAAATTCTTTGTATTTGAAATTTATAACTTTTGGTTAACCATAAAACTGAACTTTTTTTTTTCACTTCTTAGTTGGAAATAGATGTGTATCACCCATGACATGCTAAATGGTGGATTTAAAAGTTTTCAACACTCTGTGAAGATTGTTTAAGTGTTTAACACTGTTGTTTGCAGACTTGTTTGGTGTTTACAACACTTTTGATTAAAATATCCTTCATCTGGTTATGTTTGTGGATATTGGCATATTATAAGTCTTGATTTTTCTGAATGTCTTAAGTCTTGCGCCAAAAATGATAATGAAGTTATATATTATGTGAACAGACATTGTTTGCACATAACATTAGTTATACACCTTACGCCTGTAAAATATTGTTAAAAGGGCCCCACCCCCCACCCCCACCCCCAGGTACAAAAACTTTAACCCTTCCCTTGATACTTAAATGTACCATTCTTGTTGCTTGTTACCTATTAGTTAGTGAGAAACCAAATTGCTTAAAAAAATTTACAACAAAAATGTGTATATTTGTTAACGCGCAGTTTGTTCCTCCCATCAAGAGTAATTTCTATAACTCTCCTTGTACACATGCAATTTTTATAAATGTCAGCCATATTTGTTAATATCTGTTACTTTGATTTAATTATAATATGATGTAAATAAAACAAAATGGAAGAGACTTTTGTTGTCATTTAACAACTTGTTCAAATCAATGGCCAGCACAAATAATTCCTTTACCCGCTTTCACAAAAAATAAATACGGCAGCAACAGTGTCCAGAGTTAGGAAAAAGCTGAATTTCACAGACACAAATAATTGACCCTGCATGACCTTTACAACTCACAGCCAGTCTTCATGCCTGGGAAAAAGTAGTGCATGTACATAAAAAAATATATAGGCTGAAGGGGAATAGATACATCAATATATAGGCTGAAGGGGAATAGATACATCAATATATAGGCTGAAGGGGAATAGATACATCAATATATAGGCTGAAGGGGGAATAGATACATCAGTATATAGGCTGAAGGGGGAATAAATACATCAATATATAGGCTGAAGGGGAATAGATACATCAGTATATAGGCTGAAGGGGAATAGATACATCAGTATATAGGCTGAAGGGGAATAAATACATCAATATATAGGCTGAAGGGGAATAGATACATCAATATATAGGCTGAAGGGGAAAAGATACATCAATATATAGGCTGAAGGGGAATAGATACATCAATATATAGGCTGAAGGGGAAAAGATACATCAATATTATAGGCTGAAGGGGAAAAGATACATCAATATATAGGCTGAAGGGGAAAAGATACATCAATATATAGGCTGAAGGGGAAAAGATACATCAATAAATAGGCTGAAGGGGAAGATACATCAATATATAGGCTGAAGGGGAATAGATACATCAATATATAGGCTGAAGGGGAAGAGATACATCAGTATATAGGCTGAAGGGGAATAGATACATCAATATATAGGCTGAAGGGGAATAGATACATCAATATATGGCTGAAGGGGAATAGATACATCAATATATAGGCTGAAGGGGAATAGATACATCAGTATATAGACTGAAGGGGAATAGATACCTTAATATATAGGCTGAAGGGGAATAGATACATCAATATATAGGCTGAAGGGGAATAGATACATCAATATATAGGCTGAAGGGGAATAGATACATCAATATATAGGCTGAAGGGGAATAGATACCTTAATATATAGGCTGAAGGGGAATAGATACATCAATATATAGGCTGAAGGGGAATAGATACATCAATATATAGGCTGAAGGGGAATAGATACATCAGTATATAGGCTGAAGGGGAATAGATACATCAGTATATAGGCTGAAGGGGAATAGATACATCAGTATATAGACTGAAGGGGAATAGATACATCAATATATAGGCTGAAGGGGAATAGATACATCAGTATATAGGCTGAAGGGGAATAGATACATCAGTATATAGGCTGAAGGGGAATAGATACATCAATATATAGGCTGAAGGGAAATAGATACATCAATATATAGGCTGAAGGGGAATAGATACATCAATATATAGGCTGAAGGGGAATAGATACATCAATATATAGGCTGAAGGGGAATAAATACATCAATATATAGGCTGAAGGGGAATAGATACATCAATATATAGGCTGAAGGGGAATAGATACATCAGTATATAGGCTGAAGGGGAATAAATACATCAATATATAGGCTGAAGGGGAATAGATACATCAATATATAGGCTGAAGGGGAATAGATACATCAATATATAGGCTGAAGGGGAATAGATACATCAATATATAGGCTGAAGGGGAATAGATACATCAATATATAGGCTGAAGGGGAATAGATACATCAATATATAGGCTGAAGGGGAATAGATACATCAATATATAGGCTGAAGGGGAAAAGATACATCAATATATAGGCTGAAGGGGGAATAGATACATCAATATATAGGCTGAAGGGGAAAAGATACATCAATATATAGGCTGAAGGGGAAAAGATACATCAATATATAGGCTGAAGGGGAAAAGATACATCAATATATAGGCTGAAGGGGAATAGATACATCAATAAATAGGCTGAAGGGGAAGATACATCAATATATAGGCTGAAGGGGAATAGATACATCAATATATAGGCTGAAGGGGAAGAGATACATCAGTATATAGGCTGAAGGGGAATAGATACATCAATATATAGGCTTAAGGGGAATAGATACATCAATATATAGGCTGAAGGGAAATAGATACAACAATAGTGTCTAGGCATACTTCAAATGTTAACCTTAATATTATAACTGTTTTAAACTAGATGTAATGCAGATATACATGAAATGCAGATATTTAAAAGAACATATCTGCGCAGAAATATCAACCAGTGACCGAGTGACTATGCGTTGTCTACCAGGCCAAGCTATTTGCAGTATCCCATGCAGGGTCTCACTGCCTTCTGCAGCTCTAAACCCAGTTTATTACATGGGTAATCGTATTATCTATGGTCAGTTAATGGTAGTTTAGATGTCGTTAGCTCACAATATCTTCATCTAAAGTTACTGCAAGCATATTTGTAATTGGGATCACATGGGTGAATAAATATTGAATAATTTTGAACTAGGTGAATGTTAGTCGCATCTGGTAGCATTTTATGAGCATTTATTTTTTTTATCTAATTTTAGTAAAAATGCAATCATATAGAAGGTTTTGTAAGTTTAATAAAATAGTTTCTAAGATCGGATGTGGTAACTTTGTCCCAGTAAATAATCCTTATTTTTTAAGAGTTTTTTTTTTGTGCAGCCAAAGATTTGCCTGCTTTTTAATGTGTTGTACATTTTAATGTATCATTCAATAATTCTGACCATTATTTGCTTAAATGGTTAAACATTCACCACACATACATCACATTTCAGCACTTTGATTGAGGGAATTTTTATAACAACGTTGTACTATTCATTATGTACACACATAAAATATCAACCAAGAGATGATGAGCAGTTTCTGGCAAAAACATATTTCGGTAAGGCATGTGGTATCAATGATTCATTAATGCACTTTTAACATACAATAAGTAATTCCCATATGCAATGTTTTAACCTTTATTTATAAAACATTGCTAACATGTGCTGGTGAGGACATATAAGGAAAATAATTTACTGTCCAAGGCAAAGTTTTGGCAATGGATGCAGAAGAATAAGACCAGCCACAATAGCTCTGGTGGTAGTGACTCTACCACTATGCTACGGGTGCCCCACTCACTTGGTTTATCCAAATAATCGACTCTGATGTCAATTTTATAACCCAATGGAGTTTATTTAAAGAGTTCGAAACAATGGACATTAAGAGTGAATTTTCACAAGTTTTAGAGTCTTAAAGTTGATGTAGCATTCACAATTGTCCCTGCTTAGACTTTAAGTTTCTGCATAATTTATTCACAAATACCCCGAACAGGACTTGGTTATTGCGTACATGTGAACTCTCACACTTTTGGAGGAAGATTCCCACTTTTTAGGATCAAAATTACTGAGCAAAATTACTTAACAAAGAAGGGTGTTTTACACATTTTCAGAAATCTCCCTACTTGGAAACAGATAACTTTCTTCTTTGGTTATATGAAAAGACCAAATGTCCCCATTAGCAAGTGAAATTCTTCAACTTCAATGAACATGCTGTGATTGAACATATTCAGCAAAGGAATAATAACACCAATGTTCTGTGAGTGAAGTTTTAACATCAGATCTAAAGATCGGCAAAAATAAACTTTTGCCATCTTAAGTAGAAGTATGATTTACATGAAATTTCATACACTAAATTCCAATAATTGTTTCTGTTTACGCCATGGCATTTAAGTGACCAAGGGCTGAAGCATTGGCTTGTAGGAAGTAGTATAAACTACTGGAAAGTTAAAACCCTGTTTGCTTTTGTCTAGAGGTAGATTAAATTTAAATATCTGTGGAAATTTTGATAGGACATTTTCTTATTTACCTATTCATACACCGAAGTTTTTTGTTTAGTTCTAAGCAAAATGCTCTGAAATTTGCTGCCTGTAGCATAAAGGTGGTATTTGACAGTTTTCCTCTATCAAATTCATGTCACAATACTGTACCACTGCTTTGGGGGAAGTAGGGAATAATTTCTGCATAAACTCCTACTTTAGTACAAGTAAGGATGGCTTTGAACACTGTCTATATTGTTATACAGTACATGTCACGATAAAAACACAAATTTCAATCTATAAATATTCACGATAGTGATCTCTGCTAAAAATAGATACCGATGCAGAGCGGATTACCTGGATTACAATATATAACGTAATCTCAAAAGTGAGTGGTCACATGGTTTTCTAAGTTTAAAAAAAGCTATCTCTGCAGCATGCCTCAGATAGGAAGTACTTGTATGTAATGACGAGTGGTGATTTATGCTTGACTGTTCACACAGATCAAGGGCATCAACAAACAGCATTTTGCAGGACCTTATCAGGTAACAATGACTTATTTGGTTATTTGAGAAAAAATATTTTGGTCCAAACTGTTGGATACCACCTTTAACATGAACAGAAGGTTTCCACATGAGATGTTTAAACCATTTGCCAGCAGCATTTTCAGAACTTTGATTCTTCCGTCATTCCAGTGAAGTTTTACTGCACTTAATTAAACAGAAGAAACATCAAAAGGATTGTTAATTATTAAACATGACAAAATCCTTTGTAGTTAAATTTACAGTTACCACTTATGGTTTATCACAATTTTTAATTATACATTTTGTCGTTAATGGAAAAACATGGCTTTAATTATCTCTTTGACATGTAACAGGACATGCCGCAAAATTAAAGTTTGCTTTTCTCATCATTTAAATGGCTTGATTACAATCAGAAAGATGAACATTCACAATGACATATAACAGGACATGCCACAAAATTAAAGTTTGCTTTTCTCATCATTTATATGGCTTGATTACAATCAGAAAGATGAACATTCACAATGACATATAACAGTACATGCCACAAAATTAAAGTTTGCTTTTCTCATCATTTATGTGGCTTGATTACAATCAGAAAGATGAACATTTGATATTAAAGGTGGTATCCAACAGTTTGCCTATATCCAATACATACAATCACTGCTCTGTGGAATATGGGGAAAATGGTTGTATAAGCCCCTACTTTAGTCTTAATAAATATAATTTTGAACACTAAATGAATTGTAAGGCATAACTAATTGTGAAAAAAAATCCTTCTCATTGTGTATTCTTTCCAACTGTATGAAAATCTTGATAGTGGTCACTGCTAAAATTAGATATCGATGTCGGAGCAGATTACCCAGATGACTATATAATGTGATCTCAAAAGTAAGTGGTCATGTGGTTTTCTAAGTTTAAAAATACCTATCTTTGCAGCGTGGCTCAGATAGGAAATACCTGTTTGCAATGAGGAGTGGTGATTTATGCTTGACTGTTCACACTGATCTAGGACATCAATAAACAACATTTTGCAGGACTTTTTCAGGTAACAAGGACTTATTTGGTTATTTGAGAAAAGAAATTTTGGTCCAAACTGTTGGATACCACCTTTAATACATTAAGACATATATCAAGCAATCGTAACAAAGGTCATTTAAAACTGAGGTATGGTTGAACGAACTCTTCAGCATTTCAAGCCTAATTTTTCTCCCTATTCCCTGACAAACCGACAAAACACAAGAAAGAGCACAGATGTAAGACATCCAAGGTGCTGGACAGTGCATGCTCTTTAAACAAGAAGAAGACTCTTTTAACTTAACACTCTCCTAAACTGTTGAATCATTACATAAATATTTGAGAGTAGCGAACGGTAACTGATAGGAACTAGAGTATCTGTGTACATGTGAAAGGAGTTTTTTTTACTTTTTACAAATTGGGAGATTTCTTATTTTTATGTAAACAAAGAAGAAAGTTATCTGTTTCCAAATAGGGAGATTTCTGAAAATGTGTAAAACACTCCTCATTTTCAACCTTAAAAAGTGAAAGTCTCCCTCCAAAGATGGAAGAGTTCACATGTATGTATCTGATACTTGGCTTTCTTTCTTGTTGTTTGCTACATCTGTAATTGCAAGCTGCATTGGTAATATCGGCCTACTTAGCTTATTTTGTTTAACAAGACCTCGCCAAACAGTTGCAAAAGGTAATTAAGTCCCGTATTCACCAACCATTCTTAAGCCTAAGTCATGACTTAAGCCCAAGTGAATATTTTCATACCGACAAAAATAAGCTTTTTTATGAAGTGTCAATGTTATTTTAAGCTTCAAGTAGCAAAGTAAAATTTTAATGCAAAAATACACACATGTAAATACATAATCAAGATATTGTGGATTGAAATCCATGACTTACTTACTTCTTACTTAAGAATGGTTGGTATATATAGGCCTTAGTTCTGGATCCAGCCTTGTTATATGATGTATTCACCTTTAGGCATTTATAAAAACTCATCTCAAAAGACAGAACAGGTCCCATATATCCTTCCACCTGCTCTGTTTTTTATTTAACCCCATTTTAGTTATTTTTGAACAATCTGATTATTTATAACCAGACAGAGTGCTAAGGACTACAACAAGTTGTGCAGATCCTAATTAGATATTTTCCAGTGGCAGCTGCCTCATCTGGATCTACAGTTTTTGCTTTAGCCAGATAAATATAGGCTAAGCAGATTAGGAATTAATGAAAGCACGTACAGATCATTGCTTCCCAGAAAATTACTGTTCTTATCTAAATTTACATTTAAATTAAATATTTCTTGAAACAATTTTCTTGTTAACAAAAATGATAATAATTATGCAGCACAGTAAACTCAGAAACCACTGGTTTTATTGTCTTATTGAAATAAAATGAACATGATTCAGTATAAGTGCTCAATTAAGTTCAGCTTCATTTCACTTAATGACTTCTCTAATTTAATTTACTAAATAACATTCATTGTGTTCGATATGTTTGATATCTTGTTTCATTAAATTTATAAATGCAGAACATTGTTAGTGCTGATCATTATGAAATAATTTCATGCTTTTACAGTTTTAAGATTACTAAGATTAAACAGTATTATATAGTTATCATTGAATCGCACCATCTCCAGACAACTGAAATACTGCTGGTGGGACAATAAACGCAATAAACAAACACTGGATTAGCGACCCTATATTTATAATTTGTTTTGAAAATGCCTATTGGGTGATGTCACAGGTTTTAAGAAGCAAACATTTTCTTTTTTTAACAGAAATTATTATTCTATTTTAGGTATTAAAAACACATTGTTACATTTATCCTAAAGTGCTTGGTTTCTTTTGTTGTGTCTTCTAAAGAACTACTACATAAACAATAATACACGTTAAAAATTATGAAAACATTAATGCTCTGCATCAACTTTTTCTTGTGCCTTTTTGTGAAACATTAACAACAGTTATCCAGAGGTGGAAGGTGTGACCTTTGAACTCTTGCCTAAAGTTGAAATCAACAAATGAAATGTTTCCCTGACATTGAGAGACAATAGATTTGCACGATTCACAAACTAGCATGAAATAACAGTTTTATCACCTGTTCAAGCATGTGTTGTCTTTATCTGAATGACTGAAGTAGAATAAAATTTTAACAAGAGGGCCTTGATGGCCCTTAATCGCTCACCTGATGACACAGGCTTTTAATAGGCTCAAATCTGGCATCAAGTACTTAAGAGTTATTAACTTTAGAAATCTTCGGTGAAAATTGGACCATTAGTGTGGCCACCGGGTTGGTAACATTTTCTAGAATTTTACCAAGTAACCTACTGAATCCACATGACCCACTTTAAAACATATGTAAGATTTCATACTGGCAAACATTCTGGCCAAGTTTGGTGTAGATTGGGCCATCAATGTGCCTCTAAGTGTTTTCACAAGGTTTTTCTAAAATGTGACCTACTTTTTGACCGCATGTGACCCAATACTAAACTCATCCAAGATTTCATGCAGGCAAACATTCTGATCAAGTTTAGTGAAGATTGGGCCATAAATGGGGCCTCTAGTGTGTTCACAAGCTTTTTCTAAGATTTGACCTAGTGTCCTATTTTTTGACCCCATGTGACACAGTTATGAACTCATTCAAGATTTCATGCAGACAAACATTCTGACCGAGTTTGGTGAAGATTGGGCTATAAATGTGGTCTCTAGTGTGTTCACAAGTTTTACCTAAAATTTGACCAAGTGACTTATTTTTTTAACCCAGGTGACCCAATAATGAACTCATCCAAGATTTCATGAAGACAAACATTCTGACCAACTTTGATGAAGATTGGATAAAAGCTGTGGGTGTTCACAAGCGGTATCACAAAAGCTCACCTTGAGCACATTGTGCTGCATTCTTTTATAAAACAAAGAATTGAATAATGGCATCATCAATGACTAAAACATCACAAGCAGGTAAAAGGTAATATTGGTTTGTTGTTTATACTGGCAGTATGTGTATTTGACACTATCTGTCTCTGACATTGTCTTTCTGTGACATGACTGTATATGTGACATTATTGTGTATATGACATTATCTGTCTGTGGCATTGTCTTTCTGTGACATTAATGTGTATGTGACATTATCTGTCTGTGGCATTGTCTTTCTGTGACATGACTGTGTATGTGACATTATTGTGTATATGACATTATCTGTCTGTGGCATTGTCTTTCTGTGACATGATTGTGTATGTGACATTATTATGTATGTGACATTATCTGTCTGTGGCATTGTCTTTCTGTGACATGATTGTGTATGTGACATTATTGTGTATATGACATTATGTGTCTGTGGCATTGTCTTTCTGTGACATGATTGTGTATGTGACATTATTATGTATGTGACATTATCTGTCTGTGGCATTGTCTTTCTGTGACATGATTGTGTATGTGACATTATTATGTATGTGACATTATCTGTCTGTGACATTGTCCTTCGGTGACATGATTGTGTATGTGACATTATTGTGTTTGTGGCATTATCTCTCTGTGACATTGTCCTTCGGTGACATGATTGTGTATGTGACATTATTGTGTTTGTGGCATTATCTCTCTGACATCTGTCTGTGACATTATTGTGTAGGTTACATTATTTTGAATGTGACATAGTTGTGCATCAGACAGTGTTGTATATCTGACATTTTTGTGCATCTGAAAATACATGTATCTGACATCATTTTGTATATGACAACATTTGGCATCAGATATTATTGTGTATATGACAATATTTGATATCTGACATTATTGTATATCTGACATTACTGTGTATCATACATTATTGTATATCTGACATTATTGTGTATCATACATTATTGTATATCTGACATTATTGTGTATCTGACAACATTTGGTATCTGACATTACTGTGTATCTGACATCATTGTGTATGGAACATTAGTGAGTATATGACATTGTTGTGTATCTGACATTGTTATGTATCTGAAATAGTTTTGTATTTGGTATTGTTGTCTTCTGATCCAAGGTGTCAGATTATAAAATATAATGTAACCATTTAAAGGTGGTATCCGACAGTTTGCTTATGTCAAATCAATGTAACAATACCTTACTACTGTAGTGGGGGATTAGGGCAGGATTTCTGCATAAACGTATTCTTTTTGATAAGTAAACAGTCTGCATTGTTAGACAGTCCAAATCGCGATAGAAACACTCTAAAAGTTCAGTCATTCCAAATCTATAAATAAGTATGATAGTTATCTCTGCTAAAAAAAGACACCAACGTTAGAGCGGAATACCCAGATGATGATATAATGTAATCTAAAAAATGAGCTGTGACATGGTTATCCTAGTTAAAAATAGCTATCCCTGCAGCGTGTCTCAGATAGGAAATACCTGTTTGGAATAAAAAAGGGGATTTATGTTTTACTGTTCACACAGATCTAGGGCATCAATTAACAGCATTTTGCAAGACTTTTTTCAGGTAACAATGATTTATTTGGTTATTTGAGAAAAAATATTTTGGTCCAAGTCAGATATCAACTTTAAAGGAAAACTCATAAAATGACTAATGTCAAAATAGAACTTTTTCAAGTTGCTTATTTATGACAGTAGTTTGTGAGCAAATTGTAACCTAACACCAAAAACACAATCACAATAGAGTGACTCCTGGCTCAAATGCATTATGTATGAAGGGAACCTTCACAGCATAATGAAAGGCAATGAATCCATATTGAATGGGTCATAAACTGTTCATATCACACCAAAAAATGACTGTCCATTCATCAATAAATAAATCAATACTTGCATAGCACAAGTTGAATAGTTGACATATTAAACACACAAAAAAAAAACATGCTGTTGTTTGTGAAACTGCTTGTCAGTACTTGTCGATGAAGCGGCAGAGAACCAGTTGTAATGAACCCAAAATTTAAACATAAACCTGATAAGCTTATCAACAAAGTAACCTTGCATCATTGTTTCTGTTATTTGTACACAGTATATGGTTGATTCTTACACAATGGACAAAATCGGCCAGATCAACATATAATGATTGTACCATGCATTATTTTCTGGTATATGCATGGTGAAACATATTACTAATTCCCATGTTTTTTATAAAAATGCTCAAGCTTCATACAATTTGTATATCCATGGAATTTATTTGAGCGCATAAAAAAGATAACATTATTCAATATTTTCTGTCTCAAAATATATAAATATATATGGTAGTTGATATTAGTTGATTTACTATGTTTTTACACAACACTTAATAAAAACAACAAATGATGTCAAATATTGATTGATGACATCATGAAAACAGGGGAAGTAATTCAATGTAAATAATCTGGCACATTTATACCCCTTTAACAATTTCACTGACAAGTAAATGTGTTAAAAAGGAATAAGATTTAGCACCATATATCACAGGATAATACTCAATGTTTTTTTCAGATGCGTAATTAAGCACCTAGATTACTGTGTACCCAAACATAACACTGTATTATTTTGTGATATATCAAGCCAAACTTAATTTCATTTTCATCTTTTTTTTCATTTAAATGTTAAATCCTTTAGCTGTCTTCTGATTGGATGATTGGATTATATGTTTTTTTTCTTGTTATTTCTTTGTTTATTTGGTTTATCGTCCCACCAAGAGTATTTCAGTTATTTCAAGACGGTGTCCATTAGAAGCAGATATAGTGCTGCCTTTAGTGT
The DNA here is from genome assembly GCA_007844125.1 of Sinonovacula constricta. Lineage (NCBI taxonomy): Eukaryota > Metazoa > Mollusca > Bivalvia > Cardiida > Solecurtidae > Sinonovacula > Sinonovacula constricta. The sequence goes on from CM017570.1 coordinate 53,553,181, forward strand.
GTATAGCATGCTGTGAACACCTGGCATGATATCACACCCAGTCACATTATCCGAACCCTCGGTCAACCTGCCCTTATATTTGCTTGAGCGTTAGCAAGGGAGCTATAATACTACCATTTTTACTGCTTTGGTATGTCACAGTCGGGATCAAACCCGAGGCCTCCCGTACCTTGAGCCGATGCTCTATAGATCGCACTACCAGGTATGGTCTCTTGTTATTTGTATACTGTATACTTTTGGTTTGCTATCAAGGTCTGCACATATATAATATATATCTAAGATACAGCAGGCTGACAAATAATATAGTCCATACTATGTATGAGGTAGAACTGGAACATGAACTTCCTGCTGAAAAACTGGTACAGAAGCTAGACCTACAAAGCAATACATATTAGAGTAACATCCATGCTGGGCTACCTTCATAGATAGATAAACATGACAATGTCCTATGAGCATTGCAATGTGTACCAAGTTCAAAAAGGCACAGTCAACCCAACAGTTACCACCTCAGAATGGTCAGTTGGCAAAAGGGACCAGCTGGGGTGCTTAAACCTGAGCTCTAACCTCACACTTTCTGAGGGGTTTCTCAGATGCAAGAACCAAGCACAGACTGGAGAGGAAAACACCAGAAAAGAGTGGAATGTTATGCATAGCTGCCCCATAAGGAGACCCAGGAAAACCTGGAAAATCAAACTTGAAGAGGTCTGCCTAGCTTCAGGACCAATGGTCACAGCAGACGCGTATCAAAAAAAGAGGAAATTAAAATACTCTACCAGCATGCAGTCCAGTACACTGGAAGGAATATGTTAATTGGATGATGATGACAATGATGATGACGGAATAAACTCATTATGGAATTTAGGCACTGTTTCCCTAATTAGGGGTTATTTCCAATTAATTAAGGCTTCAATGTTTTTCTAATGTATCTGTTTTTAGCACACAATATATAGTGTTACTAATATCATTATATGGAAAGTCTATTTGTATAATAATACCCAGATGTATTATGTTTGTTAAAATGATTCTAATCATCCAAACATATCCTTTGTTTTTTGCATAGATGATATTCCAAAGTAAATACGTAGCTGCAATTATGCAAAATGTGATCCAAACAGATCTCAGCATGCATTGACTGACTGATATTAAAACTATTTGCATGGGATTGATAAATTCTTGATGAGCAGTGTTCAACCCCGTGGACCATGGACCATGGATCGAGTCCACCAAAATCTTGTGTCGGTCCATTAAATGGACCGATGGTCCACCAGACATTCAGCCACAATATTTCGAAATTCTGAATTATTATGAAAACATTTATACTAAACAACCCTTTACAGCCTTTTACTGAACCCAACTACTCATAACACCAGGTCAGCATACATGTACCAACCTTTTGTTTCAAAATTACAGAATCATACTGGTCCAATAACATTTAGTCGTGTCCAGTAGATTTTGCCAGCCTGGTAGACCAAAGGTCCAGCAAAGACTGGATGAGCATTCTAAAAGATGAAAAACTGGGACTAGGGGTGTTCGAGGCCGAGTGGTGTGAATTACCTCCCTTGCCACTCCTTAGCTCATCAATGTGTGGGTTTGTTTCAGGAATAAGCCAAGAACTTTCATGTGCTGAGGTCTTCCAGCTGACCTTCGATGTACTGGTGGTTATAACCAGTTATTTGCCCCAGTTTATCTCAACCATTAGCTTTAGGGGATTTGGGGCATTATTTCTACATAAACTCATACTTTAGTCTAAATAAAGACGATTTTGAACACTAACTATATTGTTAGACAGTAACAATCAAGAAAAAAATACTCCAAATGTTCATTCTTTCCAGCTCTATAAAAAGCATGATAGTGTAAAAGTTGACGTCTTAGCTGATTACTTGAAATTGAAAAATGAGACCATTCTGAATATTAATATTGTATCACAAACAAGGCTAAGGTATTTTCCATTCATCAAATGGGGCCTTCATAAGTATCAAACAGAAATGAAACTGGGGTTTGTTTAGTTTACCTTGAGAATAATAAGACTGCTAAGACATTGATGTTAGAAAGTAAAGGTCCCAGGTTTGACCCAGCTGACCTAACACAGCATGATAATCCAATTTACAACAGCAGCTCCAGGATTTTACAACCTGAGTTTTCACTACCTGAGTTTTTACAATCTGAATTTTTACTACCCGAGTTTTAAAAGTCTGAGTTTCTACAACCCAAGTTTTTACAATCTAAGTTTTCACTACCTGCATTTTCACTACCTGAGTTTTTACAATCTGAGCTTTTACTACCTGAGTTTTTACAATCTGAGTTTTTACTACCTGAGTTTTTACAATCTAAGTTTTCAATACTTGAGTTTTTATAATCTGAGTTTTCAATACTTGAGTTTTTACAATCTGAGTTTTTACTACTTGAGTTTTTACAATTTGAGTTTTTACAATCTTAGTTTTCAACACTTGAGTTTTTGCAATCTAAATTTTTACTACCTGAGGTTTTACAATCTTAGTTTTCAAAACTTGAGTTTTTGCATTCTGAGTTTTTACTACCTGAGGTTTTACAATCTTAGTTTTTACTACTTGAGTTTTTGCAATCTGATTTTTAACTACTTGAGTTTTTATAATCTGAGTTTTCAATACTTGAGTTTTTACAATCTGAGTTTTCAATACTTGAGTTTTTACAATCTGAGTTTTTACTACCTGAGGTTTTACAATCTGAGTTTTCAATACTTGAGTTTTTACAATCTGAGTTTTTTCTACCTGAGGTTTTACAATCTGAGTTTTCAATACTTGAGTTTTTATAATCTGAGTTTTCAAACCTTGAGTTTTTACAATTTGAGTTTTTACTACTTGAGTTTTTACAATTTGAGTTTTTACAATCTTAGTTTTCAATACTTGAGTTTTTGCAATCTAAATTTTTACTACCTGAGTTTTTACAATCTTAGTTTTCAATACTTGAGTTTTTGCAATCTTGAGTTTTTACTACTTGAGTTTTTACAATCTGAGTTTTCAATACTTGAGTTTTTACAATCTGAGTTTTTACTACCTGAGGTTTTACAATCTGAGTTTTCAATACTTGAGTTTTTACAATCTGAGTTTTTACTACCTGAGTTTTTACAATCTGAGTTTTCAATACTTGAGTTTTTGCAATCTGATTTTTTACTACTTGAGTTTTTATAATCTGAGTTTTCAATACTTGAGTTTTTACAATCTAAGTTTTCAATACTTGAGTTTTTGCAATCTGAGTTTTCAATACTTGAGTTTTTGCAATCTGATTTTTAACTACTTGAGTTTTTACAATCTGAGTTTTCAATACTTGAGTTTTTACAATCTGAGTTTTTACTACTTGAGTTTTTACAATCTGAGTTTTCACTACTTGAGGTTTTACAATCTGAGTTTTCAATACTTGAGTTTTTACAATCTGAGTTTTTACTACTTGAGTTTTTACAATCTGAGTTTTCAATACTTGAGTTTTTACAATCTGAGTTTTTACTACTTGAGGTTTTACAATCTGAGTTTTCAAACCTTGAGTTTTTACAATCTGAGTTTTTACTACTTGAGTTTTTACAATTTGAGTTTTTACAATCTTAGTTTTCAATACTTGAGTTTTTGCAATCTAAATTTTTACTACCTGAGTTTTTACAATCTTAGTTTTCAATACTTGAGTTTTTGCAATCTTGAGTTTTTACTACTTGAGTTTTTACAATCTGAGTTTTCAATACTTGAGTTTTTGCAATCTGATTTTTAACTACTTGAGTTTTTATAATCTGAGTTTTCAATACTTGAGTTTTTACAATCTGAGTTTTTACTACCTGAGTTTTTACAATCTGATTTTTCAATACTTGAGTTTTTACAATCTGAATTTTCAATACTTGAGTTTTTACAATCTGAGTTTTCAATACTTGAGTTTTTACAATCTATGTTTTTACCACTTGAGTTTTTGCAATCTAAATTTTTACTACCTGAGTTTTCACAACCTGAATTTTTACTACCCGAGTTTTTTACAACCTGAATTTTTACTACCCGAGTTTTTACAACCTGAATTTTTATTACCTGAGTTTTTACAATCCAAGTTTTCAATACTTGAGTTTTTGCAATCTGAGTTTTCACTACTTGAGTTTTTACAATCTGAGTTTTCACTACCTGAGTTTTTACAATCTGAGTTTTCAATACTTGAGTTTTTACAATCTGAGTTTTCAATACTTGAGTTTTTACAATCTGAGTTTTTACTACCTGAGTTTTCAATACCTGAGTTTTGGTTCTACCCAGGAATTGGACCTCTGAGATAAATGGGCCTCAACAGACATAAAAGCTTGCTCCGTACTGTAATAATTGATAAATTGAACAAACAAGACTGGATATAGTCTTCAAGAAAACAGGAAGGCTCCATTTTAAATAGACAAAAACAACCAAACAGACAGTAGCAGAAATTCAGTTGATGGCTTTCTCAACAGAAATGCACGTGCTGTAATGCAGTTTTCAAACATTTTATTATTCATGTCTGAAGCTTATCGGACTGGTAATGTTAATATTTTTTTAATTTTGCCATTTAATGAAATCTTTTTCTGGCTCACTTTCTGACAAAGCTAAATTGCTTTTATTAAACTGAAGAAAGTCTTTAATGGTCTAATTTAACACAATTTGTTCTTGTCAGTAATGCTCATTGTGAATATGGCCTCTATTTTATGAAGAAAAAAAGATCCTTATGAAGTCTTGCCTAATGCAAAACACACAAGTTTTAGAAAATATCCCGGTGACATGAAGGAAACTTTATAACATTGGCATTCATTTACAGATCAGATACAGTTCTAAGATTTTTCTTCTGCAGAAAATACAATCAAATAATGAATACAGATTTAAATGGCCGCAGGGCCATGAAAGACAAAATGTGGCTTCTTGCATTTTTAGCTGGATGATAGGGAGAGAATGTGTAAACGGTCCGGTTAGCTCAGTCAGAAGAGTATTCGCCCTGATAGTGCATGACCTGTGGGCATAGTGCATAAGGTGCCCTAATTCTTTCTTGACGCTTTTTTTCACACTAAGTAACGTGCATACAATTGAAAAATACATGAAAAATAAAACTGTTTCTTAAAATACATTTTTATAAAAAAAAAAAAAAATCCATGAAATTTCTTTAAAGCAAATGTATCAGGTTTATTGTCCCACCAAGAGTATTTCAGTTATCTGGAGATGTTTAAAAGCAACCTTATTGTCTTTCTTTAGTGCCCATAGACATATTTTACACGTATGAATTGTGTATTGCACACACACAAAATATTACACTATATATTTAATTCATGAAACAGAAAAAGAAGCAAGAAGATTCATGACTATGAAAAATAACTTTTACATACCACATTAATGCACATATTGTCTTAAATCAAACTGACAATATTTTTTTTAGCTTGCTTAGTCACATTTACCTTGTTTTTCCAAGAGAATATCAAACTGACCATACTGCTGCACATTTTCGGCCATTCTGCTGACATCATGACTTACGTTATGTAATTTACATTCCACTTGATTTCAAATGATTCTGCTTTGCATTCATTTCAAGCCCTCAAACAACAATACAATACATTTTTGTTTTCAGTATACAGTCAACATTTAACAACATAAGCTGTAAAGGTTTTGACTGATTTAACAACATAAGCTGTAAAGGTTTTGACTGATTTAACAACATAAGCTGTAAAGGTTTTGACTGATTTAACAACATAAGCTGTAAAGGTTTTGACTGATTTAACAACATAAGCTGTAAAGGTTTTGACTGATTTAACAACATAAGCTGTAAAGGTTTTGACTGATTTAACAACATAAGCTGTAAAGGTTTTGACTGATTTAACAACATAAGCTGTAAAGGTTTTGACTGATTTAACAACATAAGCTGTAAAGGTTTTGACTGATTTAACAACATAAGCTGTAAAGGTTTTGACTGATTTAACAACATAAGCTGTAAAGGTTTTGACTGATTTAACAACATAAGCTGTAAAGGTTTTGACTGATTTAACAACATAAGCTGTAAAGGTTTTGACTGATTTAACAACATAAGCTGTAAAGGTTTTGACTGATTTAACAACATAAGCTGTAAAGGTTTTGACTGATTTAACAACATAAGCTGTAAAGGTTTTGACTAATTTAACAACATAAGCTGTAAAGGTTTTGACTGACATTAAATTACATCAAACTTAAGAAACTGAATATGTTGTTTCATTGCTATTACAAGGAGAATTTGAATGACTAGAGATTCTACATGGTGTGTGTCAGTATACCATTACCATGTTTATAATATGTAGCTCACATGCATAAATAAACATCATTAAAATATTTATATTGTCTTGAAGGTTATAAATCAAAAACATTTTTATCACCATAAAAATATTTAATCTATATTCTACCTGAAGCAGTGGGGCAGTACACAAATTTCTAGGACCAACCCATGGTAGTTAAACACTTAACATTATCTAGAATAAATTTAAATTAATTTATTGATATGTATATGTATAAAAAGGGTAAACATACTTCTACAACTAAATGGTGGTATCAGACAGTTTGGACCAAAATATTTTTTCTCAAATAACCAAATACATGTAAGTCATTGTTACCTGGAAAGATCCTGCAAAATGCAGCTTATTGATGCCCTTGATCTGTGTGAACAGTGAAACATAAATCCCCATTCCTCATTGCTAACAAGTATTTCCTATCTGAGCCATGCTGCAAAGATAGCTATTTTTAACTAGGAAAACAACGCATTTTTGAGATTACGTTATATCATCATCCGGGTAATCTGCCCTGACGTCAGTAACTATTTTTAGCAGAGATCACTATCGTGCTTATTTATAGATTTGGAATGATTGAACTATTTGAGTGTTTTATAGCGATTTGTACTGTCCAACAATATAGGCAGTGTTCAAAACCGTCTTTACTTGTACTAAAGTATGAGTTTATGCAGAACTTATGCCCGAATTCCCCAAAGCAGGGGTAAGGTATTGTTACATGGATTTAATATCGGCAAACGGTTAAATACCACCTTTAAAACAGAATTATGTTAATTTCTAAATATTTAATTTCTATGTAGTGGTTAGTCACTCATATTTTAGCAACTTAAAACCTTTATCTATACATTGTTCAAGTACATAGAAAATAAAGGTATATGGTAGTTATGTAGGTTTTGTGTCAAACTTTCACCCTTTAAAGGTCATATGATGCAGAACAATGTAACAATAACAAATAAACAAGTGCACACAATCTATTTTACTTGTAGTTTTACGATTAGAACAATTTCTCATCCAGTAAAAAAAAATCACAACGTGTGCCACCTTTCAGACAACAGAAAATTCTAAATAATTCTAGACAAACCTCATTACTGCCAATTACAGACAAGCTGATGGTAATATTCTGTCAATTGCCAGTAAATACGATGTATTCAGTGCCTTCAGCAATTTGATCTTGTTTGTGGCTACCTGGCAATATGTTGTCACTGCTTCTGTACAATTCCACTAAATGTCTTCAGTGCCATAAATGTTTTAAAGAAAAAAAAAAAAAAAAGAAAAAAAAAAAAAAAAAGAAAAAAAAAATTTTGTCGCCCTGGTGGTTATTACAAGAAACTTGAGCTCCTTCAGCGCTTTGATTTCTTTTCTGTCATTACCATTTGGCATCATATTCTCAGCAATTATCAGTCTGTAAGCCGGTCAAGCCTGCCAAATCATGGACCATAAGCTGAATTATTCAAAGCCAGGAAATGACCACTCTTAACCTGTTAGACTTAAATTGGTCAGAAATATACAAATAGCCAGCAGATCAGAAGCTGACTACTTTATGATGATTAGTCTCTTGAAATATGTAGTAAAGTGTGAAGAGATATGTTTTAGTGAAGTTTGTGGCAAATAATGCTAGATGGGTGGTCGATAAATGTAACTAGTAAAAGGTTTTAAAATGAGGATGAGGAGGAAATGTGCTGAAGCATCTTGTTAATGGTGTGGCAATTATCCGGCTAATATTATCCAATATCCCCCACCAGAGGGAGATAGGGGGCTGATTGCTTGTAGCACTTTTTCGTCACACAGACACTGAGCGCACTTGTTATATTTATTTGTTGTTTTAAGTGTTTACTAATATCACATGTATTATACAAATTATTATATAACTTATGCATGTTTTTTTTAATTATAACTATTATTTCAAAACACACCTAAACGAAATGTAAAATAAGCATAAAAACCTAAATAAAAAGCTACTAAATGGAGATTTATTTTTTGCTTTGGAGTATTAACATTATTATCATAATTATAGTAATCATTATTATTATTATTATTATTATGTATTTTTTTATTATTATCATCATAATTAATAATTTTTTAATATTATTATCATTTTTAAGTTATCCCATCAATATTATAATTATCAATTATATTATTAAAGTATGATATTATTTATTACTATTATCATTATTATCATTATCAGTAGTAGTATTATCATAATTAACTTCTACCATCTAATAATATCATTATGAATTATATTATTATATTATGATATTATATTATTATTATTATCATCATTATCATTATTAAAGTCTCCCACTGATATTATCATTATAAAGTTTCTATCATTTTACCCATCATCATGATCATCATCATCATCCTTTTAAGCTTCTATCATAAATCATATTACAATTATTATTGTTGTAATAACAATATAAAAAGGTTCTACTTTCATTATATTTTTTATAATACTTATTATTATTATTTACTTTTATTACTACAATTATAAGGTTGTATAACTACTGTTACTATTACTGCCTTGTACAGGTAACCCTATGTTTGTGTGTGTGTGTCCTATGTGTGTGTGTGTGTGTGTGTGTTTATTTGTGTGTGGCGTGTTGTACAATTGCAACATAACAATTGCACTCTGTCAAGTTAATTTCCACTGACTTTAAAATCCAAGGACTGCAGGGCTGGTTTGAACAAAAAACCTTACCAATACTCAGGGCTTCTTCACACAAGATCAAATCATTGAATTCCTGAGGAGATACAATTAACTCTTCAAGAAAAAGTTGGTCAAATTGACATTCTTTGAAATTTTGGTCAAAAACAACACCAATTATGGAAACAAAATATTACTCCAGATCACTTGATTGTGCTGTCATCAGGACTGGGAGATTCAAAAGCATCAGGATGTTTTTCAACTATTTTTTATCTGTTTTTCAGTCAACAATCTTGCACATCTCCACATTACCCATCTAGTATTGATTTATATCATGTGTACATGTCAGTCATAAACAATACTGATGGCCTAGATAGTAATAATGGTAACAATTGTCTACTTAGTGAGAATTGCCTTGATGGAGGCAATGGCCTAGATAGTGCTGACTGCCTAGATAGTGCCAATTGCCTAGATAGTGCCGACAGCCTAGATAGTGCTGACTGACTAGATAGTGCCAATTGCCTAGATAGTGCCGACTGCCTAGATAGTGCCAATTGCCTAGATAGTGCCGACAGCCTAGATAGTGCTGACTGACTAGATAGTGCCAATTGCCTAGATAGTGCCGACTGCCTAGATAGTGCCGACTGACTAGATAGTGCCAACTGACTAGATAGTGCCAATTGCCTAGATAGTGCCGACTGCCTAGATAGTGCCAATTGCCTAGATAGTGCTGACAGCCTAGATAGTGCTGACTGACTAGATAGTGCCAATTGCCTAGATAGTGCCGACAGCCTAGATAGTGCCGACTGTCTAGATAGTGCCAATTGCCTAGATAGTGCCGACAGCCTAGATAGTGCTGACTGACTAGATAGTGCCAATTGCCTAGATAGTGCCGACAGCCTAGATAGTGCCAATTGCCTAGATAGTGCCGACTGACTAGATAGTGCCAATTGCCTAGATAGTGCCAATTGCCTAGATAGTGCCGACTGACTAGATAGTGCCGACTGACTAGATAGTGCCAATTGCCTAGATAGTGCCAATTGCCTAGATAGTGCCAATTGCCTAGATAGTGCTGACTGACTAGATAGTGCCAATTGCCTAGATAGTGCTGACTGACTAGATAGTGCCAATTGCCTAGATAGTGCTGACTGACTAGATAGTGCCAATTGCCTAGATAGTGCTGACTGACTAGATAGTGCCAATTGCCTAGATAGTGCTGACTGACTAGAAAGTGTCAATTGCCTAGATAGTGCTGACTGCCTAGATAGTGCCAATTGCCTAGATAGTGCTGACTGCCTAGATAGTGCTGACTGACTAGATAGTGCCAATTGCCTAGATAGTGCTGACTGACTAGATAGTGCCAATTGCCTAGATAGTGCTGACTGCCTAGATAGTGCCAATTGCCTAGATAGTGCTGACTGCCTAGATAGTGCCAATTGCCTAGATAGTGCCGACTGCCTAGTTAATGATCATTGCCTCAGACAGATCCTACAGAAAAGTGGCTGATCCTTCCACCCAAAAGTGGCTGATCTTCCCACCCAAAAGTGGCTGATCCTTCCACCCAAAACTGGCTGATCTTCCCACCCAAAAGTGGCTGATCCTTCCACCCAAAACTGGCTGATCTTCCCCACCAGAAACTGGCTTATCTTCCTATTGGAAACTGACTGATTTTCCTACTGAAAAATGGTTGATCTTCCCACCAGAAACTGGCTTATTTTCCCACCATAAACTGCCTTATCTTTCCACTGGAAATGGGTAGATCTTCCCATGAGAAACTGACTGATCTTCACACCAAAAACTGGCTCATCTTCCCACCAGAAACTGGCTAATCTTCCTACAGGAAACTTCCCATAAGAAACTGGACAATTTTCCTACCAGAAATTGACTGATCTTCCCACCAGAAACCTGCTGATTTTCCTACTGGATACTGGCTGACCTTCCCTGGCTGACTTTTCCGTGGAAACTGGCTACCTTCTAAGTGGAAATTGACTGATCTGCTCTTGTTAATTTTCCCATGGTAATTGGCTGATCTTCCCACCAGAAACTGGCTGATCTTCCTACCAGAAACTGGCTGATCTTCCCTGGCTGACCTTCCCACCAGAAACTGGCTGATCTTCCCTGGCTGACCTTCCCACCAGAAACTGGCTGATCTTCCCTGGCTGATCTTCCCTGACTGACCTTCCCACAAGAAAACTGGCTGATCTCCCCTGGCTGATCTTTCCACCAGAAACTGGCTGATCTTCCCTGGCTGATCTTCCAACCAGAAACTGGCTGATCTTCCCTGGCTGATCTTTTAATGAGAAACCGGCTGATCTTCCCTGGCTGATCTTCCCACCAGAAACTGGCTGATCTTCCCTGGCTGATCTTCCCTCCAGAAACTGGCTGATCTTCCCTGGCTGATCTTCCTACCAGAAACTGGCTGATCTTCCCTGGCTGATCTTCCCACCAGAAACTGGCTGATCTTCCAACCTGAAACTAGCTGATCTTCCCACCAGAAACTGGCAGATCTTCCAAACAGAAACTGGCTGATCTTCCCACCAGAAACTGGCTGATCTTCCCTGGCTGGTCTTCCCACTAGAAACTGGCTGATCTTCCCTGGCTGACCTTCCCTGGCTGATTTTCCCACCAGAAACTGGCTGATCTTCCCTGGCTGATCATCCCACCAGAAACTGGCTGATCTTCCCTGGCTGATCTTCCTACCAGAAACTGGCTGATCTTCCCTGGCTGATCTTCCCACCAGAAACTGGCTGATCTTCCCTGGCTGATCTTCCCACCAGAAACTGATTGATCTTCCCTGGCTGACCTTCCCACCAGAAACTGATTGATCTTCCCTGGCTGACCTTCCCACCAGAAACTGATTGATCTTCCCTGGCTGACCTTCCCACCAGAAACTGATTGATCTTCCCTGGCTGATCTTCCCTGGCTGATCTTCCCACCAGAAACTGGCTGATCTTCTCTGGCTGACCTTCCCACCAGAAACTGGCTGATCTGGACGTGCACTATTTGCTGAAACCTTAATAATGCCCGATTAGAAGGCTCATAGTTAATAATCCCTATAAACATTGCCCATGAAATGTAATGAGATACACTGTTAGAGACTTGGCAGCCAATAGTTTCACACATTACTATCCATTAATGCTCTGAGTTTCAATCAGCAATTTTGTTTTCATGCTCATAAATTTATTTTTATTTGATTTCCATACTGTTGGAATAAATGTGATTAAAATGCTTCACAGAAAGAATACATCAAAATGCAAAATGAGACAAAAGCATGTAATTTTTAAATTTATTTTCTTACAATACAACAGTGTTTTACTCAACATTTCTGTAAAACATTATTTCTACTTTACCAATATTACTTCCTCAATAATTGATCCATTGTAAATTTCCATATTTTTTAAATACATTTGTTTAAAAATCTTTGCAGAAAGAACAAACCAAAATGCAATATGAGACAAAACACAATTTTACACAACATATTTTCAGTATCACAAACCTTTTTATAAATCATTATTACATTATTACTTGTTGACAACATTTTCATCATTCATAATTTAATTCCTATTTTGTAAGATATAACTTGAATAAACATTCCTTATACAAAGAACAAGCTGTAACATGCAAAAACTAGACAGAACACATATATGTTCACACATAATTTACATCAGCATTATTTCAATTGTTTGTCCCTGTGCTATAAATAATTGACATTTGTAGTTAATTTCCATACCTCTGAATGAAGTATTCCACACCAACAACGTCCCAACAGTGCAGCAAAATGCAAACAAATTTCCATGATCTAATAGAATAGTTTCTATTTGAAACATATACACTGACATCAAACCAGTAACCAACAGCATCCCAACAGTGCAGCAAAGACAAACAAATATCCATGATCTAATCAAACAGTTTTCTATTTGAAACCTATACACTGTAGGTCCCCATACTGACATCACACCAGTAACAATGCTATACACAATTCTCAAGGAATATTCATCAAAACCTAAGAATTGTTCATACATTGATATAGATATTCACATAAATGCAGACCTGTCAATGCAGACCATACTCAAATCTAGGCCAACCATAGCCAAATCAATGCAGACCATAGTCAAATCAATGCAACCAGAGTCAAATCTATGCCAACCAGTCAAATCGATGCAGACCATAGTCAAATCTATGCAACCATAGTCAAATATATGCCAACCATAGCCAAATCAATGCAGACCATAGTCAAATCAATGCTGACCATAGTTAAATCTATGCTGACCATAGTCAAATCAATGCTGACCATAGTCAATTCAATGCTGACTATAGTCAAATCTATGCTGACCATAGTCAAATCTATGCTGACCATAGTCAATTCAATGCTGACCATAGTTAAATCTATGCTGACCATAGTCAAATCAATGCTGACCATAGTCAAATCAATGCTGACCATAGTCAATTCAATGCTGACCCTAGTTAAATCAATGCTGACCATAGTCAATTCAATGCTGACCATAGTTAAATCTATGCTGACCATAGTCAAATCAATGCTGACCATAGTCAAATCTATGCTGACCATAGTCAAATCAATGCTGACCATAGTCAAATCAATGCTGACCATAGCCAAATAAATACCGATCATAGTGATGATAGACCAGAGTCTGTCATGGTTTAAATACACTCCCTATCTGTACCAGTTGAATACCTCTATTAACCACTGCATTTAGAACAGACTTCACAGGTATTCTTTTACAATAGAAACAACATTGCGCAAAATGAAGGGACCACAATGCTATAAAATACTGCACTAATGAGAACTTGTCACCAGTTGAATGAGTCTGTAAGCTGGTGCTCTTATCTTAAAAAGTTTCCATAGAATTTGTATTGTGTTCATAGATTGACATCTCTGTTAACAATGTTCCTTGCTTCATTTTGTGAAAACCCATAGTATTTCTAGGGTAACTTTTATCAACTACATGCAATTGTGCCTACGGACTCAGCAGCAAGTCGTGTAGATCCCCAGACTGTTCCCAGTGGAAGCTGTGAATCTGGATCTGTATCATTTGCTTAAGCCTGATAGAGAGCAGGTATAAGGGTTAAGCTGGCTTCTCAGGTTACAATAGAACACATACTGTGTTGGCAGATTTGATGCATCTGACAGTTGCCGCCTGTTGTATGGCAGCTAAAGCTGACCACTTAGTTCAAGAAGTGTGATGGAAGTGTGATGTGACAGCAGACAGTTACATGATTTCAAATGATTATAAGTTCAAGGTTTTGAAGGTAAATCCTTCACAGATAGTCTTATCTCTGACTGGGGTGCTGTGGCTAATGGTAGAGTCAGTGACTTGAAACACAGCTTAACATCTCAGCACGTGGGTTTGAATCCCATTCAGGAGGAAGGACTTCATGTGGGAAGGTCTTTCAGCTAACCTGAGGTGCTCCTGTCATTCCACTGACATTTGTCAGGGGTCATTTTCCAGCAAAACAGCTAATGTGATCCAAAATATGATAAACAAACATGGTGAGGGGCTAGGGTGTAGTTTAAACCCAAATGGTGAGGGGCTAGGGTGTAGTTTAAACCCAAATGGTGAGGGGCTAGGGTGTAGTTTAAACCCAAATGGTGATAGTTTAAACCCAAATGGTGATAGTTTAAACCCAAATGGTGAGAGGCTAGGGAGTAGTATAAACCCAATGGTGATAGTTTTAACCCAAATGGTGATAGTTTTAACCCAAATGGTGAAGGGCTATTAAGTAGTTTAAACCCAAATGGTGAAGGGCTATTAAGTAGTTTAAACCCAAATGGTGAGGGGCTAGGGAGTAGTATAAACCCAAATGGTGATAGTTTTAACCCAAATGGGGACAGTTTAAACCCAAATGGTGAAGGGCTATTAAGTAGTTTAAACCCAAATGGTGAGGGGCTAGGGAGTAGTTTAAACCCAAATGTTAAGGGCTAGGAAGTAGTTTAAACCCAAATGTTAAGGGCTAGGAAGTAGTTTAAACCCAAATGGTGAAGGGCAATAGAGTAGTTTGAACCCAAATGTTAAGGGCTAGGAAGTAGTTTAAACCCAAATGTTAAGGGCTAAGAAGTAGTTTAAACCCAAATGTTAAGGGCTAAGAAGTAGTTTAAACCCAAATGTTAAGGGCTAGGAAGTAGTTTAAACCCAAATGTTAAGGGCTAGGGAGTAGTTTAAACCCAAATGGTGAGGGCTAGGAAGTAGTTTAAACCCAAATGGTGAAGGGCAATAGAGTAGTTTAAACCCAAATGGTGAGGGCTAGGAAGTAGTTTAAACCCAAATGGTGAAGGGCAATAGAGTAGTTTAAACCCAAATGGTGAGGGCTAGGAAGTAGTTTAAACCCAAATGGTGAAGGGCAATAGAGTAGTTTGAGTGTTTGTGGTCTATAGCTTAAAATGTTAGACTTTAGATTGAAAGGTCCTGGGTTCAATCTCTGGACAGACCATGTGGTTTCAATCCTTAAGCAGGACTATTTACTGCATCACACTGCTCCAGTTATACACTACATGAAATCTGTTTCTATCCAGGAAGTGGGCAGTTGACAGAAATTAACGTAATTGCAAAGAACTTGTTCTTAATTGACTATGGGTTTTAAGTTAAAAAAATAAAAATTCTCCTTTGATCAGATTGGTAAAATTGTATTTTAGATTTGGCAAGAAGAGACTTAATCTTAATTTGAAAAGACGCAGGTGCTTAGACAAGCTGATTCTATTTTGTTAAAAAAATTACAATTTTCTTTTTTAATCTTCAGGCATTGTAATCTTAGGGTGTTTTTCCAGACGTTCATAGTTAATTTTTAAACCTTAAACGTGCCAGATTTTCTAAATTATCCATAATAATCCTCTCCTGTCGGATAAAAGCTCCATCCAAAGGTCATTGTAAATAATGCTTGAAAACTTGCCACAAATCCTGCGGATTCTGATCTAGTGAAATCTGGCTGATCTGGATCAACACACTCTTCTAGGTCTTTAAAATTTGTGGTTAGAAGGAGGTCATTATCAACCTGACTGTTAATTTTCACTTTCATTTTAAAGCCTGCAACTTTGTTTATGGGGATAAAATTTTCACTCCCAACAACTATTCATTTGTTAAATGACAACCCATGGGAAACACAATGGATTTAATTATTTGATTCTATGGCAGTTATGTTAGTAGAATGTTTCAGGGTAAAAACAACATACAACATATTTACTAAAACAAATGTAACTGTCTCTTTTGTGGTGCAATATACAATAAATAAGTATTTAACTGTAAACTATTTTATCTTTTTTACAGCGGGCTCTACTTTTCTTAGAGATATAGTAAAAACAAGAAATTTTAAGGAAAAGGGGGATGACTCTGCCAGATTTAATTGTAAGGTTATCTGCCCCTGGGTTCCGTTATGATAGTGATCAAGTATTCCAAATTTGAAGAGAATTTTAAAAAAAGTGAACATTACCAAAGCAGATAACTAACTTTGACACCGACTAGAGGGTCATGTCAATAGCTCCCTGTTGTTTTTTTTAAAATATGCCAACTGGCCTTTTGTCATGAAATTCTAACAAGTATGATAAATCCTGAGCTTGTTAAGAATAAGTTATTCTTTCTTGTCATGAGACAACAAAGTAAATTTTCACTTGTAGCGAACTTGAAACCTTATGTGATCTTACCTCATAATCAACAAATAACCTCTATATAATACTGAGATATTTTACATAACCCACAGCATATAGAAAGCTCTGTTTAGAGGTTAAGAGATATTAATGCAATTCTAGTTAAAAATACTGAAATATTTTACATAACCACATGCATATGGAAAGCTCTATTTAGAGGTAAAGAGATATTAATGACATTTCTAGTTAAAAATACTGAACTATATTACATACCCCACAGCATGAATTAACTTTTTATATAACCAACATGACATAATACCTCAAATTAGTGACAGTTTGGGTCTACCGGTTGCCCTACCAGGTCGGTTCCAATTATTTTTAACAACTTTCCTATGCTGCGGCCAGAGATTGAACCTGGGGCCTTCTGTACCAGGAACTGACACTCTACCGATTGCACACCACGTTCGGTGATACTATTTTTAACAACTTTCCTATGTTGAGGTCTGATATTGAACCTGGGACCTCCTGTACCAGGTGCCGAGGCCTTACCCATAGCGCTACCAGGTCCAGTACTACATGTACCATTTTTATACAACTTTCCTATGCTGCAGCCTGAGATTGAACCTGGGGCCTCCCGTACCAGGAGCCAAGGTCCTACCGATTGCGCTACCAGGTCCGGTGCTACCATTTTTAACAACTTTCCTACGTTGCGGCCTGAGATGGAACTTGCTGTACAGACAATTTTAATCTTTTACAGAATCAATGTTTATAATTATGCTGCAGGAAGGAAGTGAACTCCTGTTCAATTTAAATCTAGAATTATTTTAATAAAAACAACAACATTCAGACAGTTAGAAACAGGAAAACTCTTGGAAATGCCTGGGGAAATATTTCAAGAATCTGCAGGATGTAATTAATGTGGTGGTGTTGATGCTGATGGAGAGTGACATAGACTAAGTGATGGTGGTGGTTAAAGTGGTAGTGATGATGATGATGATGATGATGATAATGATGAAGATGGTGATGATGATGATGATGAAGATGGTGATAATGAAGAATAAGAAGGAAATGCTGAAGATGATGATGATGGCTGATGATGTATATAATACTGAAGAAGAAGATGGTGACGATGATAATAGAGACAATGTTGATTATGAGAAGCTTATAATGAAAAAGATGTTGATGATGACGTCATTAATAATGACAGTAACAATTTCAACGGCAATGATTGTACTGGTGATTACCACAATTATCATTAACCCATTCACTTCTTATACATACTGAATCTGAAGGCTTTTAGAGTTTGCATGTTGAAGAAAGTTTATCTTGTTGAAGCATCATAAGCAGCATTCCAGACAAAGCTAAACTCCCTCTCGGCACATTATTTCAGCTGAACGTAGTACATTATGTCTTACACTGCAAAGTCCCAACTGGCAAACTGAAAAGATCTAGCTGGGAGCTGACTGATCAGTATCTAGCTGGGGCCTGTCTGATCTGGATCTAGCTGGGGCCTGTCTGATCTGGATCTAGCTGGGGCCTGTCTGATCTGGATCTAGCTGGGGCCTGACTGATCAGGATCTAGCTGGGGCCAGTCTGTCAGGATCTAGCTGGGGCCTTACTGATCAGGATCTAGCTGGGAGCTGACTGATCAGGATCTAGCTGGGGCTTGACTGATCAGTATCTAGCTGGGGCCTGACTGATAAGTATCTAGCTGGGAGCTGACTGATCAGGATCTAGCTGGGATCTGACTGATCAGTATCTAGCTGGAAGATGACTGATCAGGATCTAGCTGGGAACTGTCTGATCAGGATCTAGCTGGGGCCTGACTGATCAGGATCTAGCTGGGGCCTGACTGATCAGCATCTAGTTGGGAAATGACTGATCAGGATCTAGCTATGAGCTGTCTGATCAGGATCTAGCTGGGGCCTGACTGATCAGGATCTAGCTGGGAAATGACTGATCTGGATCTAGCTAGGAGCTGACTTATCAGGATCTAGTTGGGAGGTGTCTGATCAGGATCTAGCTGGGGCCTGTCTGATCAGGATCTAGCTGGGAAATGACTGATCAGGATCTAGCTGGGAGCTGTCTGATCAGGATCTAGCTGGGAGCTGTCTGATCAGTATCTAGCTGGGAGCTGTCTGATCATGATCTAGCTGGGAGCTGTCTGATCAGGATCTAGCTGGGAGGTGACTGATCAGGATCTAGCTGGGAGCTGACTGATCAGGATCTAGTCTATTTGCTGCTAAGTCTGTACCAGTATATTTTTTTACCTTTGCATGTAGCTTGCAACCAAAAAAATTTAGATATTGTATTGATTATAAACAACTACAGCACATAAAGGATTAATGATTGCCCATGGTGTTGAATTACTGAGTGATTAAAACCCTGAATTGAGCAATTTAAACCCTAAACATGCAAGGTTTGTGCAAGCTTTATTGATCCACAAATCGCCCTGGAGGCATTTCTATAAAGAGTCTTAGATAGTTTACTTAATTAAAATCAATAAATTTCCCTTACTTACATGTATGAAATATTTCCTTAGATGTCAGAAATCTTCATTTAATTTCAACATAAAACCTTTTAATGAAGAGAAATCTAAGTACTTTTTTTCTTAATTTAAGAAAATTTCTTAGTTTAATTTAAGAAAAAAATACTTTAAGCTTATTTATGGATAGGAGGTCTGGTACAAAACAGTTAAGTGATCCAATGACTGATGTATAATCTAATAATCACTCCCCACCCCCTGGGGTCTTCCTACATCAATACTAGCTGACCCTCACCAATATAACCATAATGGTGTCAGTGCAATATAACCAACAAAAAAATGAAATCAATCAACAAGGCCATTCATTATTCCATCTTTATTAATAAGAGGACATTACTCTAACTATTCAAATTGCATGGTTTTATCTCCCTTGTGGCAATGAGTTGCGCTGCTCTGGAGAGCATTACTTCTCATGGAATTCATTTGTTTATGAAGATAATGGTGTAGCAGGTAATAATCGGAAATTGTAGCTGTTCTGTGAGACCTTTTTCAGAGAAAAGAACTAAGTATTCCACTTTGTAACTTGCATCAATAAACAGTAGCTTGCAATTATAAAACAAGGTACCAGGCATTAACAGGAATATGCAACTGTGTAGTGATATCTAGTTTAACAAAGGAACCAAGTAGCAAGAATGCCAATGTTAACAAAACAGCTTGTAATTAAAGATGTAGGTGACAAGGAAGGAAGCAAAGCTGCAGATAATCTAGTTCCCATCAGAGTTATTGTTTGTTACTCTCACATACTTTTTTAATGAATCACCAGTTTTAGAATGTTTCATTCTCAGGATAGTCATCTGCTATTTTAAAACACATGCTCGCTACGGCCCCTTGGATGTTTTACATTCATGCTCTTACTTGTAAAAATCTGCTTATGTAGAGTCAGTACATTTACGAAGAAATATAAATTTATGTTTTTAACATCTGAGGATACTTTCAGTAGCATCTGTATGATGCACAAACAATCAAATCTTTCAGAATAATATAAGAATTAGCCCTTTGATGAATATTATTCAAATCAAGACTTGTGTTGAGGTAAACATTTTTAAGGACCTGGATAGTATGATATTGACCAAGGACCTTGGTAGTATGATATTGACCAAGGACCTGGGTAGTATGATGTTGACCGAGGACCTGGGTAGTATAATATTGACCGGGGACCTGGGTAGTATGATATTAACCAAGGACCTAGGTAGTATGATATTGACCAAGGACCTGGGTAGTATGATATTAACCAAGGACCTAAGTAGTATGATATTGACCAAGGACCTGGGTAGTATGATATTGACCAAGGACCTGGGTAGTATGATATTGACCAAGGACCTGGGTAGTATGATATTGACCGAGGACCTGGGTAGTGTGATATTGACAAAGGACCTTGGTAGTGTGATAGTGACCAAGGACCTGGGTAGTATGATACTGACAAAGGACCTGGGTAGTGTGATATTGACAGAGGACCTGGGTAGTGTGATATTGACCAAGGACCTGGGTAGTGTGATGTTGACCGAGGACCTGGGTAGTGTGATACTGACCGAGGACCTGGGTAGTATGATACTGACCAAGGACCTGGGTAGTTTGATATTGACAGAGGACCTGGGTAGTATGATACTGACCAAGAACCTTGGTATATGATATTGACCGAGGACCTGGGTAGTATGATACTGACCCTGGACTTTGGTAGTATGATATTGACCAAGGACCTGGGTAGTATGATATTGACCCTGGACTTTGGTAGTATGATGTTGACCAAGGACCTGGGTAGTATGATACTGACCAAGGACCTGGGTAGTATGATAATGACCAAGGACCTGGGTAGTATGATAATGACCAAGGACCTGGGTAGTATGATATTGACCAAGGACCTGGGTAGTGTGATATTGACAGAGGACCTGGGTAGTATGATATTGACCAAGGACCTGGGTAGTGTGATATTGACAGAGGACCTGGGTAGTATGATAATGACCAAGGACCTGGGTAGTATGATAATGACCAAGGACCTGGGTAGTATGATAATGACCAAGGACCTGGGTAGTATGATATTGACCAAGGACCTGGGTAGTGTGATATTGACAGAGGACCTGGGTAGTATGATATTGACCAAGAACCTTGGTAGTATGTTGACCGAGGGCCTGGGTAGTATGATGTTGACCCAGGACCTGGGTAGTATGATAATGACCAAGGACCTGGGTAGTATGATAATGACCAAGGACCTGGGTAGTATGATATTGACCGAGGACCTGGGTAGTATGTTGACCGAGGACCTGGGTAGTATGATATTGACCGAGGACCTGGGTAGTATGATATTGACCCAGGACCTAGGTAGTATGATATTGACCCAGGACCTGGGTAGTATGTTGACCGAGGACCTGGGTAGTATGATATTGACCGAGGACCTGGGTAGTATGATGTTGACCGAGGATCTGGGTAGTATGATATTGACCAAGGACCTGGGTAGTATGTTGACCGAGGACCTGGGTAGTATGATATTGACCGAGGACCTGGGTAGTATGATATTGACCCAGGACCTGGGTAGTATGATGTTGACCGAGGACCTGGGTAGTATGATATTGACCGAGGACCTGGGTAGTATGATATTGACCCAGGACCTGGGTAGTATGATATTGACCCAGGACCTGGGTAGTATGTTGACCGAGGACCTGGGTAGTATGATATTTACCGAGGACCTGGGTAGTATGATATTGACCAAGGACCTGGGTAGTATGTTGACCGAGGACCTGGGTAGTATGATATTGACCGAGGACCTGGGTAGTATGATATTGACCCAGGACCTGGGTAGTATGATGTTGACCGAGGACCTGGGTAGTATGATGTTGACCCAGGACCTGGGTAGTATGATATTGACCGTGGACCTTGGTAGTATGATACTGACCAAGGACCTGGGTAGTATGATGTTGACCCAGGACCTGGGTAGTATGATATTGACCGAGGACCTGGGTAGTATGATATTGACCGTGGACCTTGGTAGTATGATACTGACCAAGGACCTGGGTAGTATGATGTTGACCCAGGACCTGGGTAGTATGATATTGACCGAGGATCTGGGTAGTATGATGTTGACCGAGGACCTGGGTAGTATTATATTGACCGAGGACCTGGTTAGTATGTTGACCGAGGACCTGGGTAGTATGTTGACCGAGGACCTGGGTAGTATGATATTGACCGAGGATCTGGGTAGTATGATGTTGACCGAGGACCTGGGTAGTATGATATTGACCGAGGACCTGGGTAGTATGTTGACCGAGGACCTGGGTAGTATGTTGACCGAGGACCTGGGTAGTATGATATTGACCGAGGATCTGGGTAGTATGATGTTGACCGAGGACCTGGGTAGTATTATATTGACCGAGGACCTGGGTAGTATGTTGACCGAGGACCTGGGTAGTATGATGTTGACTAAGGACCTGGATAGTATGATGTTGACCGAGGACCTGGGTAGTATGATGTTGACCGAGGACCTGGGTAGTATGATGTTGACTAAGGACCTAGGTAGTATAATGTTGACCAAGGACCTGGGTAGTATGATGTTGACTAAGGACCTGGATAGTATGATGTTGACCGAGGACCTGGGTAGTATGATGTTGACCGAGGACCTGGGTAGTATAATATTGACCGAGGATCTGGGTAGTATGATGTTGACTAAGGACCTGGATAGTATGATGTTGACCGAGGACCTGGGTAGTATGATGTTGACCGAGGACCTGGGTAGTATGATGTTGACCGAGGACCTGTGTAGTATGATATTGACCAAGGACCTGGGTAGTATGATATTGACAGAGGACCTGGGTAGTATGATATTGACCAAGGACCTGGGTAGTATGATATTGACCGAGGATCTGGGTAGTATGATGTTGACCGAGGATCTGGGTAGTATGATATTGACCAAGGACCTGGGTAGTATAATATTGACCGAGGATCTGGGTAGTATGATGTTGACTAAGGACCTGGATAGTATGATGTTGACCGAGGACCTGGGTAGTATGATGCTGACCGAGGACCTGGGTAGTATGATGTTGACCGAGGACCTGTGTAGTATGATATTGACCAAGGACCTGGGTAGTATGATGTTGACCGAGGACCTGGGTAGTATGATGTTGACCGAGGACCTGTGTAGTATGATATTGACCAAGGACCTGTGTAGTATGATATTGACCGAGGATCTGGGTAGTATGATGTTGACTAAGGACCTGGATAGTATGATGTTGACCGAGGACCTGGGTAGTATGATGTTGACCAAGGACCTGGGTAGTATGATGTTGACTAAGGACCTAGGTAGTATAATGTTGACCAAGGACCTGGGTAGTATGATGTTGACTAAGGACCTGGATAGTATGATGTTGACCGAGGACCTGGGTAGTATGATGTTGACCGAGGACCTGGGTAGTATAATATTGACCGAGGATCTGGGTAGTATGATGTTGACTAAGGACCTGGATAGTATGATGTTGACCGAGGACCTGGGTAGTATGATGTTGACCGAGGACCTGGGTAGTATGATGTTGACCGAGGACCTGTGTAGTATGATATTGACCAAGGACCTGGGTAGTATGATATTGACAGAGGACCTGGGTAGTATGATGTTGACCGAGGACCTGGGTAGTATGATATTGACCAAGGACCTGGATAGTATGATGTTGACCAAGGACCTAGGTAGTATAATGTTGACCAAGGACCTGGGTAGTATGATGTTGACCGAGGACCTGGGTAGTATGATATTGACTGAGAACCTTGGTAGTATGATATTGACCAAGGACCTGGGTAGTATGATGTTGACAGAGGACCTGGGTAGTATGATACTGACCGAGGACCTGCGTAGTATGATGTTGACTGAGAACCTTGGTAGTATGATATTGACCACGGACCTGGGTAGTCTGATATTGACAGAGGACCTGCGTAGTATGATATTGACTGAGAACCTTGGTAGTATGATATTGACAGAGGACCTAGGTAGTATGATATTGACCACGGACCTGGGTAGTCTGATATTGACAGAGGACCTGGGTAGTATGATGTTGACAGAGGACCTGGGTAGTATGATACTGACCGAGGACCTGGGTAGTATGATATTGACCAAGGACCTGGGTAGTATGATATTGACCAAGGACCTGGGTAGTATGATATTGACAGAGGACCTGGGTAGTATGATGTTGACCGAGGACCTGGGTAGTATGATATTGACAGAGGACCTGGGTAGTATGATGTTGACCGAGGACCTGGGTAGTATGATATTGACAGAGGACCTGGGTAGTATGATGTTGACCGAGGACCTGGGTAGTATGATATTGACAGAGGACCTGGGTAGTATGATGTTGACCGAGGACCTGGGTAGTATGATATTGACCAAGGACCTGGGTAGTCTGATATTGACAGAGGACCTGGGTAGTATGATGTTGACCGAGGACCTGGGTAGTATGATATTGACAGAGGACCTGGGTAGTATGATGTTGACCGAGGACCTGGGTAGTATGATATTGACCAAGGACCTGGGTAGTATGATATTGACCAAGGACATGGGTAGTATGATGTTGACCGAGGACCTGGGTAGTATAATATTGACCGAGGATCTGGGTAGTATGACGTGACCAAGGACCTAGGTAGTATGATGTTGACCGAGGACCGGACCTGGGTAGTATGATGTTGACCAAGGACCTGGGTAGTATGATATTGACCAAGGACCTTGGTAGTATGATATGGACCAAGGACCTGGGTAGTATGATACTGAGCACAGACCTGGGTAGTATGATATGGACCACTGACCTGGCTAGTATGATATGGACCACAGACCCGGGTAGTATGATATGGACCACGGACCTGGGTAGTATGATATGGACCACCGACCTGGGTAGTCTGATATTGACAGAGGACCTGGGTAGTATGATATGGACCACGGACCTGGGTAGTATGATATTGACCACGGACCTGGGTAGTATGATATTGACCAAGGACCTGGGTAGTATGATAGTGACCAAGGACCTGGGTAGTATGATATTGACAGAGGACCTGGGTAGTATAATATGGACCACGGACCTGGGTAGTATGATACTGACCGAGGACCTGGGTAGTATGATAGTGACCAAGGACCTGGGGAGTATGATACTGACCGAGGACCTGGGTAGTATGATAGTGACCAAGGACCTGGGTAGTATGATAGTGACCGAGGACCTGGGTAGTATGATAGTGACCATGGACCTGGGTAGTATGATACTGACCGAGGACCTGGGTAGTATAATATTGACCGAGGACCTGGGTAGTATGATAGTGACCAAGGACCTGGGTAGTATGATATTGACAGAGGACCTGGGTAGTATAATATGGACCACGGACCTGGGTAGTATGATACTGACCGAGGACCTGGGTAGTATGATATTGTCCATGGACCTGGGTAGTATGATATGGACCACGGACCTGGGTAGTATGATACTGACTGAGGACCTGGGTAGTATGATATGGACCAAGGACCTGGGTAGTATGATATTGTCCACGGACCTGGGTAGTATGATATTAACTGAGGACCTGGGTAGTGTCATATTGACCAAGGACCTGGGTAGTATGATATTAACTGAGGACCTGGGTAGTGTCATATTGACCAAGGACCTGGGTAGTATGATATTGACCACGGACCTGGGTAGTTTGATATTGATCGAGGATGCAATATCACATTAGCCAGGTCTGCAAAACTATATATAAACTGAAACATAGGTCTTTTACTTGCTATATCACATACCCTATTAAATTACATGGTCATTGTTGTTTCTTGTACAATGAGCCAACCGCACCTCCCATTTCAACATAAAACTTTCAACGATGTCGATCCAATTCACCAGCATTCATTTCCTCAGGCCGCTCTCACATTTTTCCTCGACAGATAATCAGGAAAAGCTACAGAGATTACACTTTTTGTTCTCAGTTTCCATTAATGTTACCAAATCATCATCAGACACACTGACAAACTGTTGATTTTATTAACCAGAAGTCATGTTGTAGCAATGGTGCGCGTAAAAAGTACAGGATCATCAATATCACGTTCTTATAGCTCTCATGAAATTATTCTCAAGTCAATATGACTTGATTTAAACATTACCAGCTTTCAACCAATCAAATGTTTTAAACTCAAAGGGAATGTGATATTAGCAGATACTTTATATGGTTCTGATAGAAATGCTTGAATGAATATATTACCTATCGTAACATCATTCTTCAAGTATTCTATTATTATTATTATTAGCATTGTTATGCATAATTATATATTTACAAAACGTGATCATCTGTTTGTTACTCATATGAACATCAGTATAAACAGATTCAACATGTTATACCAAGTCAGACACATCGCAATGTATGTATTTTAATTAATTGTCCTTCGTATTGTTGATGTTTTGTACACTATGTTTTCAATTGCTTTTATTTTATACTCTTGCATGATAATATGTATGTTTTTTGTGTGTGTTTTATTTTCATGATTACCTTTCTATGAAAGCCACATCAAAGATAATATGTGTGCAACAGTAGTAGTTGCTTTGTGACTTATTAAAATTGACTGGTTTGGAACGGTCCATCACAAACATGTTTCTTATCATATTTGTTGTCAGTAATCCACTAAGTTCATTTAAAAAACAAGTTGTATCAGAGGAAAGTAGGAGACATATGCAAAATTACTAATCTATAATGTCATTTAATTCATCCCCTATGGATTTTTATGTGTATTTCCTTTAATGGACATTGGGATGGGATTTGGGATTTGCCGGCATTTTTGCCGATACTGTGCAGCGACATTTCTATCATTATAGCACAGGGGCACTTGTGAAGTGGCCAGGGACTGAACCCGGCCGGTCCATTATACTGACACCGACGAGTCAGGCGTAATGCTGTCCCCTTAGACCCAAGCGTAAGGACAGAAGCCACTACTACCAACTTTAAAGTCTTTGGTTGACCCAGTCGGGGTTTGAACCCACGACCTCCCGATCTACAAGCTGACGCTCTACCACCTGAGCTATTGCGGCTGGTTAATGGACATTAAACTTTGATCCCTATATCTTCACATGAACAGGATGCTACAACGATTTACTCTTCTCTGGTCATTTTTTGTTTGAAAAAGTTAATGTCATTTACAATCAACCTTTCTTGTTTAGTTCTTCCAATCGAAATAATACTTCTCTCTCTTCTAAACACTATGTGGACATTATTTTTCAATGACGTCACTACTGTCGTCACAACTTATCTTAAGAAAACATCAGCACTTGGACATTTTTATTCGAATCGGTTTTCTTTTCACTGCTTGCATTCGAGAAACTCATCAGGAAGTGCGAGGTTAGAGCTCTGTAAAACCGGTTTCCTTTGAGGAATTTAGTCATACCTTCCGATTAAACTCATACTTTAGTATAAGTAAAGACAGTTTTGAACAATGCCTACATGGTTAGACAGTAAAAAATCATGATAAAACACTCTAAAAGTACAATAATTTCAAATCTTGAAATGATAGTGATCTCTGCTAAAAATGGACACCGACGACAGAGCGAATTACCGGGATAAGGATATAACATAATCTCAAAAGGGAGTTGTCACGTGGTTTTCCTAGATAAAAATAGCTATCTCTGCAGCGTGGCTAAGATAGGAAATACCTGTTTGCAATGAGGAATGGAGATTTATGTCTCACTGGTCACACTGATCTAGGGCATCAATGACCAGCATTTTGCAGGATATTTTCAGGTAACAATGACTTTGGTTATTTGAGAAATATAGTTTGGTTCAAACTGTCCGAGACCACCTTTAAAAAACAAGCTGTTAAACATTATGGGGTAAAAATACTATTATTTTTGGCAGGAAAACCATTAACTACTTTCACACGTTAACATGCACAAACAATCGATGCACACATCCATCATTGTTATGGCAGAATGTTGTCCATGGTGTTGTTGTTTTTTTATAACAGATTCTCGATACAAAACTGGATCGGCTGGTTTCTCAGATAGCTGCTAACAACCTGTTACAGGATGAGAGCATATTGCAAAAAATTGTAGCAAATGAATTAAATGAGATACACAATTTATCGTTTACAAGATAAAACTGACAAAATCAATATCTTGTATAAGAGAGGCTTTTAATTAATTAAATGATTTCAATTAATGGGAACATTCAGTGAACGTGATTCTACAACAATGTATGACTTGAAACGTTTGTATGTAGTTAATAACTGTATCTAAAATTTATATTGCTTAGTAATAAATGTTACATGATAAGTAATAAAGCATGTTAAGTGAAATTTGTGTTGGTAAAAAGGTGGTACCTGACAGTTTGCCTATTTCAAATACATGCAACAATACCTTACACATTTTTGGGTAATTTGGGCATAATTTCAGCATAAATTAAAACTTAAGTCTTAGTGAAGAGGATTTTAAAATCTATCTCAATATGTACACATTTAAGAAGTGAAAAAAAATCTTTTAATTATCATTCTTTTCAAATCTGTAATTAAGCACAATGAGGACTTCTGCAACAAATAAATATCAATTTTAGAGCTTGGTACAAGATGATATAATATGATCTCAAAAGAAAGAGGTAAAACAGTTTTCTAAGTTACAAAAACGCTGTGCAGTGTGTCTCAGATAGGTTAAACATTTTTTTTAAATAACAAGTGGTGAGTTGTGCTTTACTTTCACCTTGATGTAGGACATCAATTAACGAAACATAACTGGATCTTTTCAAGTAATTATCATTTATTTGGTTTTCAAAGGCATTTTAATCTAAACCATTGGATACCACCATTGAAATGGGGGCAGAACATGGATACCACCATTGAAATGTGGGCGGAACATGGATACCACTATTGAAATGGGGGCGGAACATGGATACCACTATTGAAATGGGGGCGGAACCACTACTGAGCAAACCCTCTAACCAATGATTTCATTGGAGATTGACTGCCCATACATAAATTAGTTTAAAAGGCAGGGTTTAAATTTCCCACAACAAAACCACAAGGAAAAAAACTAACCCTACGCTACGCTAAGTTAATTTCACTTAATAAAGATTGATCTATATACTGATTGGCTGAAAATGTAAGTAATGTGTTAAGGCTTTATAAGAGAAGCCAACTATAAAGTTTAAACATGCATTTCTATTCTGTATCTAAACATAGGCCTTACTTATGGAGATTATTTTGTTTTCTTCAATTTACTTCTATTTTAGATAAAATAAGAAAAAAACATATAAACCCTTATTTTTATTGTGGTCCTTATAGCCCACTTCCTGGGTAGAACCAATCCTCGGGATTCAAGGACGAACATCACATGGCAGCTATGAGGTTTGAACCTGGGACTCTTTGATCTTGAATCAATCACATTAATCATAAGACCACAGACTCTACGCTGGGTAGGAAGTCATTTCCGAAAAAATCAGGAAAGAAACATCATGTCAATTTAATCAACTCATAGTTTAAATAATGTTGCTGGGTCGATAAACCCAACAAACAAATATGCTTTATTTAATGGTGGTATCTGACAGTTTGCCTATGTCTAAAATATGTTACAATATCTGACCTCTGTTGGGGCTTTTGGTGCATGATTTCTGTAGAAAAACATCATACTTAGTCTAAACTTATTCAACAGTATCTCATTTTGGGAAAATAAAACTTGCTAATCAACACATAAAAATGTTCATTTTTTTCAAATCTATAAATAAGAATAATTGGGATTTCTGCCAAAAATAGACCTCAACGTCACAGCGGATGTGCTGAAATATAAGTGGTCACATGGTTGTCTTAGTTTAGAGTTAGCTAACTGAGCAGCATGGCTCAGATAAGAAATACATGTTTATAATGACAATTGTGGCATTAAGGATCACTTTTAAGATAGGTGTAGATCAATAAGCAACATTTTGTGTGATCTGTCCATGTATCAATAGTTTATTAAGTTGTTTAATGAAAACACTTTTCGTCCAAACTATCAGATACAACCTTTAAAATTAAATGTAAGTTTGGTTCCTAGTATTCCATGCTAATGTAGGTTTGGTTCCTAGTATTCCATGCTAATGTAGGTTTGGTTCCTACTATTCCATGCTAATGTAGGTTTGGTTCCTACTATACCATGCCAATGTAGGTTTGGTTCCTACTATTCCATGTTAATGTAGATTTGGTTCCTACTATTCCATGCCAATGTAGGTTTGATTCCTACTATTCCATGTTAATGTAGATTTGGTTCCTACTATTCCATGTAAATGCATATTTATTCCCCCGATTTTTTGACTATGTAAATCCCGAGGCAGGAGCAGCCCCTGGGGCTAGGAAGTCATGTGCATGACCAGAATAATTCTGAACAATAAATCTTTAACCATTTCTGTACCCAGGCGAAGGGGAATAATATGAGGTTAACTTTTTGCACAAGGAAATAAGAAACCATCTGAGATTTAAACAAAGGACCTCAGGATCCGGTGTCAACAAGCACCCAACCACCTCTCCAGGGTATACAAGTCCTCTCTTGTCAAGAACCCAGACAAGTATTTTCCTTCTTAAGCTTAGTTCATTAATACTTTAGAAATAAATGCTGTCAAAGCAAAATCGCTTTTAAATCCTACAGAGAGAGTTTGGACATTCATAAGAGCACAATCCAAGTAATAATCAATATTTCTGTAGACTAATCAGCAGAGAGTGTAAGGCCCATATTCACCATCTATTCTTAAATCTAAGTATTCACCAACCATTCTTAAATCTAAGTATTCACCAACTATTGTTAAGCCTAAATATTCACCAACCATTCTTAAGCCTAAGTATTCACCAACCATTCTTAAATCTAAGTATTCACCAACCATTGTTAAGTCTAAGTATTCACCAACCATTGTTAAGTCTAAGTATTCACCAACCATTGTTGAGCCTAAGTATTCACCAACCATTCTTAAATCTAAGTATTCACCAACCATTGTTAAGTCTAAGTATTCACCAACCATTGTTAAGCCTAAATATTCACCAACCATTCTTAAGCCTAAGTATTCACCAACCATTGTTAAGCCTAAGTATTCACCAACCATTGTTAAGTCTAAGTATTCACCAACCATTGTTAAGCCTAAATATTCACCAACCATTCTTAAGCCTAAGTATTCACCAACCATTCTTAAGCCTAAGTATTCACCAACCATTGTTAAGTCTAAATATTCACCAACCATTCTTAAATCTAAGTATTCACCAACCATTGTTAAGCCTAAATATTCACCAACCATTCTTAAGTCTAAGTATTCACCAACCATTGCTAAGCCTAAATATTCACCAACCATTCTTAAATCTAAGTATTCACCAACCATTGTTAAGCCTAAATATTCACCAACCATTCTTAGGTCTAAGTATTCAACAACCATTGTTAAGCCTAAATAATCACCAACCATTCTTAAATCTAAGTATTATCCAACCATTGTTAAGCCTAAATATTCACCAACCATTCTTAAGTCTAAGTATTCACCAACCATTGTTAAGCCTAAATATTCACCAACCATTCTTAAGTCTAAGTATTCACCAACCATTGTTAAGTCTAAGTATTCACCAACCATTCCTAAGCCTAAGTATTCACCAACCATTCTTAAGTCTAAGTATTCACCAACCATTCCTAAGTCAAAGTGATGACTTAAGCCCAAGTCTCAATTTTCATACCAACAAAATGAAGCTTATTAATGAAGTTTCAATGTTATTTTAAGCCCAAAGTAGCAAAGTTAAAGTGTTATGCAAAAATGGGAATATGTAGCTAAATACATAATGAAGATATTGTGGATTAATTCCATGACTTGAGCAATTCCTACTTGAGAATAGTTGGTGAATACTGGCCTAGATCTTGACCCGTCAGCACCCTGTCCCAGCTTGAGCAGACTGATCTGGATCAACACTATTTGCCTACACCTGACGGATTTGTGCTTTACAGGCTGGGAGTACCAGGTAGAAAGCAGCTTATATTCTGTATCAATGTCTATGCTACAGGTTCTGAGCCCTGAGTTGATCCGGAAAGAAGTGTCATCTCTCATTAATTAATGGTCTGCCAAGCAGGTGGTCCCTGTTCAATGATAAGGAAGTGGTAATGTAAATAGTTTTAGCAGTGCTTTTTTTAAGGAAAAAATAGAAAAAATCAGTTTCCAGACTGGTGAAAACTGGCAGGCAGATGGGCAGATAGGCATGTGGTCCGGTAGCTTCTTTACTTTTTGCATTAAAATTTGTTATTTTTGTTACAATTTTGTTAGAATATTGTTTGTTTACTGTCTGGGTTTATGGCTGAGCCAACACTCTTTCAGTTAGTTAGAGATGGCAGTCACTTGAGCAAAATATAGTGCTGCCTACTGAAATATAGGGCTGCCTACTGTGTGAATTTTGGCATGATACTAGAGCTGAGACAAAAAAAACAATGTCAACCCATTTCTTTTCATTCATAGTACATATATTTGATATATATATATAAAACTTCTTTTTTGTTTTCTTTTAAACAGTTTAAAGTATTTCTAACACATGTATGTTTCATCATTTAATAGTGAATCCATGGTCAAACCAATCAACAAATAAACCCTTAGTAGTGCAGATTCTACTTAAGATAAGATTGATAATTGTGATTGCTTCACAAAGCCGTAAAATGGCCGATGCATGAGCGAAAGGGATAAATTATGGAACTAACTTTAGTTTCATTTGCATCTTTGTGTCACTTTTCTTTCCCTCCAACAACCACTGAACATGTCATTGATTAGCTTGACTCAATAAAGCTTAAGCAAACTATGTACATTTGAATCAACCAGCTGCTGCAGCGAGCCATCTGATCAGGATCTGTACCTTTTTAATGTTGAGTATATAGCAATATTGATTACAGTCACCATTACATGTCATTGTTAGCAAGTACAACATAAGAAGCTAGTATTGGTTATTTGAAAGTATGATGAGGAGATGAGAATAATGTCTGGCTACGGGAGATGCTTCAGTGAGCATGAGACAGATGTAGGGAGTATCTGAGAGACGGAGATGTAACGAGACCCTGGGGACAGAGCTACACAAGTAGTCTCATTGGTACCAGGTCAATTAGATCTCAATACATGAAATGTGTCTAGAATGTCATCAGAGGAAAAAACATCATCATGGCCATCATCATCATTATGGACATTTTAATTTTATCTTTATGTTGGGTTTCCACATCACCACCAAGGCCTATTCCAACCCCACCACCGCCACCACCACAACCACCATCATCATCATCATCATCATCATTATCATCATCATCACCACCGCCAAGGCCCACCCAAATGCCACTTCCGCCACCACCACCATCATCATCATCACCATCATCATCATCACCATTATCATCAACATCATTACCACTAAGTCCCTCCACCATCATCATTACCACCATCCTCATCATCACCATAACCACCACCATTATCACCATCATCTGAGTAGCTTGGTCACTGACTTACAACCTTAACCTTTAGCACCTAATGCTTGCACTTGAATCCCATCTGAGGCAATTAAAGAAATCTTCAGTACATTTCTGGTTCTACCCAGAGATCATTTGGGGGAGGGTAGTTTGGGGGGGGGGGGTATTACCTCCACCAATTATGCCATAATGATCATTATTGATATATCTGTACATGTGACCTTTAGCCTTGGATGAAATCTCACCCCTATTGGCACACAAAACAGCACTATAGGGGTCAATGACTTTAATTGTTGATCCTAGGATGTTCCGTCACGCCCCACACGCTGCCTTGTAATGCATTACATATGTTAAGTTCTAAGCAAGAGCTCAATGATTTTCCATTAACCCTTACCATGCAACATTTATTTCATACAAACATTTTAACAGGTAGATTTTTTGGTTAAGTTATTTGTCAACAACTTTATGCAGTGGTAATACAAATATTGGTAACGACTATGGAGCAAATAGTGCAGTTTCTGATAAGTCAGCTTCCCGTAGGTTGTTGTGATTGGTCAGGATCTACACTATCTGCCTTAGCCTCATCACTATAAATTTAGCAGCCTACGGGTTTACTGGGCTTGTAACAATTAATTACAGTGTCTCCATCAACAGCAGACAATCAATAGAAGCTTATCATCCTATGTACTCTGTTCCAGATAACGGTCAGAAGTCTTTCAGCTGGAGTCCCTGTGGGAGAGATGGACAGATAACGGTCAGAAGTCTTTCCGCTGGAGTCCCAGTCAGGGAGACAGACAAATAACGGTCAGAAGTCTTTCAGCTGGAGTCCAAGTCAGGGAGACGGACAGATAATGGTCAGAAGTCTTTCAGCTGGAGTCCAAGTCAGGGAGACGGACAGATAACGGTCAGAAGTCTTTCAGCTTGAGTCCCTGTTGGAGAGATGGACAGATAACGGTCAGAAGTCTTTCCGCTGGAGTCCCAGTCAGGGAGACAGACAAATAACGGTCAGAAGTCTTTCAGCTGGAGTCCAAGTCAGGGAGACGGACAGATAACGGTCAGAAGTCTTTCAGCTGGAGTCCCTGTTGGAGAGATGGACAGATAACGGTCAGAAGTCTTTCCGCTGGAGTCCCAGTCAGGGAGACGGACAGATAACGGTCAGAAGTCTTTCAGCTGGAGTCCCTGTCGGAGAGATGGACAGATAATGGTCAGAAGTCTTTCAGCTGGAGTCCCAGTCAGGGAGACGGACAGATAATGGTCAGAAGTCTTTCAGCTGGAGTCCCTGTCGGAGAGATGGACAGATAATGGTCAGAAGTCTTTCAGCTGGAGTCCCAGTCAGGGAGACGGACAGATAACGGTCAGAAGTCTTTCAGCTGGAGTCCCTGTCGGAGAGATGGACAGATAATGGTCAGAAGTCTTTCCGCTGGAGTCCCTGTTGGAGAGATGGACAGATAACGGTCAGAAGTCTTTCCGCTGGAGTCCCAGTCAGGGAGACGGACAGATAACGGTCAGAAGTCTTTCAGCTGGAGTCCCTGTCAGAGAGATGGACAGATAATGGTCAGAAGTCTTTCCGCTGGAGTCCCAGTCAGGGAGACAGGCAGATAACGGTCAGAAGTCTTTCAGCTGGAGTCCAAGTCAGGGAGACGGACAGATAATGGTCCGAAGTCTTTCAGCTGGAGTCCCAGTCGGGGAGATGGACAGATAATGGTCAGAAGTCTTTCAGCTGGAGTCCCAGTCGGGGAGACGGACAGATAACGGTCAGAAGTCTTTCAGCTGGAGTCCCTGTTGGAGAGATGGACAGATAACGGTCAGAAGTCTTTCAGCTGGAGTCCCTGTTGGAGAGATGGACAGATAATGGTCAGAAGTCTTTCCGCTGGAGTCCCAGTCAGGGAGACGGACAGATAACGGTCAGAAGTCTTTCAGCTGGAGTCCCTGTTGGAGAGATGGACAGATAATGGTCAGAAGTCTTTCAGCTGGAGTCCCAGTCAGGGAGATGGACAGATAATGGTCAGAAGTCTTTCAGCTGGAGTCCCAGTCAGGGAGATGGACAGATAATGATCAGAAGTCTTTCAGCTGGAGTCCAAGTCAGGGAGACGGACAGATAACTGTCAGAAGTCTTTCAGCTGGAGTCCCTGTCGGAGAGATGGACAGATAATGGTCAGAAGTCTTTCCGCTGGAGTCCCAGTCAGGGAGACAGACAGATAACGGTCAGAAGTCTTTCAGCTGGAGTCCAAGTCAGGGAGACGGACAGATAATGGTCCGAAGTCTTTCAGCTGGAGTCCCAGTCGGGGAGACGGACAGATAACGGTCAGAAATCTTTCAGCTGGAGTCCCATTTGGGGAGACGGACAGATAACGGTCAGAAGTCTTTCAGCTGGAGTCCCAGTCGGGGAGACGGACAGATAACGGTCAGAAGTCTTTCAGCTGGAGTCCCTGTTGGAGAGATGGACAGATAACAGTCAGAAGTCTTTCAGCTGGAGTCCAAGTCAGGGAGATGGACAGATAACTGTCAGAAGTCTTTCAGCTGGAGTCCCAGTCGGGGAGACGGACAGATAATGGTCAGAAGTCTTTCAGCTGGAGTCCCAGTCGGGGAGACGGACAGATAATGGTCAGAAGTCTTTCAGCTGGAGTCCCAGTCGGGGAGACGGACAGATAATGGTCAGAAGTCTTTCAGCTGGAGTCCCAGTCAGGGAGATGGACAGATAATGGTCAGAAGTCTTTCAGCTGGAGTCCCAGTCGGGGAGATGGACAGATAACGGTCAGAAGTCTTTCAGCTGGAGTCCCAGTCAGGGAGACGGACAGATAATGGTCAGAACTCTTTCAGCTGGAGTCCCAGTCAGGGAGATGGACAGATAACGGTCAGAAGTCTTTCAGCTGGAGTCCCAGTCAGGGAGACGGACAGATAATGGTCAGAGCTCTTTCAGCTGGAGTCCCAGTCAGGGAGATGGACAGATAACGGTCAGAAGTCTTTCAGCTGGAGTCCCAGTCAGGGAGATGG
Source organism: Sinonovacula constricta (assembly GCA_007844125.1). Taxonomy (NCBI): domain Eukaryota; kingdom Metazoa; phylum Mollusca; class Bivalvia; order Cardiida; family Solecurtidae; genus Sinonovacula; species Sinonovacula constricta. Next base: position 53,589,616 of record CM017570.1, read on the forward strand.
ACAGATAACGGTCAGAAGTCTTTCAGCTGGAGTCCCAGTCAGGGAGACGGACAGAGAACGGTCAGAAGTCTTTCAGCTGGAGTCCCAGTCAGGGAGATGGACAGATAATGGTCAGAAGTCTTTCAGCTGGAGTCCCAGTCAGGGAGATGGACAGATAATGGTCAGAAGTCTTTCAGCTGGAGTCCCAGTCAGGGAGATGGACAGATAACGGTCAGAAGTCTTTCAGCTGGAGTCCCAGTCAGGGAGATGGACAGATAATGGTCAGAAGTCTTTCAGCTGGAGTCCCAGTCAGGGAGACGGACAGATAACGGTCAGAAGTCTTTCAGCTGGAGTCCCAGTCGGGGAGACGGACAGATAACGGTCAGAAGTCTTTCAGCTGGAGTCCCAGTCGGGGAGATGGACAGATAATGGTCAGAAGTCTTTCAGCTGGAGTCCCAGTCAGGGAGATGGACAGATAACGGTCAGAAGTCTTTCAGCTGGAGTCCCAGTCAGGGAGACAGACAGATAACGGTCGAAATTCTTTCAGCTGGAGTCCCAGTCAGGGAGATGGACAGATAATGGTCAGAAGTCTTTCAGCTGGAGTCCCAGTCAGGGAGATGGACAGATAACGGTCAGAATTCTTTCAGCTGGAGTCCCAGTCAGGGAGATGGACAGATAATGGTCAGAAGTCTTTCAGCTGGAGTCCCAGTCAGGGAGATGGACAGATAATGGTCAGAATTCTTTCAGCTGGAGTCCCAGTCAGGGAGATGGACAGATAACTGTCAGAAGTCTTTCAGCTGGAGTCCCAGTCGGGGAGACGGACAGATAACGGTCAGAAGTCTTTCAGCTGGAGTCCCAGTCAGGGAGACGGACAGATAATGGTCAGAAGTCTTTCAGCTGGAGTCCCTGTTGGGGAGACGGACAGATTACTGTCAGAAGTCTTTCAGCTGGAGTCCCAGTCGGGGAGACGGACAGATAATGGTCAGAAGTCTTTCAGCTGGAGTCCCTGTCGGGGAGACGGACAGATAACGGTCAGAAGTCTTTCAGCTGGAGTCCCAGTCAGGGAGACGGACTTATGTAATGTAGTGAGATAATTAAACTGACCTGTGGAATGTCAGTGGTTTTACCGAGATATCTATCTGTTGAACTTCCACCAACAAAATAACTTGATATTGCTATAAAGATCATAACTAGGTTGCTGCAATCAAAATAAAACAAAACAAAAACAGAACTCATCAAAGGCTTCTTGTGTCATATTAGAAACTATTTTTCTCACCTATTTCCCATAAATTTTGCAGTATTTTTGTATAAATTTATACGAAAATTTATAAAATGTAATTCACAAAAGCTTTTCAACTCAAAATACATGTTCTTCCCATTATTTATTTTTTTAAATTTGTATAAAAAAGTCTTTAAGTGTGAAAACTAAATTTTATAAATGACACCCTGTTCTTGCCATGTTTTGTTTCTTGCTGCCCTGATAGCGGGCTTGACGACTGCTTGATAGTACATGCATGCAAAGCTTTAATCTGCATTTTATGCACCAGTAATCCTAAGTCAAACCAGAGCCAGATTTCCCCCGAAATCCAAACAGCATCTATCAATCATGATTAAATATAGGAAGACATATGTGAAATTTCATTCCAATATATTCACTTCTAACCACAATTCTAGTTGAACAACATCAATATTTCTCACAAAATCCCAGTACTTATTACTTTTATGCAAAACTGTAACTTAGGTCTTTCTATGTTGCAAGAAACAAGCTTTATTTTAAAATAATATAATGAAGATTGAACAGTAGATTACATTATGCAGACTTCACGAAAGAAATTTAAAAAAACTGGATCTTTGGTCCTCCGAGCAGGAAATAACTACTAGACTGGACCAGCATGATTGTCATTTTGACAACAAAGGTTGGTAAATTAACCTCGGTGTTATGAGTGACTGGTTTCAGTAAAAGACTGTAAAGTGTTGTTTAGTTTAGTATATATATTTTCATAATAATTCAGAATTTTGAAAATGATGTGGCTTAAACTTCTGGTGGATCATTTTAACTTATAAAATGTAATGGACCGACAAGAGATTTTCATGGACAGGGTCCACAGGGTTTTGTAGAAGAATAATAATGCTATATTTTACTTGTTTTAAAGATACTACAAAAAATGAGTATTATAAAAAGGCTAGTTTCTTGACGATGGTTATTTTCTTTAAAAAATCTGGAGCTAAAATAGGAGAGCAATATATGTTAACGTACGTGATATATTTCATCTGTGGGACCTCCTCACCGTGTTGTTGGGCCTCCTTTTCTTCCCTCGCATGTTTGTCTTTCTTATGGCTGCCTTTGCGCCTGAATGAAAATCTATTCACGGAAATCCTATCCATGATAATCAAACACTCGTATCGTTATGGACTGGTATCGTTATAGACACTTCTGGCACACAACAATATAATCCAACGTCCAATACTTATTAGACTTACAAATCTATTTTCTGATCCTCGGCAGCAGATCACTTTCATGCACACAATATAATCCTAGGTTAGGCTTAAATCTTATTTTGTTTCAATCTAATTTTTTGTTACAACCACCTGTCAAACAAAATTTGAATCCATATTTAATGCTTATATAACTATTAAAACTTTACAATATCTATTTTTCTGTGCTACTACAAACAGTGCCTTCACATAATTAAAGTTTTAGGTTGATAAGTCTAATTATAAATAAAATAAAACACAGAATATATATTTACAGCATCCAAGAAATATTTTTAAAGGATATCAATATTTTTTTCAATATATTCCAAATATGTTCTTTTCTTACTAACAACATTCCATTGTCAATGCTTATTAGATTTAAAATGCAGAGGTCTTGATTGGTTAGCTATTTATATTATTGTATATATTTTAAATAAACTTTTTTTGGTTTGTTTTCATGCATTTTAGAGTAAATAACAAGGCTCCAATGCTAATTACAAAAATATTAATAAAAATCCACTGTTCTTTTGTTTTCAGAAGGAAAGAGCAGTAAAATTTCTCTTTTTTCTATTTTGCAATTAACCTTGTCAATATTTTCATTGTATTTTCAGCTACAATTTAAATTTTATTGCAGTTTTGTTATGGTCATATATTTAAATGTACCTAATGCTATTATGTATATGAATATGTATGTTTTATAACCCCTTAACAGCTAACAATCCAAAGGTAATGCCCTTTAACAAACAATTCACAATTAACAGACATCAATTGACACTCCAGAATGCAATTAACAGTTAACAATTAACCATCCACAATTATGTATACCTGTCTTCAAATAGCCTTACACAATCCAAGTTTCAAATTTAAAAATGACAACAACTTTAAAACTTACAAAATGAACAGGTTCTAATTAACAATCCATATTACCAATCTGCAAATTAACAATCCAAAACTTACACCCTACAATTAACAATCGATAATTAACACTGCACCATTAACAATCCCCAGACACCCATTTACAGATGAATGCTGGCAACAACATTTCAGCAAGCTTCAGCAACAAGTTTTGCAAGTATTTGAGAGAACACAATCAGATCTGTAGCTCATGAGGGTTTAGCTTGCTGGTGAAAATCGGTTCAATGTTTCTTTCCAATACTATTACAGAGCACTTGGGGTCTTGTTGAACACATCACTTCTGATACAACAGAATGGAGGGAACTGGTTTAAAAGTAGAACAAGTTTGAACAACAAAACATGACAGATTAGAATTGACAAGGAGAATGAATTTACCCAACAAAAATTGACAGCAAAACAAAATTGACAGCAGGATGAATTTACACAGCATAATTGACAGCAAAGCAAACTTAACAGCAGGATAAATTTACACAGCATAATTGACAGCAAAGCAAACTTAACAGCAGGATGGATTTACACAGCATAATTGACAGCAAAGCAAACTTAACAGCAGGATGGATTTACACAGCATAATTGACAGCAAAGCAAACTTGACTGCAGGATGAATTTACAAAGCAAAGTTGACAGCAAAGCAAACTTGACAGCAAGGCAGAACTATCAGCTGAATAAATTTACACAGCAAAATTGACAGCAAAGTAGAATTGAGTAATAAGCAAAAATAACAGCAAGGCAGAAATGACAGCAGGATGAATAAACCCCCCAAAAATTGACAGCAAGGCAGAACCGACAGCAGGATGAATAAACCCCCATAAAATTGACAGCAAGGCAGAACCGACAGCAGGAGGAATTTACAAAATAAAAATTGTCACAAAAGAAAAACAGAATTCATAGACAAATAAAAAACAACATATTTCTTTAAAAAATGATATTTAACACCAGAAACTGTTGTTTAGTACATCTACTATCAATATGTGAAATCAAGGCAATAGCAAAACAATTATTGTCAATTCAGAAATGAAGTAATTGATTAGCTGTTGCAACAGAACAAATACGAAAAACAGGGCCAATATAAGTGAAATCGCTGCAATCACTGCAATATTTGCTGCTTCGGAAAAGTAGTCACATTCTGAGACACTGAGAAGCTGTTATGTTAAACAGTTACATGGATTTTGTGTTACATAAGCCACCCCTTTATAAACTATACAACTCCAAGTTGAATGTAGTATACGTATGATAAACAGAAGGTTAAGGGTCAAGGACCAAGAATGGGAGATCTATATCACCTTGTGCTGGTTACATAACAACAACCATGTTTTACAGGAAACTGAATTTTTACATGCTCTAGATGGCCGTTTACATAAAAAGTGTCTACATTTAGTTCAACTTGTATTGCATTTTATATTCGGACTTATATCTAGTTTAAACAGGTTGGACTTACTATCATACATGTGAACTCTCCCACTTTTGGAGGAAGACACACACCTTTAAGGTTCAGTATTCTTTGAAAATAAGGGGTGTTTTCCACATTTTTAGGAATCTTCCTACTTGAAAACAGATTTCTTCCTTCTTTGTTTATATGAAAATAACAAATTTCCCACTTTGCAAGTGAAAGTCTCCTACTTTGGCTTCAGAAAGAGACAACATGTATGTTCTATTGTGAACATTTGATACATTTGTACTGCATGAGTTTTTAACTATCTGTTATTTCACATCCTGTAATGGAAATACGTAGAACTATTTCTTGTCATGCTATAAATAGCTGACCTCTGTAAGGTTGGCTGTTTTACACTGAACGGAACAGTTACATGGTAAATACAAAAGGAATGACCTGACTGGAAGACACAACAACACATTAACCTTGAAAGCATGTGCTCAATTTTCCACATTCTGAAAGCATTTTATTTAAGTTAAATGAATCAAATAAAAAAAGAAACATATTCTTGAATTTGAGCCACACTGACCCTGTAATTGTGTCTTGGCCGGTAGTATACAACAGTTTTTGTCCAAGTAACATAACACACAACTAATAATATTATATAAGTGTAACTGGACCTGGTAGGGCATTCTGTAAATCTTCAGCTAAAGAAACAGGCAGCCCCATGGGTTTGATCCCAGGCCGTGACATACCAAAGTTGTTGATGATAGAAGTATAGCTCCCTTGATTGGGTGTGGTATCATGTCAGGTATTCATGGCATGCTATACAAAGTAAAGGCAACACTATATCTGTTTTAAATGGATATGGTCTCCAGATAACTGAAATGCTGTTGGTGGGACAATAAACCCAATAAACAAACATAACATACATGGCCATATTTTCACACAACATTAATGCAAGTCTATTATATTATGTACATATGTACTTTCAAACTCTGAACAGAACACCAGGATATGGAGCAGTCTTTCAGACATGAACAGAATTTTAAAACAAAAATCTAAAACAGAACATCATTTGACAACACAATTTAATGAAGAACAGAATATCAAACAGATCAGAATTTTAAAACAGATTTTTAAACTAAACAATTTTTAAAAAAGAAAACAATTGTAAAAATTTACATGTTCTTATAACTGCTCAGAATTTTGTAACAGAATTCAACAAGAAATGTCATAAAAAACAATATATTCCCTCATGATTGCAATGACTTATGACCTTGACCACAAATATGACATTGACAAAAACTATGACCTTGACAACAACTTTGACCTTGACCTTAATTGCTACACTTGTCAATGTCATAAACATTAAACATTTACATGTATATTTGTAAGATGGTAAAGTTTTCTTGAAGGTCTTCAAAACGTCAATGCTGAGACTAAGATCTATTAAGCTTTGAAAAGCTTTTTTTATGAAATAACCTAAAATATTACCTTTAATACGACCTTGACCTTAAGAATTGCTTATTCTGACCCTTTAGGAGCATTAAAAAGAACAAAAAGTTCATTTGTTTTAACAAATACATAGCAGAGACCAATTATGATCATTATAGCGACATCCAGCCATTTGGTGGAGGAAGACTCCAGACCAATGTCTGAGTAGAACCACCAGGTCAGCTGGAAGACATTCTTACATAATGTCCTTTGCTCTGAAGGGGATGTGAACCCACACGGTGGGAGGCTAAGCAGTCAAAGGTGTTACAAACTGGTGACTCTACTGCCATGCTACGGACGCCCCAAAGAACAGAATAGTTAAACAAACAAAAATAAAAATAGAAAAAAAAAATCAGAGTATAAACAGATTACAATTTTAATACTGGGCCTCTTTTTTAAAAAACATTCAATATACATTATATTAAAAAGCATTTCACTAAGAAACAGTACTTTTTTATTTTTGTTTTGCAAATGTAGCTGACTAGTTATAAAGTATTTAGTCTTTAGTCCACATTATTTGCCAATAACCAATGCCAGGTCATAGTTATTTGCTAACAACTATCTACAAAGGTAACTAGAAATCTCAAGAGCCTCTTTAGCAACTGTTGCAGATCCTGATCAGATAGCTCTCAATGGGACCTGTTTTGTTTGTGTTACATCACACCGACATTGTATGGTCATAATGGTGACGTCCAGATAATGAATGGTGGATGAAGATCCCAGGCTTATGTCTGGGTAGAACCACCTGTATACTGTAGATTAGCTGGAAAACCTCCACACATGAAAGTTCTCGCCCGTACCAGGACTCGAACTCATTCGGTAAAGAGCTGAGGAGTTTCAAGTCTGTGAGTCTAATGGCTTGGCCACAGGTGCCCCGCCCCCTCGGGATCTGGATCTAAACTGTTTGATCAATTTCTGTGAAGTAGGATTCAGCATACCAATGTAATTATAAAGACACTATAAAGGCTTAAACCTCTTGGGTGATTTTCCTTTAATGCCTTCTGTAAGAAACAACTCTTCAGGATTCACTTCTTATAAGATCAGACACAACCTACATTAAGTTGTTGTTAATTAAATCGATGTCATATGGACGCCTCTGCTTGTGAATTGGTAACTGCTACATCCGCGTATTCTCAGAAGTCACAATTTGAAACAGCTCGAGTCATTTAAATGAAATAGACTATATGTTTTACAAGCTCATATACATCTTTGTAGAGCTGACATACTGTTGGTGGGATGTTAAACCTTAATAGAAAAAAAAGCAACCTCACAAAACACCCACTTTTAATACACAATCACAAAACACTCACTCCCAATATACAATCACAAGAAACACCCACTCCCAATACATAACCACAAAAAACACCTACTCCCAATACACAATCACAAAACAATCACTCCCAATATACAATCACCCAGTCCCAATACACAATCACAAAAACACCCAGTCCCAATACACAATCACAAAAACACCCACTCCCAATACACAATCACAAAAACACCCATTCCTAATACACAATCTCACAAACATTCACTCCCAATACACAATCTCACAAACACTCACTCCCTATACACAATCTCACAAACACTCACTCCCAATACACAATCTCACAAACACTCACTCCCTATACACAATCTCACAAACACTCACACCCAATACACAATCTCAAAACACTCACTCCCAATACACAATTACAAAAAAACCCACACACTCCCAATACACAATCTCACAAACACCCACTCCCAATACATAATCACAAAACACACACTCCCAATATACAATCACAAAAACACACACTCCTAATACATAACCACAAAAACACATATGCCCAATACACAATAACAAAAACACATACTCCCAATACACAATCGCTAAAACACCCACTCCTAATAACCAATCACAAAAACATCCACTGCAAATACACAATCAAGTAATAAAAATTAAAAAAAAACACCCACTCCCAATACACAATCGAGAAAAAAATAATCCCACTCCCAATTCACAATCGAAAAAATACCCACTCCCAATACACAATCACCAAAATACCCACTCCCAGTACACAATTGCAAAAATACCCACTCCCAATTCACAATTGCAAAAACACCCACTCTCAATACACAATCACAAAAACACCCACTTCCAATACACAATCGCAAAAACACCCACTCCCAATATATAATTACAGAAACACCCACTCCCAATACATAAAAAGAAAAAAAAAACCACCCACTCCCAATACACAATCACACAAACACCCACTCCCAATACACAATTGCAAAAAACACCCACTCCCAATATATAATTACAGAAACACTCACTCCCAATACATAATAGCAAAAACACCCAGTCCCAATAAACAAACATAAAAACACCCACTCCCAATAAAAAAAACAACACTCACTCCCAATACATAACCACAAAAAACACCCACTCCCAATACACAAGTGAGAAAGAAAGAAAAACTCCCAAAACACAATAAAAAAACACATGCAATGCAGGCAAATCAAACACTTAAAACACACTAAAAACATACAAAACACACTTGCAGTAAACTCACAAAACACACTCACTAAACACACTTGTAAAATAGACTCACAGAAAATTCATGTTCTGCACAATTGCAAAACACTCACCAAATGCACTCACAATACAATTCACTCTTGCAATACACACAAAATAACCAAAAATATACTTGCATTATACTAAAAAAACAGCCTTACAAAACAAATAGAAAACACACTTGTAATATTCACTCACAAAACACACTCATAAAAATAAATTCGCAACACAAACCTGCACTACACTCACAAAAACAGATTAAGACAATAGGGCCATGATACATGTAGCCCTATATTGCTCACCTGAGTGCCATAGACATTTCGCCTTGACAGATCAGAATTCTTTGAACAATTTTGATACCATTAAGGCTGACAAAAGAATATATAAAGCAAATATCAAATCTCTAGCTCCTGTGATTTCTGACAAAAAGATTTTTTTCTTTTACAGATTTAATGTTTTCGTACATAGCTATAAAGGGAAAATGGTTCCAGCTCTTTTAGTTTTTGACAAGAAGGTTTTCAAAGTTTTCCTATTTAGCCATAGATGGAAATTGGCCATGCCCTTGGTGGCCATGTTTTTTTTGATGGATCAGAATTATTTGAACAATCTTAATAGGGGGCCACCCAAAGACCACGATACTAAATACGAAGGCTCTAGCTCTTATAGTTTCTTCTTACAAGGAAATTTTCTAAGTTTTCCTATATAGCCTTATATAGATAATGGCCACGCCCCTGTCTGCCATGTTTATTTATGGCTCAGAATTATTTGAACAATCTTCATACAGAGCCATCCAAAGAACACATATACCAGATATCAAAGCTCTAGCTCTTGCTGTTTCAAAAATCAAAGTCTGAAACTTCATTAAAAAGGCAATAACTCCTGCTATTGTCATCTGATTATAAGGAAACACACAGGTATGGAGGTTCCTATTGTACCAAAGTTAAATTATATTAAAACTGATGTTAACCTCTAGAAGAATTAGCTCGGCAAAGTTGTGTCCACAAAACAAACAGACAGACACATGGACAGACAAACAGCTTCAGTCCAGTATAGATCCTACAAAACTTCATTGTTGCGGGGATAACTAAATGCAGAGGGCACCCAAGGTTGAGAAGTCAGAGTAAACTCCCTTTACTTTGACTCTTCAGGAGATAACTGTGTTGATTCAAGTCTAGGTCCCGTATTCACCAACTATTAAGTCACGAGCCCAAGTCACAATTTTCATACTAAAAAATATAAGCTTGTTTATGAAGTTTCAATGTGATTTTAAGTTGGGAGTAGCAAAGTTAAAGTGTCATGCAAAAATACAGACATGTAGCTAAATACATAATGAAGATATTGTCAATTAAAATCTATGTCTTGAGCAATTCTAATGTAAGAATAGTTGGTGAATACAGGCCCAGGTCAGGGCAAGAATGTTCATATAAGGTCTTCCAGCTGACATGCACTGCACTGCTGCTTCTACCAAGACAGTGATCTGGCTTTTTCCTCCACATAAATAACAGCTTGTATTTCTGTATTTCATGTATATCTAACAATTACTGTGAGTTTTCTATGTGTGTCAAGAGACCCGATAAAATAATTATTTCAAATGTAGCCAGCCCAGGGCTAAATAGTTTTTACATTTCTGGAGTGATGCCAATCTTATATTCCATGCACAAAAAAGCAGCTAATGCTGCAAATATCTCATTGCTCGAACGCATGCAATTTAATATAAATGTAAAATTTCCGAGACTTTTACGACTTGCCGAGCATACAAAGTACTTCAACATAATAAAATTGCTTTACTGATGGTAGTGATACAGCTATGTACAGGAAATATTTTTCCCTGTTTTATTGGATGCTGAGCCGGACTTCCACTAGTTCATGACACATTTACAGGAGTTTGCAACATATTTGATGGTAAATGTAAGCCCTTTATTGCATTGGAAATTAATTGCAGCAACACATTTGTTAATGTTCGCTACATTCAGCAATTATTGAGGTAGACAAAAGACAATGCTACTGTAGCCATTAATGCTAGAGGTAGGCCAAAGACAATGCTATTAACATTAGCTATTAACACTAGAGGTAGACCAAAGACAATGCTACATTAGCCATTAATGCTAGAGGTAGGCCAAAGACAATGCTATTAACATTAGCTATTAACACTAGAGGTAGACCAAAGACAATGCAACATTAGCCATTAATACTAGAGGTAGACCAAAGATAATGCAACATTAGCTATTAACGCTAGAGGTAGACCAAAGACGATGCTACATTAGCATTTAACGCTAGAGGTAGACCAAAGACGATGCTACATTAGCCATTAACACTAGAGGTAGACCAAAGGCAATGCTACATTAGCTATTAACACTAGAGGTAGACCAAAGACAATGCAACATTAGCTATTAATACTAGAAGTAGACCAAAGGCAATGCTACATTAGCTATTAACGCTAGAGGTAGACCAAATATAATGCAACATTAGCTATTAATACTAGAAGTAGACCAAAGGCAATGCTACATTAGCTATTAACACTAGAGGTAGACCAAAGACAATGCAACATTAGCTATTAATACTAGAAGTAGACCAAAGGCAATGCTACATTAGCTATTAACGCTAGAGGTAGACCAAATATAATGCAACATTAGCTGATAACGCTAGAGGTAGACTAAAGATAATGCAACATTAGCTATTAACACTAGAGGTAGACCAAAGACAATGCAACATTAGCTATTAATACTAGAAGTAGACCAAAGGCAATGCTACATTAGCTATTAACGCTAGAGGTAGACCAAATATAATGCAACATTAGCTGATAACGCTAGAGGTAGACTAAAGATAATGCAACATTAGCTATTAATGCTAGAGGTAGACCAATGACAATGCTACATTTATTCATTAATGTTGAAGGAAGACCAAAGATGATGCTGATACTATGAGGAGGAAAAAAATTAGCAATATCTTCTTTTCTGTAGAAAGCAGCTATTAGTGAGTCTGTTGCTGGTGCTACAATAAAGTACTAATGCTTCCGATAACGAGAAAATTAACAATAATTTCCCTGCTGGGAGCGGCTGTCTACATCCTAAACTAAGATAGCACCCTGCCCACAGCCCCAATCAAGCCGGACAGTTGGGACTTACAGTACACACAACATCATGTAATATTTATATACTACAAAGGAGAATGAGCAGGATGAGCAAATTTTCAATTAACTTCTTGCTGGAAGCAGCCTTTTACATTCTAACTAGTGATTAGCACTGCAGTATTCTTCATAAATCATTCACAGTGATGAACAGAATAGCATATCTCCAGCAAGCAGGATAGAAGTGACATATACAAGTATACATGACATAATGTGAAATTTACAAACTGTAAGTAAATCCAGCATGGGAAGAATATTAAGAAAAGTGTCCCTTTTCCATATAACAACTGTATTGAATAATTCTTGGCTGCTTGTTCTATCAACAACTGTTCAACCATGACTCAGTAAATTTATCAAGGGTAGGATACAGAGGACAGTATCCCCTCTACCATATAACAACTGTATCGCCTATTTCTTGGCTGCTTGTCCAATCAACAACTGTTCAACCATGACTTGGCAAAATAAACTGCAAGTTAATCAATCATGGGTAGAATACATAGGACAGTATCCCCTCTGTCATATAACAGCATCTCTCAGTATATCTAACAGTCTCTCATCACTTGGCCACCATGGTGCACCCCCTTCTCTCGCATACACCAGTGGCAAGAAATCAGTATCTCTAACAGTCTCTCATCACTTGGCCACAATGGTGCACCCCCTTCCCTCACATACACCAGTGGAAAGAAATCAACATCTCTAACAGTCTCTCATCACTTGGCCACCATGGTGCACCCCCTTCCCTCGCATAAATGAGTGGCAAGAAATCAGTATCTCTAACAGTCTCTCATTACTTGGCCACCAATGGTGCACCCCCTTCCCTCACAAACACCAGTGTTAAGAAATCAGTATCTCTAATAGTCTCTCATCACTTGGCTACCATGGTGCACCCCCTTCCCTTGCATACATGAGTGTCAAGAAATCAGTATCTCTAACAGTCTCTCATTACTTGGCCACCATGGTGCACCCCCTTCCCTCGCATACACGAGTGGCAAGAAATCAGCATCTCTAACAGTCTCTCATCACTTGGCCACAATGGTGCACCCGCTTCCCTTGCATACACGAGTGACAAGAAATCAGCATCTCTAACAGTCTCTCATCACTTGGCCACCATGGTGCACCCGCTTCCCTTGCATACACGAGTGGCAAGAAATCAGCATCTCTAACAGTCTCTCATCACTTGGCCACAATGGTGCACCCCCTTCCCTCGCATACACGAGTGGCAAGAAATCAACATCTCTAACAGTCTCTCATCACTTGGCCACAATGGTGCACCCCCTTCTCTCGCATACACAAGTGGCAAGAAATCAACATTTCTAACAGTCTCTCATCACTTGGCCACAATGGTGCACCCCCTTCCCTCGCATACACGAGTGGCAAGAACTCAACATCTCTTACAGTCTCTCATCACTTGACCACCATGGTGCACCCCCTTCCCTCGCATACACGAGTGGCAAGAAATCAACATTTCTAACAGTCTCTCATCACTTGGCCACCATGGTGCACCCCCTTCTCTCACATACACTAGTGGCAAGAAATCAGTATCTCTAACAGTCTCTCATCACTTGGCTACCATGGTGCACCCCCTTCCCTCGCATACACGAGTGGCAAGAACTCAACATCTCTTACAGTCTCTCATCACTTGGCCACCATGGTGCACCCCCTTCCCTCGCATACACGAGTGACAAGAAATCAACATCTCTAACAGTCTCTCATCACTTGGCCACCATGGTGCACCCCCTTCCCTCGCATACACGAGTGACAAGAAATCAACATCTCTTACAGTCTCTCATCACTAGGGCACAATAGGGCACCCGCTTCCCTCGCATACACGAGTGACAAGAAATCAACATCTCTAACAGTCTCTCATCACTTGGCCACCATGGTGCACCCGCTTCCCTTGCATACACGAGTGACAAGAAATCAACATCTCTAACAGTCTCTCATCACTAGGGCACAATAGGGCACCCCTGTTCCCTCACATACATGAGTGGCAAAATAGCTTGCAGTAAAAAAACATTTCCAGGAAAACTGCACTCCGGCATACAGGATATCCCTAAGTTGCTTAATTATTGACAAATGACCCTTTTGTAGACATCCTATATCAACACAGAACTAATAAAAATGGGCACCACACATCAAGATTATCCTTTAGAGACCAGCTGGAAAATATGAAATTTAATAATGCATCAAAAATTGATTATCACCACAGTAAGGGATACCTGGATGAAAGAGCTCCATGTTTATGCATGGAATTACATGATAACCATTGGCAACATTAATTTGTATAATACCGGTGAGACAAATGACATTTAACATGAACATGGTGTACAATGTATTAACCCATTGATAATGCATGTAATACAAATTACATTTTATATAAACATGGAGTATGAGGTTTATGACTGGCCATTGATAATAATACAAAACATGTTTATATAAACATGGAGTATGAGGTTTATGACTGGCCATTGATAATAATACAAATCATGTTTATATAAACATGGAGTATGAGGTTTATGACTGGCCATTGATAATAATACAAATCATGTTTATATAAACATGGAGTATGGGGTTTATGACTGGCCATTGATAATAATACAAATCATGTTTATATAAACATGGAGTATGAGGTTTATGACTGGCCATTGATAATAATACAAAACATGTTTATATAAACATGGAGTATGAGGTTTATGACTGGCCATTGATAATAATACAAATCATGTTTATATAAACATGGAGTATGAGGTTTATGACTGGCCATTGATAATAATACAAATCATGTTTATATAAACATGGAGTCTGAGGTTTATGACTGGCCATTGATAATAATACAAATCATGTTTATATAAACATGGAGTATGAGGTTTATGACTGGCCATTGATAATAATACAAAACATGTTTATATAAACAAGGAGTATGAGGTTTATGACTGGCCATTGATAATAATACAAATCATGTTTATATAAACATGGAGTCTGAGGTTTATGACTGGCCATTGATGATAATACAAATCATGTTTATATAAACATGGAGTATGAGGTTTATGACTGGCCACTGATAATAATACAAATCATGTTTATATAAACATGGAGTATGGGGTTTATGACTGGCCATTAATAATAATACAAATCATGTTTATATAAACATGGAGTATGAGGTTTATGACTGGCCATTGATAATAATACAAATCATGTTTATATAAACATGGAGTATGAGGTTTATGACTGGCCACTGATAATAATACAAATCATGTTTATATAAACATGGAGTATGAGGTTTATGACTGGCCACTGATAATAATACAAATCATGTTTATATAAACATGGAGTATGGGGTTTATGACTGGCCATTGATAATAATACAAATCACGTTTATATAAACATGGAGTATGAGGTTTATGACTGGCCATTGATAATAATATAAATCACGTTTATATAAACATGGAGTATGAGGTTTATGACTGGCCATTGATAATAATACAAATCATGTTTATATAAACATGAAGTATGGGGTTTATGACAGGCCATTGATAATAATACAAATCATGTTTATATTAACATAGAGCATGAGGTTTATGACTGGCCATTGATAATAATACAAAACACATTTATATAAACATGGAGTATGGGGTTTATGACTGGCCATTGATAATAATACAAATCACGTTTATATAAACATGGAGTCTGAGGTTTATGACTGGCCATTGATAATAATACAAATCATGTTTATATAAACATGGAGTCTGAGGTTTATGACTGGCCATTGATAATAATACAAATCATGTTTATATAAACATGGAGTATGAGGTTTATGACTGGCCATTGATAATAATACAAAACACGTTTATATAAACATGAAGTATGAGGTTTATGACTGGCCATTGATAATAATACAAATCATGTTTATATAAACATGGAGTATGAGGTTTATGACTGGCCACTGATAATAATACAAATCATGTTTATATAAACATGGAGTATGGGGTTTATGACAGGCCATTGATAATAATACAAATCATGTTTATATAAACATGGAGTATGAGGTTTATGACTGGCCATTAATAATAATACAAATCATGTTTATATAAACATGGAGTATTGGGTTTATGACTGGTCATTGATAATAATACAAAACATGTTTATATAAACATGGAGTATGAGGTTTATGACTGGCCATTGATAATAATACAAATCATGTTTATATAAACATGGAGTATGAGGTTTATGACTGGCCATTGATAATAATACAAATCATGTTTATATAAACATGGAGTATGAGGTTTATGACTGGCCATTGATAATAATACAAATCATGTTTATATAAACATGGAGCATGAGGTTTATGACTGGCCATTGATAATAATACAAATCATGTTTATATAAACATGGAGTATGGGGTTTTTGACTGGCCATTGATAATAATACAAATCATGTTTATATAAACATGGAGTATGAGGTTTATGACTGGCCATTAATAATAATACAAATCATGTTTATATAAACATGGAGTATGGGGTTTATGACTGGTCATTGATAATAATACAAAACATGTTTATATAAACATGGAGTATGAGGTTTATGACTGGCCATTGATAATAATACAAATCATGTTTATATAAACATGGAGTATGAGGTTTATGACTGGCCATTGATAATAATACAAATCATGTTTATATAAACATGGAGCATGAGGTTTATGACTGGCCATTGATAATAATACAAAACACGTTTATATAAACATGGAGTATGAGGTTTATGACTGGCCATTGATAATGATACAAAACATGTTTATATAAACATGGAGTATGAGGTTTATGACTGGCCATTGATAATAATACAAAACACGTTTATATAAACATGAGGTATGAGGTTTATGACTGGCCATTGATAATGATACAAATCATGTTTATATAAACATGGAGTATGAGGTTTATGACTGGCCATTGATAATAATACAAATCATGTTTATATAAACATGAGGTATGAGGTTTATGACTTGCCATTGATAATAATACAAATCATGTTTATATAAACATGGAGCATGAGGTTTATGACTGGCCATTGATAATAATACAAATCATGTTTATATAAACATGGAGTATGAGGTTTATGACTGGCCATTGATAATAATACAAATCATGTTTATATAAACATGAGGTATGAGGTTTATGACTGGCCATTGATAATAATACAAATCATGTTTATATAAACATGGAGCATGAGGTTTATGACTGGCCATTGATAATAATACAAATCATGTTTATATAAACATGGAGTATGAGGTTTATGACTGGCCATTGATAATAATACAAAACATGTTTATATAAACATGGAGTATGAGGTTTATGACTGGCCATTGATAATAATACAAAACACGTTTATATAAACATGAGGTATGAGGTTTATGACTGGCCATTGATAATGATACAAATCATGTTTATATAAACATGGAGTATGGGGTTTATGACTGGCCATTGATAATAATACAAATCATGTTTATATAAACATGGAGTATGGGGTTTATGACTGGCCACTGATAATAATACAAATCATGTTTATATAAACATGGAGTATGGGGTTTATGACTGGCCATTGATAATAATACAAATCATGTTTATATAAACATGGAGTATGAGGTTTATGACTGGCCATTGATAATAATACAAATCATGTTTATATAAACATGGAGTATGGGGTTTATGACTGGCCATTGATAATAATACAAATCATGTTTATATAAACATGGAGTATGAGGTTTATGACTGGCCATTGATAATAATACAAATCATGTTTATATAAACATGGAGTATGAGGTTTATGACTGGCCACTGATAATAATACAAATCATGTTTACATAAACATGAGGTATGAGGTTTATGACTGGCCATTGATAATAATACAAATCATGTTTATATAAACATGGAGTATGGGGTTTATGACTGGCCATTGATAATAATACAAATCATGTTTATATAAACATGAGGTATGAGGTTTATGACTGGCCATTGATAATAATACAAATCATGTTTATATAAACATGGAGTATGAGGTTTATGACTGGCCATTGATAATAATACAAATCATGTTTATATAAACATGAGGTATGAGGTTTATGACTGGCCATTGATAATAATACAAATCATGTTTATATAAACATGAGGTATGAGGTTTATGACTGGCCATTGATAATAATACAAATCATGTTTATATAAACATGGAGTATGGGGTTTATGACTGGCCATTGATAATAATACAAATCATATTTATATAAACATAGAGTATGAGGTTTATGACTGGCCATTGATAATAATACAAATCATGTTTATATAAACATGGAGCATGAGGTTTATGACTGGCCATTGATAATAATACAAAACATGTTTATATAAACATGAGGTATGAGGTTTATGACTGGCCACTGATAATAATACAAAACACGTTTATATAAACATGGAGTATAAGGTTTATGACTGGCCATTGATAATAATACAAATCATGTTTATATAAACAAGGAGTATGAGTTTTATGACTGGCCATTGATAATAATACAAAACACGTTTATATAAACATGGAGTATGAGGTTTATGACTGGCCATTGATAATAATACAAATCATGTTTATATAAACATGGAGCATGAGGTTTATGACTGGCCATTGATAATAATACAAATCATGTTTATATAAACATGGAGTATGAGGTTTATGACTGGCCATTGATAATAATACAAATCATGTTTATATAAACATGGAGTATGGGGTTTATGACTGGCCATTGATAATAATACAAATCACGTTTATATAAACATGGAGTATGAGGTTTATGACTGGCCATTGATAATAATACAAATCATGTTTATATAAACATGAGGTATGAGGTTTATGACTGGCCATTGATAATAATACAAATCATGTTTATATAAACATGGAGTATGAGGTTTATGACTGGCCATTGATAATAATACAAAACATGTTTATATAAACATGGAGTATGAGGTTTATGACTGGCCATTGATAATAATACAAAACACGTTTATATAAACATGGAGTATGAGGTTTATGACTGGCCATTGATAATAATACAAAACATGTTTATATAAACATGGAGTATGAGGTTTATGACTGGCCATTTATAATAATACAAAACATGTTTATATAAACATGGAGTATGAGGTTTATGACTGGCCATTTATAATAATACAAAACATGTTTATATAAACATGGAGTATGAGGTTTATGACTGGCCATTGATAATAATACAAATCATGTTTATATAAACATGGAGTATGGGGTTTATGACTGGCCATTGATAATAATACAAATCATGTTCATATAAACATGGAGCATGAGGTTTATGACTGGCCATTGATAATAATACAAAACACGTTTATATAAACATGAGGTATGAGGTTTATGACTGGCCATTGATAATGATACAAATCATGTTTATATAAACATGGAGTATGGGGTTTATGACTGGCCATTGATAATAATACAAATCATGTTTATATAAACATGGAGTATGGGGTTTATGACTGGCCATTGATAATGATACAAATCATGTTTATATAAACATGGAGTATGAGGTTTATGACTGGCCATTGATAATAATACAAATCATGTTTATATAAACATGGAGTCTGAGGTTTATGACTGGCCATTGATAATAATACAAATCATGTTTATATAAACATGGAGTATGAGGTTTATGACTGGCCATTGATAATAATACAAATCATGTTTATATAAACATGGAGTATGAGGTTTATGACTGGCCATTGATAATAATACAAATCATGTTTATATAAACATGGAGTATGAGGTTTATGACAGGCCATTAATAATAATACAAATCATGTTTATATAAACATGGAGTATGGGGTTTATGACAGGCCATTGATAATAATACAAATCATGTTTATATAAACATGGAGCATGAGGTTTATGACTGGCCATTGATAATAATACAAATCATGTTTATATAAACATGGAGTATGAGGTTTATGACTGGCCATTGATAATAATACAAATCATGTTTATATAAACATGGAGTATGAGGTTTATGACTGGCCATTGATAATAATACAAATCATGTTTATATAGACATGAGGCATGAGGTTTATGACTGGCCATTAATAATAATACAAATCATGTTTATATAAACATGGAGTATGAGGTTTATGACTGGCCATTGATAATAATACAAATCATGTTTATATAAACATAGAGTATGGGGTTTATGACTGGCCAATGATAATAATACAAAACATGTTTATATAAACATGGAGTATGAGGTTTATGACTGGCCATTAATAATAATACAAATCATGTTTATATAAACATGGAGTATGAGGTTTATGACTGGCCATTGATAATGATACAAATCATGTTTATATAAACATGGAGTATGAGGTTTATGACTGGCCATTGATAATAATACAAATCATGTTCATATAAACATGAGGTATGAGGTTTATGACTGGCCATTGATAATAATACAAATCATGTTTATATAAACATGAGGTATGAGGTTTATGACTGGCCATTGATAATAATACAAATCACGTTTATATAAACATGGAGTATGAGGTTTATGACTGGCCATTGATAATAATACAAAACACATTTATATAAACATGGAGTATGAGGTTTATGACTGGCCATTGATAATAATACAAATCACGTTTATATAAACATGGAGTATGAGGTTTATGACTGGCCATTGATAATAATACAAATCATGTTTATATAAACATGGAGTATGAGGTTTATGACTGGCCATTGATAATAATACAAATCATGTTTATATAAACATGGAGTATGAGGTTTATGACTGGCCATTGATAATAATACAAATCATGTTTATATAAACATGGAGTATGAGGTTTATGACTGGCCATTGATAATAATACAAATCATGTTTATATAAACATGGAGTATGAGGTTTATGACTGGCCATTGATAATAATACAAATCATGTTTATATAAACATGGAGTATGAGGTTTATGACTGGCCATTGATAATAATACAAATCATGTTTATATAAACATGGAGTATGAGGTTTATGACTGGCCATTGATAATAATACAAATCATGTTTATATAAACATGGAGTATGAGGTTTATGACTGGCCACTGATAATAATACAAATCATGTTTATATAAACATGGAGTATGGGGTTTATGACTGGCCATTGATAATAATACAAATCACGTTTATATAAACATGGAGTATGAGGTTTATGACTGGCCATTGATAATAATACAAATCATGTTTATATAAACATGGAGTATGAGGTTTATGACTGGCCATTGATAATAATACAAATCATGTTTATATAAACATGGAGTATGAGGTTTATGACTGGCCATTGATAATAATACAAATCATGTTTATATAAACATGGAGTATGAGGTTTATGACTGGCCATTGATAATAATACAAATCATGTTTATATAAACATGGAGTATGAGGTTTATGACTGGCCATTGATAATAATACAAAACATGTTTATATAAACATGGAGTATGAGGTTTATGACTGGCCATTGATAATAATACAAAACATGTTTATATAAACATGGAGTATGAGGTTTATGACTGGCCATTGATAATAATACAAATCACGTTTATATAAACATGGAGTATGAGGTTTATGACTGGCCATTGATAATAATACAAATCATGTTTATATAAACATGAGGTATGGGGTTTATGACTGGCTATTGATAACTAGAACTATCGCTGAATGCGATTCATACCCCCACCAATGTCCTTGACAAAGCTGGTACAAGGGTAAGATGGGTTCTGCACATTGCCCAGTTGGGGTGAACATTTGAGTTAAGTTTGAAGAAAATCCTTAAATTAGTATAGAATTTATAGGGCAGACACGACATATTGTCTAGTATTGATTGTAAGTAAATTAAAAGACTTACAAAGGGGCATAACTTTGTCAAAATGCAATACAGAGTTATGAAACTTGACCTGCATATCTTACTTGTGATACGTCATATATCTTTCAAGTTTCAAGCAAATACCGGTGCTAATTTCAGAAATATTCAAGTACATGTTAAAATTTAAGAACATTTTCTAAGTCAATTTTGACCTTCAAGTGTGACCTTGACCTTAAGCCGGCACAAGGTAACATGGGTTCTGCACATAACCTTGTTGAGTTGAACATTTGAGTAAAGTTTGAAGAAAATTCTTCCATTAGTATAGGATTTATAGAGCGGACACAACATATTGTCTAATACTTGATTGTATGTAAATTTGAAGACTTAAAAGGGGCATAACTTTGTCAAAATGCAATACAGAGTTATGACACTTGACCTGCATATCCTAATTGTTACACTTCATATATATTTTAAGTTTCAAGCAAATACTTTTTCTAGTTTCAGAAATATTCAAATACATGTTAAAATTTAAGAATATTTTCTAAGTCAATTTTTGACCTTCAAATGTGACCTTGACCTTAAGCCGGCAAAAGAGTAACATGGGTTCTGCACATCCCCTTGTTGAGGTGAATATTTGAGCCAAGATTAAAGTAAATCTTTTACTTAGTGAAGGACTTACAGAGCGGACACGACATAATGTCTAATATTTGATTGTTTGATATTTGACCTTCAATTGTGACCTTGAGCTTGAGCTGACACATGGGCAACATGGGTTCTGCACATCCCCTTGTTGAGGTGAACATTTCAGCCAAGTTTAAAGAAAATACTTCAATTGGTATAGGATTTATAGAGCGGACACGATAATGGAGACGGACGGACCGACGGACAAAGCGAATCCATTATAGCCCCCCCACCCCACATTTTGTGGAGGGAGTATAATAATACAAATCACGTTTATATAACCATGGAGTATGAGGTTTATGACAGGCCATTGATAATAATACAAAATAACATTTTATATAAACATGGAGTATAATGTTTTTGACCAATCAACAAAAATACAAAAACGATATCTTTGAAGTGAACTTTTGGCTGATGATGGTCATCTTTCATTGAAAGATATTTGAAAAACCTTAACAATTTTAGTCAGTGAGGAAAAAAAGCCCACACAATATTAGGCCCCTTTCTATTATATTTCTTTATATAACTCCTTTATATACCTCTCAATATACTGTAAATTGTCATGAACATTTTTATGTGTTTCATATGCAATTAAATAAACAAGAAAACAAGTAACATTGTATCAACATAATTGTTTCAGACAAGAAACACAAATAAAACCAAGGAAATAATACAATATTGTAGTACAGTGTCCAAATTTCCCTAATGGCTTCTAAAGACATAAGTTTTCCTATCCTGAAATGCCCTGAAACCTTTTGAAGAAACATTCCTTGAAATGAAAAAGAAATATCAGCAAGGATGGAGCAACTCAGACTATATATTTATTGTTCAGTATATTAAAAAAATGTTTAAAAAGGGAACACATAGAGAAACCTGTTTGTTTATTTTGTTACAGTGCACAAACACATTTATGGTCAGAGCGTCGGCTTGCGGAACGGGAGGTCATGGGTTCAAACCCCCGCCAGATCAAACCAAAGACTTTAAAGTTGGTACATGTAGTAGTGGCTTCCCTCCTAGCGCTCCGGGCTAAGGGGACAGAATTATGCCAGACTTGTTGGTGTCAGTATAATGAACCGGCCGGGTTCATGTAGATAGTTATGCCCCATCAACGTTTTCACTGTGTTAGCAGTGAAGGGATGGGATGGGATTTGCCGACATTTTTGCCGATACTGTGCATAGACATTTCTATCATTATAGCACAGGGGCACTTATAAGGTGCCCAAGGACTGAACCCGGCCGGTCCATTATACTGACATCGACGAGTCAGGCGTAATGAAGTCTCCTTAGCCCCGAGCTGTAGGAGGGAAGCCACTACTACCAACTTTAAAGTCTCTGGTTTGACTGGCTGGGGTTTGAGCCCATGACCTCCCGATCCGCAATATTACTGCTTTACACTAATGCAGCTGACTTTACAAACTTCAACTATCCTAGCGCAACAAAAAATGGCTCATCGTACATGACAGGATGTAAAACAAAAGGCAGAGCCACACAGTTTAACTCACAAAGCAGAATCACCAAATATTTATATGCGTATGCCTAGCCTGTTTTAACTAAAGGCAAATGTGATTGTAAATTGCAACACATAATTGACAACTAATTTATAATTAAACAACTCTACAGAGCATGTAGAAATACAACATCCAGTGAAATGTGATACATGTATATGCGATGTAACCAGTGACCACCTCTCTGGCCACGCTCCTAACATGGTTACGTTTTGCCGTGCTACTGTGATGTGACACTTAAATCTTCTGCTAATTTCCACAATATTTGAATGTTGTCTAGTTTGAAAAGTACAGTTATCTCAGACATAATAATATAAGGCAGTTTATTAACACCAGTTATATGTAATTGTCACAAAATGTGACTATTTTCCCGATGAGGTGAACTTCATAGTGCTTGCATCGCTTTAGCTCTTACAGTTTTCCACCTGACAGTATGTACAATTCCTACTAACAAATATAAGGGGGCACCTGTGGCGTAGTGGTAGAGTCGCCGATTTGTAACTCCTCCAACTGCTAAGCCTCTCACCACATGGGTTTGAATCCTGGTCGGGGCGAAGGACTTAATGTGAGAAGGTCTTCCAGCTGACCTTCAGTGCACTGTGGTTCTACCCAGATATTTATCTGGGGTCTTCCTCCACCAAATAGCTGGACAACGCTATAATGATCATAATTGGTCGCTGTGATGTATTTAAAAAAAAAAAAAAAAAAAAAAAAAAAAAAAAAAAATATATATATATATATATAGATAAGTAAAGATTTTCAAAATAAAGAAAAACATTAGAGCTAGCATGATTTTCCATGGTACCAATTGAGTTGATTTTCCATGGTACCAACACATTTAAACACTTTCATTAAAGGTGTATTATATGCAATGAACAACTGGTATAATACAACACTGGGCCAACCAGTCACAGAACTACCATTATATCTGCTTGGGCTAATGCAATGGACCTATTCCACTATCATTTGATAAATTTAACTTTGGTTGGTCGCAGCACACAATCTAATTCAGGACCTCCCATACTTGGAGCTGTGGCTCTACAAATTGCGCTACCAGGTCCAGTCAGTTTGAATATTAATTAGCATACATTAAATCAGTCGAAAACTGTCAATTGCTTTGTGAGACAATGATTAAATCCATGTATCTTCCCTTAGAGAGAACTGGGGCCTTAAAAAGGGTACCAATATGCTTATATCATGTATAGAGCCCTACAACACATAGTGGGGATATAAAAGTTTAACTGATAAGTTGTAGTAGAAGTAAGAATGTTAACTGTTTGCTAGAGTGTAAACGTCAGGCACAGAAGACCTAAAGTTCAGACTAAGGCCAAAACAAACCCATCTTAAATCAAAGCGCTGAAAAGCACCTTGAGGGCAAATTTAAGTGTAACCCTGTTATGTGATTAAAGGTGTGCAAATAGTGGTAAAAATTCTTCCAAATTTATATCAAACGTACAAGACAACACCAAATATATATATAAATATTTATATTTATATAATTATATTTATTTTTATTTCAAATAATGCAAACTACTTGACCACGTACTGTATCAAAGTCCTGGTTAATGTTGCACAGCCACAAGCCAATACTTATTTTTCTTTCCTAAATCTGTCACTATATTAACTTTACAATGTTGTCTTCTCCTCTATTCTTTGGTGCAGTATTGTAAAAAACAACAAATAAATTCATTCCTCTGCATGTATTTGTCTTTCAACAAGAGAGAGCCTGTCAGTTTCAACAAGATAAATTCTCTTCCATTTCCTGAACATTATGCAAGCACCTTTAATTCATTATTTAACTTCAAGGAAAAAACTTGAAAAGGGAGGAAAAATCAAACAGCTTTAATTCATCATTCAATTTCACTGGAATATAATGAGCAAAAAAAGACAGTTTAGTGTCAGATCTTATGCCTTGGGAAGTCTGAAAACATCAATTGTCAGCTCTTCTGCTTTGTGAGGTCTAAAAACATCAACTCACAGCTCTTCTGCCTCAGGAGGTCTTAAAAACATCAACTCACAGCTCTTCTGCCTAAGGAGGTCTTAAAAACATCAACTCACAGCTCTTCTGCCTTAAGAGGTATGAAAACATCAACTCACAGGTCTTCTGCCTAATGAGGTCTGAAAACATCATCCCACAGTTCTTGTGCCTTAGGAGGTCTGAAAAACATCATCCCACAGTTCTTGTGCCTTAGGAGGTCTGAAAAACATCAACTCACAGCTCTTCTGCCTAATGAGGTATGAAAACAACAACTCACAGCTCTTCTGTCTTAGGAGGTCAGAATACATCAAGTCACAACTCTTCTGCCTTAGGAGGTCTGAAAACATAAACTCACAGCTCTTCTGCCTTGGGAGGTCAGAATACATCAAGTCACAACTCTTCTGCCTTGGGAGGTCTGAATACATAAACTCACAACTCTTCTGCCTTGGGAGGTCAGAATACATCAAGTCACAACTCTTCTGCCTTGGGAGGTCAGAATACATAAACTCACAACTCTTCTGCCTTGGGAGGTCAGAATACATCAAGTCACAACTCTTCTGCCTTGGGAGGTCTGAATACAAAAAAACTCACAGGTCTTCTGCCTTGGGAGGTCAGAATACATAAACTCACAGGTCTTCTGCCTTGGGAGGTCAGAATACATAAAGTCACAGCTCTTCTGCTTTGGGAGGTCAGAATACATAAACTCAAAGGTCTTCTGCCTTGGGAGGTCAGAATACATAAAGTCACAACTCTTCTGCCTTGGGAGGTCAGAATACATCAAGTCACAACTCTTCTGCCTTGGGAGGTCAGAATACATCAAGTCACAACTCTTCTGCCTTGGGAGGTCAGAATACATAAACTCACAACTCTTCTGCCTTGGGAGGTCTGAATACAAAAAAACTCACAGGTCTTCTGCCTTGGGAGGTCAGAATACATAAACTCACAGGTCTTCTGCCTTGGGAGGTCAGAATACATCAAGTCACAACTCTTCTGCCTTGGGAGGTCAGAATACATAAACTCACAGGTCTTCTGCCTTGGGAGGTCAGAATACATAAACTCACAGGTCTTCTGCCTTGGGAGGACAGAATACATAAACTCACAGGTCTTCTGCCTTGGGAGGTCAGAATACATAAACTCACAGGTCTTCTGCCTTGGGAGGTCAGAATACATCAAGTCACAACGCTTCTGCCTTGGGAGGTCAGAATACATAAACTCACAGGTCTTCTGCCTTGGGAGGTCTGAATACATAAACTCACAGGTCTTCTGCCTTGGGAGGTCAGAATACATAAACTCACAGGTCTTCTGCCTTGGGAGGTCAGAATACATCAAGTCACAACTCTTCTGCCTTAGGAGGTAAGAATTCATCAAGTCACAACTCTTCAGCCTTATGAGGTAAGAACACATCAAGTCACAGTTCATCTGCCTTAGGAGGTCAGAATACATAAACTCACAGGTCTACTTTCTTAATAGGTCAGAATACATTAAGTCACAGCACTTCTGCCTTAGGAGGTCTGAAAACATGATATGTATCATATGCTGCTACATAGACTCATTCTTCACTCATAGCCTAATTATAAGAGACTGATCAGACTGGAGCTACACATGTAACAGCCTAGCAGCTGATCTGAATCAACACAGTTTGCCTCCACTCTGTTCAATTAGTGCTTGGCAGGTTAAGATTGTGATATCTTGGGAACCTCCTTTCATGACAAACAAATGTACTCAATTCACAATGTACAAGAAAAAAATAAAAAGATGGACTGATGCATTTTAATTATCAATGCTTTGTTTGAAAAAGAAAATGTGATAGATTCATTTCCCAATAGGTGGAATCATGGCAGTTATGTGACTTGGCAACTGAAAAACCAGACCATATGTGACTAGTGGAATTTATGCTGAGAGCATGATGTTTTACATAAGATTTAATCATTATCTTCTGTATATGCTTATATTTGAACGAACATAATTACACTTTTAAGTTTAGTCCAATGTCTAAGAAAATAGCAGCTGCCATTTAAAGTTTACAGAATTGTTGTAACATTGTTTCAAACATAGTTCATTAAGTTCTAAATCAACGTTTCTAAAGTTCCATATCTGCCATGCATATAACTGTACAACATTTTGTTTACCAGGATTTATAGAATAAGAGTACCGGTACTGTCAATTGTCCTACATCTTATATACAGTCAAACCTCGCTAAAGGACCACCCCACTATGCAGGACACCCCCACTATGCAGGACACCCCACTATGCAGGACACCCCACTATGCTGGACACTTTTATCCAGAACACAAGCTGGTCCTCTTAGCAAGGTTTTACTGAAGTAGCTTTTATAATCTGTCTTTCACAAATATTGTCCTTGGCCAAGAAATATAATACATTATATGGTGTTTATTTAGAGTGTTTTTTTTTAAAGATTATCATCTGCATTGTTTGATGTATTCTTAAGCTTAACTCTTGATGTGCTGGCTACATTTGATCAGAAGCTGTTACATAATAGAAATGCAAACAATGAACTTGGCAGCTTCAATAATAAAATAAATAATGTATAAAACAATAATTGTTTTTAACTTTTGTGCAGTATTTATATTAGCATTTCTAAAACAAGAATTATTTATTTACTTTTGTGCCGTTTATATATTAGCATTTCTAAAACAAGAAATATTTCTATACATTTGTGTAGTATTTATATAAGCATTTCTAAAACAAAAATTATTTTTTAACTTTATTGCAGTATTTATATTAGCATTTCTAAAACAAGAAATATTTTAACTTAAGTACAGTATTTATATAAGCATTTCTAAAATAAAATTTGTTTTTCAAACACTTTTTCTTACTTAGCTCTTTTTATATGCGAACCACCTAGTGCCTAGCATTATATCACAAACATGCAAGCACAAAAACCATGTTGGCCAATAAATATAAGACACTAAAAATTTACTCATAAAATCAGAAATGTTTTCAACTTTGGTCCATTATTTTTACTGAATCTTTCTACTGAGCATCTTCAAACATGCAAACCACCAATACAATAACAGTAAACAACAGACAAACATGCAACACATCCAAACCTTGTTGGCCAATAATTGTACGAAATTATAAGTTCAAACTTAAAATATAAAAAAATATTTTCGCCTTTGGTGCATTTTTTTATAAAATCTGTCCGTAAATCAGTGCCAATGTTTGTTTGAAGTCCCCATTTTTTCTGTTTCTGAGCCCCACAAAATGACATTAACATGAAGGTTTGCACTGAATAAAGATTAGTAGATATGTAATATATATGAACTTATAATAAAGGAAGGAATGATAGTACACTCAAATATTTATCATATTTTTTTTAATGAACCTGGTATCACAATTGGCAAGCATCTGCTCCAGGTACGGGAGGCTCCCGGGTTTGATCCCGAGCCATGACATACCAAAGTCGTTAAAATGGTAGTGGTATAGCTCCCTTGCTAACGCTCAAGCAAATATAAAGGTAGTTCCTTGACTGGTTGGCCAGGTGTCAGGATAATGTGACTGGGAGTGGAATCATGCCAGGTGTTTACAGCATGCTATACACAGGGAAGGTAGCACTATGTCTGCTTTAAGTTCTGTTGGTGGGAGGATAAACCCAGCAAACAAACATTTTTTTAAATCCTCTTCTCCATCGTGCTCTTAAAGCTAATAAAACATGATTTTCAAAGAAGGACAATTATAAACAAGATCTGTCCCTGGAACTGACATACACTCCAGGATGACCTTAAACATGACAAGTATATAACCTTGACCATAAATTGCTGCACTTTGTAAATTTTGTGCCCAACACCTCAAAGGTTTTTTTTTTTTTTAAGATAGTGAAATTGGTTTAAAGCACCACATGTAAATACAATGAAGTTATGGCTAAGAGACAGAAATGGTACAGTCATTTTTTGGTTGGGTTAATCATCTGTCCAGCAGACAGTTTTGTATGTAGACAGACACACAAATGAACTGACAGTCCCTTTAAGAAGGGGCATGACACAGATTTCATCTATTTTCAGGTCTTCGAAAAACAAAAAGTGTCATACTAAACCTAATTTGTCTGAAGCATTTTGTACCTCAATTCAATTTCTTCGCTGACCTTTTATTTATTTTCAGCCTAATGAATTTCATTTATTTAACATAATTTACAAAAGAACTTTTTTTATACAAGCCTCATATTTCTGTGAGATTGTAGTCAGCTGATTTCCTTCAAAATTACAGTTTTGAACAAAGACCTTTCTTGATGACAGACATATCCTGAAATAAAGTGAACTTGATGACATAAATAAAACAAATATATTGGAGAAACTCAAGCAAAGTCACAAAAGTCTCAAAAGAATCGCTCAAGGTTTCTTTCAGACACACCAATGTCATAAGCGATACAAAATACATTAAATCAAATTTACATAGAAGCATTATAAGATACCATTCAGACCACAGCTATGTCACATAAGTTATATTGTTCAGAATATGATGAAAAAATTTGATCTCTTAAAACCTTTCAATAAAACAGTATCTTGTTAACACAGTGTCTTGTTAACAGTGTCTTGGTAACACACTATCTTGTTAACACAGTATCTTGTTAATAGTGTCTTGTTAACACAGTGTCTCATTGACACAGTGTCCTGTTAACACAGTGTCTTAACACATTTCTTTTCAACATGGTGTCTTAACACAGTGTTTTCTTTATACAGTATCTTGTTGACAGTGTCTTATTAACACAGTATCTTGTTTACAGTGTCTTGGTAACACACTATCTTGTTAACACAGTATCTTGTTAATAGTTTCTTGTTAACACAGTGTCTCATTGACACAGTGTCCTGTTAACACAGTGTCTTAACACATTTCTTGTCAATCTGGTGCTTTAACACAGTGTTTTCTTAATACAGTATCTTGTTGACAGTGTCTTGTTAACACAGTACATGTATCTTGTTAACAGTGTCTTATTAACACAGTATCTTGTTAACACAGTATCCTGTTAACCGTGTCTTGTTAACACAGTATCTTGGTAACACAGTATAATGTTAACACAGTAACTTGTTAACAGTGTTTTGTTAACACAGTATCTTGTTAACACAGTATCTCGTTAACACAATCTTGTTAACACAGTATCTTGTTAATACGGTATCTTGTTAACACAGTATCTTGTTAACACAGTATCTTGTTAACAGTGTTTTGTTACTTCAGTATCTTGTTAACAGTGTGTTTTTTTACACAGTATCTTGTTAACATTGTTTTGTTAACACAGTATCTTGTTAACACAGTATCTTGTTAACAGTATCTTGTTAACACAGTGTCTTGTTAACAGTGTCTTGGTTACACACTATCTTGTTAACACAGTATCTTGTTAATAGTGTCTTGTTAACACAGTGTCACATTGACACAGTGTCCTGTTAACACAGTGTCTTAACACATTTCTTGTCAACATGGTGTCTTAACACAGTGTTTTCTTAATACAGTATCTTGGTGACAGTGTCTTGTTAACACAGTATCTTGCTAATAGTGTCTTGTTAACACAGTGTCTCATTGACACAGTGTCCTGTTAACACAGTGTCTTAACACATTTCTTGTCAATCTGGTGGCTTAACACAGTGTTTTCTTAATGCAGTATCTTGTTGACAGTGTCTTGTTAACATAGTATCTTGTTAACAGTGTCTTGGTTACACACTATCTTGTTAACACAGTATCTTGCTAATAGTGTCTTGTTAACACAGTGTCTCATTGACACAGTGTCCTGTTAACACAGTGTCTTAACACATTTCTTGTCAATCTGGTGGCTTAACACAGTGTTTTCTTAATGCAGTATCTTGTTGACAGTGTCTTATTAACACAGTATCTTGTTAACAGTGTTTTGTTAACACAGTATCTTGTTAACACAGTATCTTGTAAACAATATCTTGTTAATACAGTATCTTGTTAACAGTGTCTTGTTAACACAGTATCTTGGTAACAGTGTCTTGTTAACACAGTATCTTGTTAACACAGTATCTTGTTAATAGTGTCTTGTTAACACAGTGTCTCATTGACACAGTGTCCTGTTATCACAGTATCTTGTTAACAGTGTCTTGTTAAAACAGCATAATGTTTACACAGTATCTTGTTAACAGTGTCTTGTTAACACAGTATCTTGTAAACAGTGTCTTGTTAACACAGTATCTTGTTAACAGTGTCTTGTTAAAACAGTATAATGTTAACACAGTATCTTGTTAACAGTGTCTTGTTAAAACAGTATAATGTTAACACAGTATCTTGTTAACAGTGTCTTGTTAACACAGTATCTTGTTAACAGTGTTTTGTTAACACAGTTTCTTGTTAACAGTGTCTTGTTAAAACAGCATAATGTTTACACAGTATCTTGTTAACAGTGTCTTGTTTTCACAGTATCTTGTTAACACAGTATCTTGTTAACACAGTATCTTGTTAACAGTGTCTTGTTAAAACAGCATAATGTTTACACAGTATCTTGTTAACAGTGTCTTGTTTTCACAGTATCTTGTTAACACAGTATCTTGTTAACAGTGTCTTAATAATACAATATCTTGTTAACAAAGTATCATGTTAACACAGTACCTTGTTAACAGTATCTTGTTAACTCAGTATCTTGTTAACAGTGTATTGTTAACACAGTATCGTGTTAACACTATCTTTTTTACACATTTTCTTGTTAACACAGTATCGTATTAACACTATCTTTTTTACACAGTATCTTGTTAACACAGTTTCTTGTTAACAGTGTCTTGTTTACACAGTATCTTGATAACAGTGTCTCGTTAAAACAGTATCTTGTTCACAGTGTTTTGTTTACACAGTATCTTGTTAAAACAGTATCTTGTTAATAGTGTCTTATTAACACAGTATAATGTTAACACAGTATCTTGTTAACAGTATCTTGTTAACACAGTTTCTTGTTAACAGTGTCTTGTTAACAGTTTCTTGTTAACAGTATCTTGTTTACACAGTTTCTCGTTAACAGTATCTTGTTAACAGTTTCTTGTTAACACAGTTTCTTGTAACACAGTTTCTTGTTAACACAGTTTCTTGTTAACAGTATCTTGTTAACACAGTTTCTTGTTAACAGTTTCTTGTTAACACAGTATCTTGTTTACAGTTTCTTGTTAACAGTATCTTGTTAACACAGTTTCTTGTTAACAGTGTCTTGTTAAAACAGTTTCTTGTTAACAGTTTCTTGTTAAAACAGTATCTTGTTCACAGTGTTTTGTTTACACAGTATCTTGTTAAAACAGTATCTTGTTAATAGTGTCTTATTAACACAGTATAATGTTAACACAGTATCTTGTTAACAGTATCTTGTTAACACAGTTTCTTGTTAACAGTGTCTTGTTAACAGTTTCTTGTTAACAGTATCTTGTTTACACAGTTTCTCGTTAACAGTATCTTGTTAACAGTTTCTTGTTAACACAGTTTCTTGTAACACAGTTTCTTGTTAACACAGTTTCTTGTTAACAGTATCTTGTTAACACAGTTTCTTGTTAACAGTTTCTTGTTAACACAGTATCTTGTTTACAGTTTCTTGTTAACAGTATCTTGTTAACACAGTTTCTTGTTAACAGTATCTTGTTAACACAGTTTCTTGTTAACAGTGTCTTGTTAAAACAGTGTCTTGTTAACACAGTATCTTGTTAACAGTATCTTGTTAACACAGTTTCTTGTTAACAGTATCTTGTTAACACAGTTTCTTGTTAACAGTTTCTTGTTAACACAGTATCTTGTTTACAGTTTCTTGTTAACAGTATCTTGTTAACACAGTTTCTTGTTAACAGTATCTTGTTAACACAGTTTCTTGTTAACAGTATCTTGTTAACACAGTTTCTTGTTAACAGTGTCTTGTTAAAACAGTACCTTGTTAACACAGTGTCTCATTGACAAAGTGTCTTGTGTCAACAGTGTGTCTTAACACAATTTTTGTCAACTCAGTATCTTAACATAGTTCTTGACAACACACTGTCTTGTTAACACTGTGTTTTAATACAGTTCTTGTTAACGCAGTATCTTAATACAGTGTCTTAACACAGTTCTTGTTATCACATTGTCTTGTTAACACAGTGACTTGTTAAAATGATGTCTTAATACAGTCTCATTGACAAAGTGTCTCGTTGATATAGTGTCTCATAGCCAGTGTCTCATCATTGACAGTGTCTCATTGACACAGTGTCTAATTTACAGTGTCTCATTGTCACAGTGTCTCAATGACAGTGTCTCATTGACAGTGTCTCATTGACACAGTGCCTTGTTGACACAGTGTCTCACTGACAGTATCTCATTGACAGTGTCTCATTGACACAGTCTCTCACTGACAGTGTCTCATTGACACAGTGCCTTGTTGACAGTGTCTTGTTGACACAGTGTCTCACTGACAGTGTCTTGTTGACACATTGTCTCATTGACAGTGTCTCGTTGACAGTGTCTTACTGACAGTGTCTCACTGACATTGTCTTGTTGAGACAGTGTCTCACTGGCATTGTCTTGTTGACACAGTGCCTTGTTGACACAGTGTCTCACTGACAGTATCTCATTGACAGTGTCTCATTGACACAGTCTCTCACTGACAGTGTCTCATTGACACAGTGCCTTGTTGACAGTGGCTTGTTGACACAGTGTCTCACTGACAGTGTCTTGTTGACACATTGTCTCATTGACAGTGTCTCGTTGACAGTGTCTTACTGACAGTGTCTCACTGACAGTGTCTCACTGAGACAGTGTCTCACTGACATTGTCTTGTTGACACAGTGTCTCACTGACATCGTCTTGTTGACACAGTGTCTCACTGACAGTGTCTTGTTGAGACAGTGTCTCACTGACATTGTCATGTTGACACAGTGTCTCACTGACAGTGTCTTGTTGACACAGTGTCTCACGGACATTGTCTTGTTGACACAGTGTCTCACTGACATTGTCTTGTAGAGACAGTGTCTCACTGACATTGTCTTGTTGAGACAGAGTCTCACTGAAATTGTCTTGTTGACACAGTGTCTCACTGACAGTCTCATTGACACAGTGCCTTGTTGACAGTGTCTTGTTGACACAGTGTCTCACTGACAGTGTCTTGCTGACACAGTGTCTCATTGACATTGTCTTGTTGAGAGGAAATATTTAAATTACACTGATTGTATCAGAAACCGCAAGTGCATTCAGTTCGAGAAAAAAGGTCTTTAAACCCAGTTAGAGCAACCAAGCAGGTCATTTGTTGACTGCGGATTATATGGCTGTAACTGTTGGTTTGTCTTCTCTGGACCTCCTCATGTATTAAAAAGAGCAATGCTATATAATGTATTTTATGTATTTCAGCACACATTACAAATAGATGTGAGTATAATTAGCACTAATTTATGGTCAAGAGAGAGCTGCTAGCAGGGTGTTGAAGATAGTTGTTGAATAAGCCAAATACATTATATAGGTTTATAATAAATAGTACAATCTGACAGTGAGCTAGAAAGGAAGTATTTCCTGTAATATACTTTTACTAGTAGCTAGACTACAGTAACTGCTAATCAGCCTCTCTAAGCTCCACCCACTCTCTACCTGACTATCTATACCCATTCAGTTCCATATTGTTACTCTTCTAATTAAAACATATTCTAGCATCAATAAATGAGTTTAAACAACACAGCCTTGGATATTAGTTAAAATGCCCACATAGTGTCATTATAAAGTTAATGTAAGAAGTACATAACTTGACATTAGAAGTATAAAGCATGATATCAGAATAAAGAATATTACATCCGTACCATTCCATTGACATTTAGCCATTATTGAAGCCAACTAAGCAGATTGGACGGATTGTGGATCTGTCAGTTCCTATACTGAAGCACAGCTGTGACAGCACAATTAAGGATTATGTGAACTTTCCAGGGTTGGGGGAGCAGTTCAAAGTGCATAAAGTTGTCGGTAATGACTAGATGTTCTTTCTCACCACCAGGAATATAACTTTCAGTTTTTGAAATACATGGCTCTGACAAATACTTTGGTGACATCCAGCCACTATAGCTGTGTTTGTTTGTTTAGAATATATCAGTTATGACCATTATGCTGACATCTAATTTTTGATGTTGGAGGAGAACTGCAACATTTAAGTGTTGTTGGGTTTTTTTCAAATAAATTGCACCATCAACAGGATGGTCATTTAAGATAAATCATATAAGATATGTCACAAACTCATCGCAGAAACCAAGAATAAAACTCACTATTATATTTGAAGGACGAATAAAACAACCTAGTTTGCTTTTTCAGATTATTTTTGTTGAAATACTTCACAATGACACACTTATGGCAAACATCATAACATCGAGGTATATTTGGTGAAGGAAGACCCCAGACCAGCAACAACTGGCAATAAAATACCATGCATGTACCTATCACATACCAGCTAGAAGACCTTGGTGAAGAAAGACCCCAGACCAGCAACAACTGTCAATAAAATACCATGCATGTATCTATCACATACCAGCTGGAAGACCTTGGTGAAGAAAGATCCGAGACTAGCGACAAATGTCAATAAAATGCTATGCATGTACCTATCACATGCAAGCTGGAATATCTTTTTACATAGGTTTGCTTTTATCTCTTTTCAAATAAGTTTGTTTTTATCTTTTTTTAAATGCGTATGCTTTTTGTTCTTTTTGCTTTAATCTCTGTGAAAGAACCACCAATGCGTATCATGTTGGAGGACTTTCTAGCATGATTATGTATACTTAATATAATCTATAACGCCAATTAACCTTGCAGTAAACAACAACAAAAAAGTGCATCTATGAATTGGCTGGAATTTTGTGTTAATGAAGCCCCTCCCAACCTTCTTTGGGCAAAATATACAGACAATATATGCACTGTACGTCAGAATAAAGACACACTAACATGGCTATAATACGACCTGCTATAATTATTTAAGAAAGACTCCAGAAACCTGTCTGGTAAGAACCCAATTTTGCAAATGTTAGCTGGGAGTTCTCCTTAAATAAGTATGCTACTGAAATCACAATGGGTTTCCTCATATTAAAATCTTGACGCAGCAACAAGCACGGAACTGACCAATAATGATTATTGAAGCCCAAGTAACCAGATTGTATCCGAAGTGTGGGGCACTTCGGGAAATTTGATTTCTGCATCTGTCACTTCCTATACTGAATCTCATCTTTGGATGCACAATTATGGATTTAGTGAGATTTAATGTGTCAGGAGTGTTGAGAAAAGCATCAGCTAATGGCTGGAACATGTTCTTAAAAAATGAACCCCTTGCACTTCAACATATTTTTTTTTAATACATCAAATTTGGTAATTGCTTTTGAAATACATTTTTAAATCATGGCAAATTCTGATAGTGTTTTTATCACACCAATACAATTATAATTTACCGGACCTGGTAGCGCAGTCAGTACAGCATCGGCTCCAAGTACGGGAGGCCCCGGGTTCGATCCCGGGCCACAACATACCCAAGTCGTTAAAAATGGTAGTTGTATAGCTCCCTTGCTCACACTCAAGCAAATATAAGGGTAGTTCCACGACTGGTTGGCCCGGTGTCAGGATAATGTGACTGGGTGTGGTATCATGCCAGGTATTCACGGCATGCTATACACAGTGAAGGCAGCACTATATCTGCTTCAAGTGGACACCATCTCCAGATAACTTAAATACTGTTGGTGGGACGATAAACCCAATAAACAAACAAACAAACAATTACAATTATCATATTGACATCCAACTGTTATTGTTGGAGAAAAACTTCTGACATATAGTCTGGAAAGAACCCAGACACTGTTGTTGGGTTTCCAGATAGGATGACTCAACATTTAAGATGATATCTAGCAGTCCGAACCAACAATCTTTTTCTCAAATAACCAAACAAATCATTGTTACCTGACAAGGTCCGGTAAAACGCTATTCACTGATGTCCTAAATCAGTATGATCAGTGAAGCATACAGCCCTACTTGCCATCAGCACATGTAAGGGATTATTTGTAGACTAGTTATTTAGGTTGTATAATTATATGCCAATAATGCATGTTTAAACTGTTTCAAAGAAAATCAACAAAATCAGTTATTTTTAAAACCTTGTACATTAACTAAGAATGGAAGTGTTAAAGAGCATGCACTCTCTGGCACCTAGGATGTCTTACATCTGTGCTCTTTCTTGTGTTTTGTCGGTTTGCCGGGGAATAGAAAGAATGAACCTTGAAATGCTGAAGAGTTCGTTCAACCATACCTCAGTTTTAAATGACCTTTGTTACCGTAGCTTGATATATGTCTTAATGTATTAAAGGTGGTATCCAACAGTTTGGACCAAAATTTCTTTCTCAAATAACCAAATAAGTCCTTGTTACATGAATAAATCCTGCAAAACGTTGTTTATTGATGTCCTAGATTTGTGTGAACAGTCCAGCATAAATCACCACTCGTTATTGCAAACAGGTATTTCCTACCAGAGCCAAACTACAGTGATGGCTATTTTTTAACTAGGAAAACAACATGACTACTGACATTTAGGATCAGGTCTTATCATTATCCGGGTTGTCTGCTCGGATGTCAATATCTAATTATTGCAGAGATCATTGTCGTGCTTATAGATTTGGAGAGAATGAACATTTAGAGTGATGTTTTTACAATTTGTATTGTCTAACAACATAGGCAGTATTCAAAATACAATTACAAGTTTATGCAGCCATTATTCAAAAATTCCCCAAAACAGTAGGAAAACATAATTACATGTATTTGATACAGGTGAACTGTCACATACCACCTTTAAAGACAGCACAGAAGGATCTGCTCTTCCCTGCTGCTGAGTATAAGTGATTTCTGAAGCCAATCTACATACATGTGAACTTTTTCTGAGGCCAAAGTGGGAGATTTTCACTTGCAAAGTGGGAGATCTGTTTTTTTAATATAAACAAAGAAGTTATGTGTTTCCAAATGGTTAGATTTCTGAAAATTTGTAAAACACCCCTCATTTTTTAGTATTTTTTAAGCTTTAAAGTAGGTGACTCCCTCCAAAAGTGGGAGAGTTCATGTCTATGCAACTACCAGTGTGCATCCCAAGTGTTGAGAACTTTGTGATATCTTATTTCTAGTACAATCCCTTCCTATAATAAAGCTATATCATCCCAATCCAGAATTGAGTGATATTTACTGCCAATCGGAAGTGGAGCAGCTCATAGCAGAGCAGTAAATTTTCTTGAAATTGTACAGATAAGGCTTTCATCACATGGTTTTTATTAGGTTGTGTTTTTTTGTTTTTTTTTAAATAGATAGCATTGACAGAATTATGGTCTTCAAAGTGACATCTACTGAGAGACTTAGGGATTGTCTCCCTGAATTAATCTCCAAATGCAAGTAGGTCCTATTATATGGACTGCTTGTTTTTTATGCTTGTACTCTCTGGAGCATATGCTGACTTTTAATGCTTGAATTGTGACAATCAAAGCACTCAACATTGACAAAAAAAGTGAATTTTCTTGTTTAAATTACATGTATTGATAATGGCATCACTTCTGAAAGAACATGGGATAAAATCCAAGAATTCCAATTAATTTAAAGGACCTACCTTCTGTTTGGACTATCATGGATATTTTATGGAGATAATGTTGATTTTCGCCTATTTTCATCACTATTAACACATTTGGTATTTCTTTTATTTGTACTATTACTGCAGGTCAAATACAGATTACTATGGAATGAACAGCTGTTACTTAAGTGGAGTTAGACCTCAAACAGACGTAGAACCAGTGACACACAGGTGATCAGGAACATGTCCTAATTGGTGACGCGCTGGAGCGTGCCGCCTATATATGGAATGAACAGCTGTTACTTAAGTGGAGTTAGACCTCAAACAGACGTAGAACCAGTGACACACCACAGGTGATCTGGAACATGTTCTAATTGGTGACGCGCTGGAGCGTGCCGCCTATATATGGAATGAACAGCTGTTACTTAAGTGGAGTTAGACCTCAAACAGACGTAGAACCAGTGACACACCACAGCTGATCTGGATCATGTCCTAATTGGTGACACGCTGGAGCGTGCCGCCTATATATGGAATGAACTGCTGTTACTTAAGTGGAGTTAAAACGTCAAACAGACGTAGAACCAGTGACACACCACAGCTGATCTGGATCATGTCCTAATTGGTGACGCGCTGGAGCGTGCCGCCTATATATGGAATGAACTGCTGTTACTTAAGTGGAGTTAAAACGTCAAACAGACGTAGAACCAGTGACACACCACAGCTGATCTGGATCATGTCCTAATTGGTGACGCGCTGGAGCGTGCCGCCTATATATGGAATGAACTGCTGTTACTTAAGTGGAGTTAGACCTCAAACAGACGTAGAACCAGTGACACACCACAGCTGATCTGGATCATGTCCTAATTGGTGACACGCTGGAGCGTGCCGCCTATATATGGAATGAACTGCTGTTACTTAAGTGGAGTTAAAACGTCAAACAGACGTAGAACCAGTGACACACCACAGCTGATCTGGATCATGTCCTAATTGGTGACACGCTGGAGCGTGCCGCCTATATATGGAATGAACTGCTGTTACTTAAGTGGAGTTAAAACGTCAAACAGACGTAGAACCAGTGACACACCACAGCTGATCTGGATCATGTCCTAATTGGTGACGCGCTGGAGCGTGCCGCCTATATATGGAATGAACTGCTGTTACTTAAGTGGAGTTAGACCTCAAACAGACGTAGAACCAGTGACACACCACAGCTGATCTGGAACATGTCCTAATTGGTGACGCGCTGGAGCGTGCCGCCTATATATGGAATGCTGAAAAATTTTGCACATGCCAGCGGATGTCCTCGGACATTCTCGTTCTAGCTAAGTCAGTTATTGGCGATGCTATAAAAATGCACTTGCTAGTGGATCTCTTCAGCCATTCTCGTTCTCGCTAGAGAATAGGGCTGGGGAGCGAAAATGGGGAGGTGTTCCGAATTTCAGAAGTTCCGCAATTTACACGTTCTCAACATACGGGTCCTAATTCGGTTAATAGTGTTCTTTTTATATTTATTAGTATTTATTCTTTGTTTGTAATTTCCACACAAACGAGGTATTTTTACTTATTAAATTTCTAAACATTAGTGTACATCTGACGGTTATACTTGTTAATGAAGACATGTTGATCCCTTTTTTAGGATTGTACATATAAGTAGCCTTATATAGATCTACCAGAATTAAATTATTCCAGTGGTTTTAATGTTTACTTAATAATTTAAATCAGTCATCTCTGAATTTCTAATAAATATTAATTTTCATTGTTGCGTCGCCCTTTGATGATTCGCATCAATGCTTTTCTTGTATGTTATATGAAGACTAACGAGGTTAGGGGTTAAGAACATACAAACTTGGTGCATTGCAACCTTGTATGAGATAAAGTGTTATTGTACTTGTGGTTTTCCAGTAAAAAAGCTAAGGAGATAGATGTTTTGTGAGGGCTTCCTATGAGGTAAATTGTATCACATAATTATAAAATGTGACGGAGCCTATAAAAAAGACCAATACAAAACACGAGCCTCTGTTTCTTGCAGGGTTAGCAATTATTTAGTTTATGGTATGCATAATTTGAATCTCGCGTCGCTGAACCCACGTGGTTAGGGCAGAGAAGTGACACAATTGTGACTCTCCACGCTCTACCTTCTACTGTGGTTTCAGACCCAGTCATGAACAATTATTAATAAAATTGCCAGGGGGGTTTTGCTTGTTGACATTTACTTTGCAG
Organism: Sinonovacula constricta; assembly: GCA_007844125.1. Classification (NCBI taxonomy): domain Eukaryota; kingdom Metazoa; phylum Mollusca; class Bivalvia; order Cardiida; family Solecurtidae; genus Sinonovacula; species Sinonovacula constricta. The sequence goes on from CM017570.1 coordinate 53,631,334, forward strand.
ATGTGATGTTTCTAAAAATGTACCATGTTGTTTGTTTATTGAGTTTATCATCCCACCAACAGTATTTCAGTTATCTGGAGACGGTGTCCACTTAAAGCAGATATAGTGCTGCCTCCACTGTGTATAGCATGCCGTGAATACCTGGCATGATACCACACCCAGTCACATTATCCTGACACCGGGCCAACCAGTCATGGAACTACCCCAATATTTGCTTGAGCATTAGCAAGGAAGCTATGCCACTATCATTTTTTATGACTTTGGTATGTTGCAGCCCAGGTTCGAACCCGGGGCCTACCATACCTGAAGCCAATGCTGTACCGACTGCCCTACCATGTCCTGTACAATTTACTATAATTGTTATAATAAAGCACAGGAAATTTACTAGATTGAAAGATATGATTGAATGCAAATTGTCTATGACCATACATCTACCACATCCTGCCTTTTGACATAAGATTATGTAAATAATTGGCACATTATTGATAACATTTAAAAGTCAAATTATCTACAAATTCCATCCAAACATTGACAGAAGACATTTAATCTAATTGATGATAAATCAATTGATCCATAATTTGGAGGCTGACTTTGCATTATATATTGAGAATTTGTCAAAAATGATTGCTTATTGACAGCCAATGTGACAAGTATTTATGGCAAAACGTGTACAAGAATAATTGCTTTTTATTGGAGAATTTTCTAAGAGTGTTTTCTAAGAACTCAAGAATGACTTCAAGTATCTTAAAGCATGTTTTCTTCTTATAGGTGGTATTTGATGGTTTGGAACCCGAAAAATCTTTTATAACAAAAAAGGTCGTTGTTACCTAAAAAAAACTCCTGCAAAATGCTGTTCATTGATGCTAAAGATCTGTGTGAACAGTCAAACATAGATCCCCACTTGTTACTGTAAACAGGTATTTCCTATCCGAGTCATGCTGCAGAGATAGCTATTTTTAAACTAAGAAATTACATTATATCATCATTCAGGTAATCCTCTTTGACATCGCTATCTATTTTTAGCAGAGACCATTATCACGTTTTTATAGGGAAGAATGAACATTTAGAGTGTGTGTTATTTTTCTTCATGATTTGTACTGTCTTTCAATATAGCCAGAATTCTAAATCATCTTTTTTTAGACAAAGGCATGAGTTTTTGCAGAAATTATGCCCAACTTCCCACAATAGTGGTTGGTTAGGCTTCATGTATTTAATACAAGCAATCTGTTGGATACCACTTTTTATCCTTATAAGGCAATATTTGCTATAAGCATATAACAAACTCCCAAGTTATTTGCTGATGAGTCATGCACAGGTCATTGGACGTCTGGAAGTTACCAGTCAATCCTCGTCACATAATCCTTATAAGGCTACATTGACTATAAGCAGAACAGAATTCTACAGGAAAATGTAACATATAGATTAAGACTCGACAGCAGCAACTAACCCAGATCAAGGCAGCTGGCTGATCTGGATCTACACAATTTGCAACACTGTTCCTCGTTAGCAGGCTGATTTCATACCACAGCATATTTATTGGTTATTTACGTCCCTAAGTCATGAACAGGTGGACTCTGGATCGGAGGGTCCCAGATTCGAACCCTGAAATGGACCATGTGATGCTAGTCCTTGAGCAAGATTATTTACTGCACATAGTGCTGGTTCAACTTAGGAAGTGGGCAGTCAATAGGTATTAATATAAGTTGAAAGATCTTGTTTCCCAATCGACTATATATAAAAATATTTAAACTACCTGTTATTTAGATGATTACAAAGATTTTTCTCATGTGAACTTCACAATACAAAGCTTAACAGCATCATAATGACATACTGCAAGAAACAACACAAACAAAGCAAATAAAACCAATGTCATCGAGTTGTCCCCTATGCTGCAGATGATCTATTAAAAATGTATTGGTAAAATGGATTGATTTATTGTCTGAAATTAAAGTCCAACATTTTACAAGGTAAATATATATTAACACCATGTCTGCTTCAATGTTATTTTAAAGGTGCATTTAAAACAAGTTCCTGCACCAATACTGAAAGTGATGTGAGTGTTGCTGTGATATTGTTGATAGACTAATCCGACCGCAGAGAATATCGCCGATAGTATCGGCCGTAGACAACTGTATTGTGCTAAATTAAGGGAAAAGTTACGTTGTTTTTACCTAAATTTTGACATTAAACATAAGAAAAAACGTTTGAATTCGTTTCTGTATGAATAAAAACAACAATATGCAATAAATATTTGCATAAATATCAATTCATTCTAACAAAATGTAAATCAAAGAACCAAACATATTTCTAGGAAATATCAAACCACACAAGGCCTTATAGATGTTTGTTAAAACTGACTGGCCATTTCAAAATAATTGAAGAACAATCACACAAAACAATAAAGCCTTCCAGTCAATTTGGGAAACATGGCAATCAGGAAAACCTATACACAGTAAAACTTCCATTACGATAATATTTCATCATCTTAGACAAATAAAGACATAGAATTTTAAATCTAAATGTTACCATTAACCCCTAGTCAGTTGAGATTTGTAAAAATCTCGTATCAAAAACTGTCTGTTATAACAGCATGGTAAATTACTTTCCATTTTAAGAGACAATTTGTTTGTTTTGTTTTTGTTTTGTGTTACATCACACTGACACAATGGTGGTCATACTGGTGACGTCCGGCTAATTATTGGTGGAGGAAGACCGCAGACTAATGTCTGGGTAGAACCACCAGCTCACTGCAGATTAGCTGGAAAACCTCCCCACATGCAAGTTCTCGAACCGGGACTCGAACCCGCGCGGTGAGGGGCTGAGGAGTTTCAAGTCAGCGACTCTAACCTCTCGGCCACAAGCACCCCGAGACAATTTATAGCAAACAGTGACAGTACTGATCAAACAGTTCTCAGCTTCATGCTGGATGATCGGCATGTTCTCTATTATTCCTGATTTGTTTGGACTTGCAAGATAAGAGATTTAACAACATAGACAGAAGTTATGGAGATTGTTTTTGAAAAAGTTAAACATTCAATTTAGATTCTAACCTCAACAAATTATATCAAAGGCTACAGTTATTATGATGGAAAAAAAGATCTAAAAGATTGTGTGAGACAGTTTGAAAAAAAATATTGTTCTGCAATACGAGGGACATTTATAAAGTATTAATCAGTGCGATTTTTTAACGTTAATCCGAGCGTAATTGGTACATGTTATACATGTATGGAAAGATTAGACTCTCCTCTACAGTTACGTGCATGAGGAAACCGGGAAAAACCTACACAATGAGCGCAATGTTCACTTGAATCGACTTCGGTCAGGTACACTGCAGTTAAAAATGGCAGATAAAGAGAACAATTCTCAAGATGAGCAAAGAGCGTATTGTAAAATAGGCGCATTGCTTGGCATTGCTGCACCTGATATTAAATCAGACTTAGATAAGGTTTATGGGGACAGTGCCCTGTCGTATGCCACAGTTAGAAGATGGGTCCGTCTATTTACCTCCGGTAGAGAGGCGATAAAAGATGAGGCCCATTCTGGCCGTCCAGTTACAACAATGACTGACGGAAATATTGCCGCTGTTAAAAAAAGCTGTGGAAGATGATGCCCGCTGTACAGTGAAGGAGATAAGTAATTTATGTGGCATTAATTCGTCATCGGTTTTTCAAATATTGACTCGCGTGTTAAAGCTACGCAAGGTTTGCGCCAGGTGGATACCCCACCTTCTCACTGAGGACCAAAAACGGGAGCGCGTGCGAATTGCGTCACAGCTGCTCGATATATACAAGAATGCTGACCAAAACCGCAAGAAAGAAATTGTGACTGGCGATGAAACATGGGTATATATTTATGAGCCTGACAGTAAAGAAAAAAATAAGGTGTTGGTCGGTGAAAATGACGAACGGCCACAAGTTGCCCGTAGAGCTCTCACCTCAAAACGCATTATGTATGCATTATTTTTTAATTGCCAGGGAATGGTTGCTCAAATTCCTATACCAGAAGGCAGGAGTGTTACTGGAATATTTTACCGAGATTCGGTTCTTTCTGCTGTTGTAAGCCACTATACTGCAGCCTGTCCCCGTACCGGCGTACGCGGAATCAAGCTCCTTCATGATAACGCACCTGCCTACAAGTCAGTGGTGATAAAGTCGTATCTTAGCGACAACAGCATTGACACTTTACCACACCCTGCATATAGCCCTGATCTTGCTCCGTGCAATTTTTGGTTGAATCCTTATATCAAGAACTACATGAGAGGTCGACGTTTTGAATCTCGGCACACCGTCGGCAGCATGCTTTTTCAGTGTCTAAACACTAAACCTAAAGAGAGCTACTGAAAAGCATTTTCCGATTGGATTCATTGCTTGGAAAAGTGCATCCAAGTCAAAGGGGAATACTTCGAAGGGTTGGTCTAACAATTTCTGCAGAAATATTACGTATATGACTAAAGCGCCACACTGATTAATACTTTATAAATGCCCCTCGTATTCCAGTGAAACCCTTTGGATAATGTATTCTTAACCTCTGTAACACGGGTTTACAGGTTTTACCATTTTTTAAATTAATTTTACTTATTTAAACTTACTGAATTAGTAAGCTAGCTCAATTTCTTGGCTTTTTCTGTCAATCAAATTGCTCAAGGCATTTCACATGAATGAGTTTTTTTCTACATAATTATTTTATCATGTCGCACCTACACATTTTGGCTATGTCCAAGACCCCAAACAAATGTCAGGGCAGAACCACGGCACACTACAGGTCAGCTTGAATACCTCCCTATATGAAAGTTCTCACTCTGATTTGAACCCACATGGTGTGGGACTGAGGTGTTACAAGTCAAGTCAAACACAGGGATCCCCGACTAATGTTGAACATCTATAATTAATACAAAGAAAGTGCTGCAATCAGTGAGGTATCACTTAAAAAAAAGTCACATTTTGTGTCAATGCAAACCATAGCAGATAAACTGTCATAAATAGTTTTGTGTTTGATAAACTGACCCTTCGTAAACAATATATCTCTGCTATAAGTGTAGTTAACATATAATAAGCAACAGGTTTAGAGTTGCGGACCAGAACTAAGAGATGTTTATGTTCAAGTGGCTCAGATGTAACCCATTTATGCTCAACTGGCTGATATATAACCCATTTATATGCTGCACTGGCTCAAATGTAACCCATTTATGTTCAACTAGGTCAGATGTAACCCATTTATGTTCAACTAGGTCAGATGTAGCCCATTTATTGGCCCAACTGGCTCATATGAAACCCATTTATGCTCAACTAGCTCAGATATAACTCATTTATGCTCAACAGGCTCAGATTTAACCCATTTATGCTCAACTAGCTCAGATGCAACCCATTTATACCCAACTGGCTCAGATATGATCCATTTAAGCTCACCTAGCTCAGATGTAACCCATTTATGCCCAACTGGCTCAGATATTATCCATTTAAGAACTCCTAGCTCAGCTGCAACCCATTTATGCTCAACTAGCTCAGATGTAACCCATTTATGCCCAACTGGCTCAGATATGATCCATTTAAGCTCACCTAGCTCAGATGCAACCCATTTATGCCCAACTGGCTCAGATATGATCCATTTAAGCTCACCTAGCTCAGATGCAACCCATTTATGCTCAACTAGCTCAGATGTAACCCATTTATGCTCAGCTAGCTCAGATGTAACCCATTTATGCTCAACAGGCTCAGATGTAACCCATTTATGCTCAACTAGCTCAGATGTAACCCATTTATGCTCAGCCAGCTCAGATGTAACCCATTTAAGCTCAACTAGCTCAGATGTAACCCATTTAAGCTCAACAGGCTTAGATGTAACCCATTTGAGCTCAACTGGCTCAGATATAACCCATTTATGCTCAACTAGCTGAGATGTAACCAGTTTATGCTAAACTAGCTTAAATTTGAACAGAACAGAACAGAACAGAAATTTAATTTGTACTTAAAGGCCTTAGGCCAATAATACAATTTACATAATTATACAATTATACAAAACATGAGTTATGTTATTATCGTTACATTTTTCTTCATCCCTTCATAATTTCATACACATAATAACACAGTTGTTTCAATACTAAATCATTATTTGATGTCATCAGGTTTATAAAATTTATTCTATTTCTACTCCCTTTATACCAACTAAGTAATAACTGATTTCTGGGTTCATCCTATCTGGGACAGATAAACATTACATGGTATTCATCTTCAACAACATGTGTGTTTAATCTTTCTAAACAATGGTTACACAATTTTTCGCTGAGTGGTATATTATTGTGGCATCCAATTTCAATTGCATAATTGTGATTGGAGCATCTAAATTTTGCATACATCTTTTTGAACTTGAATGGAATGGAAAGAGATAAATACCGCTCTGGATTAAGTAATGTTTTAAACTCTTTATACGTACAACATTTTGGTGATTGATTTATTTCTGACAACCAGTTCTGCCTAGCAATATCATGTAATCGTTGTTTAAAAATAGAAATAAACAAATTCACGTCCCCTAAATTCTGATTTATCCATGCATGTCCAAATCCATATTTAAAAAGTAAGTCCTTTACATTAGTTGCCCAATTACGTCTTCCTAAATCATCTAGCCTTTATAACATTATATAACAGTTTTTAGGAGTTCTATCATCTGACATATATAATAGTTTGCACCAATATTTGATACATTTTAAAAGATACTCGGTAACAAGCGGAAAACTACCACATTCACCTAGAGCAATATTATTAGTTGATTTAATACTTCATCCCAATATTGACTTACAAAACTGGGCCTGAATTTTTTCGATGGGATAGGACAGTACATTTCCCCAAATTTCGGATCCGTAAACTAAAATCGGTTTAACCATAGAGTCGAACAGTTTGAAGTATTCTTCAACATTCAAATAACCACATGTTTTTTTAAATCTATTTATGGCTAGAATAGATTTTTTTGCTTGTAATGAAAGTTTTGCTTGGGCTTTTGTCCATTTTAAATTCGAACTAAATAATAATCCCATATATTTGTATTCGGAGGTGACATTTACTGGATACCCTCTATAATACCACTTCTCATAGCTACGTAATTCTCGGCTGTTTCTAAATACTGTGATTTCTGTTTTCGATTGATTAACAGACATTCCGTAGCTTTCGCAGAAGTCAGAAATACTGCTTAAATGTAACCCATCTATGCTCAACTAGCTCAGATGTAACCAGTTTATGGTTAACAGGATCAGAAGAACAATCATCTAGTTTAAGTATAAAATAAGCAATACACTTTTACTATTAACCTGTTGTATCTGGCAGAACATAGCTTGTTAAACTCTAAAGAAACTTGGTCAACATCTTCAAACAAGACAAAAATAGCAAATAGTGCACATCGTGATCCAACAGATTCTTAAGAAAAAAAAACAATCTGGATATATACTTGTACTTGCCTTAGCCTGATTAATCCAGGCTTAGCAGTCAAAGAGTTAAAATGTTGTTTTTTTTCAGTAACAGGAGATTGTTCATGACACTAAAAGCATTCGGAACAAAGCTTCCCAGATATTTCAACTTACTTCCAGGAATTTGATTACACTGGGGACACTCTTTAGAAAGTGGGTAATACAGAGACATTTGTCTCTGCATAGCTGTTTAATCTTCTCACATCTGATTTACTCAAACATTCTGAAGCAAGTGCAACGATTTTTTACAAGGCTATTAGCAATTATTACCTATACATGTCAAAGAGAAAAACACCTCTACACTTACCAAAGACCTTTGCACTGCTAACTATTTTTTTAATCAAAATATATTTGTAACAAGTATAAAGGGAGAAATTATTTCTATTATTATATATTCATCTGTTTTGCCATGTATAGGATGCATATATAAAAATGTCCTACTGCAAATCTTGCATAAAGGGTGCACATGACACAAACATGCTTTGGTGACTTTTGACACTTGGTCTCCATGTACGACTGAAGTCACTAGTGTCACTAGGGTAAGGAAAGTGGGATAATCCAGACACACAACACCGGATCATGGGGTCCTACGTTCGAACTCCAGTCAGATCGCCGCTAATGTCCTTGAAAAAGAATTTTAACTCATAATGCTTTCTTTATTCAAAAACATGTAACTAAATAAAAAAAAAATGAAATAAAAAATAGGACACCATGTACCAAATTAGGACCAGTATTTTATCAGGGTTATGAAAGTCCGCAAAACAGACTTTCACCATGTGCAAATTTCAGTGTGCATTCCATATATAAGCATCACGCTCCAGCGCGTCGCCAATAAGTTGGTATGACATAATCATGGGGTCCTACATTCGAACACCAGTCAGCTCGCCGCTAATGTCCTTGAGCAAGAAATTTAACTCATAAAAACTTTCACATCACCCAGATGAATTGATGGATACACACGGGGTTATTCTGGTCATTGGCGCCACTCTTGAGTGTTGCCTCTTATGGAATGCATTTTTTTATGGGGACGATAGTGTACCGGTCAATAACACGATGTCAGAGGTGTTTCGTGATACACTTTTCAGAGAAAAAACTAAGTGTTCCATTTTTTAACAGGGCAGCTAGCAATAATAAAGTGTAGCTTGCAATTATAAAAAGTAGCATAAAAATGTGACCATTTGGCTAAGTTTTGTTTAACAAAAGAAACCGAGTATACCGATGTTAGAAATGCAGCTTGTAAAAACAGATGTAGCAGAGAACAAGGAAAACAAAGTAGCAAAAATACTCCACTTCCCATCAGAGTTATGTTCCATTACTGAGGAAGGCTTATGTAATTAATGAACAGAGTAAGAGAATGTTTAGTTCCCTGTATAGTCATCTTCTTGTTTTAAGCGCGTGCTCTCTATGGCGCCTTGGATGTCTCACATCCTGGCTCTTTCTTGTAAATACTGGTATGAGTTTCCGGTGCATTGTGTCTGCAGCCACTGGCCAGTATTGACAAATGCACCCAATGACCAGGGGGTAAACTCTAAGTTGGCTGAATTAGCAATAGCTTAAAAGTAGATGATAAGTTGGTATGACATATAACCTAAAAAACAATAGCAAAGCCTAATTATTTAAATAAGAATTTAAAAGTATGTCCAGCATGAACAATGTCACATATTTGAGAACACACCCAAGTGCTGATTTCCATGTAGGATAAGACTCAAAACTCAGCAAGCTACATATACCCTGCAACCTTTACATGCTCTTCCACATCTCTTTTTATCCCAGATCTTAACCTGATCGGACATCATCGATATGTTTAGAAAAACCATCAGGATCATTCGCTCGTGCTTGAAGATTGTGAAGATGTAGCTAGAAAAGTGATATAACATCCACCAACAGGAAATATTGGATGACATTGACTCCATGAGACATGAGGCTGCTCTGAATGCAAATGGTGGCCACACACGATATGTACAATGTAAGTTTGATTGATGGAGTGTGAAAGTGACAATACATTCGACCTTTTTCGCAACTTTGTTATTCACCTTATTCCTGATGTTGTAGTTTTTTTATGAATTTTCCAAGATCTGTAAATGAAATTTTCAAGAATAAAAGACTAAGATATAAACTTCTTTAGTGTGTGAGTTTTGTTTATGAACTCCAGTGAATGACTGAGGGTCGTCCCACATTAATCTGGTGGGCTATCCCACATAAATCTGGTGGGCTGTCCCAACAAATTAACCTGGTAGGCTGTCCCATATTAACCTGTCCTACATTAACCCCGAAGGCTGTCCCATATTAACCTGGTAGGCTGTCCCACATTAACCTGGTAGGCTGTCCCACATTAACCTGGTAGGCTGTCCTACGTTAATCTGGTAGTCTGTCCCACATTAATCTAGTAGGTTGTCCCACATTAATCTGGTAGGCTGTCCCACATTAACCTGGTAGGCTGTCCAACATTAACCTAGTGGGCTGTCCCACATTAACCTGGTAGGCTGTCCCACATTAACCTGGTAGGCTGTCCAACATTAATTTGGTAGGCTGCCCCACATTAACCTAGTGGGATGTCCCACATTAACCTGGTAGGCTGTCCAACATTAATCTGGTAGGCTGTCCCACATTAACCTAGTGGGCTGTCCCACATTAACCTAGTGGGCCGTCCCACATTAATCTGGTAGGCTGTCCCACATTAACCTGGTAGGCTGTCTCACATTAATCTGGTAGGCTGTCCCATATTTACCTAGTGGGCTTTCCCACATTAACCTGGTAGGCTGTCCCACATTAACCTAGTGGGCTGTCCTACGTTAATCTGGTAGTCTGTCCCACATTAATCTAGTAGGTTGTCCCACATTAATCTGGTAGGCTGTCCCACATTAACCTGGTAGGCTGTCCCACATTAACCTAGTGGGCTGTCCCACATTAACCTGGTAGGCTGTCCCACATTAACCTGGTAGGCTGTCCCATATTAATCTGGTAGGCTGTCCCACATTAACCTAGTGGGCTGTCCCACATTAACCTGGTAGGCTATCCCATATTAATCTGGTAGGCTGTCCCATATTAACCTGGTAGGCTGTCCCACATTAACCTGGTAGGCTGTCCTACGTTAATCTGGTAGTCTGTCCCACATTAATCTTGTAGGTTGTCCCACATTAACCTGGTAGGCTGTCCAACATTAATCTGGTAGGCTGCCCCACATTAACCTAGTGGGATGTCCCACATTAACCTGGTAGGCTGTCCAACATTAATCTGGTAGGCTGTCCCACATTAACCTAGTGGGCTGTCCCACATTAACCTAGTGGGCCGTCCCACATTAATCTGGTAGGCTGTCCCACATTAACCTGGTAGGCTGTCTCACATTAATCTGGTAGGCTGTCCCACATTTACCTAGTGGGCTTTCCCACATAAACCTGGTAGGCTGTCCCACATTAACCTAGTGGGCTGTCCCACATTAATCTGGTAGGCTGTCCCACATAAATCGGTAGGCTGTCCCATATTAACCTGGTAGGCTGTCCCACATTAACCTAGTGGGCTGTCCCACAATAACCTAGTGGGCTCTCCCACATTAATCTGGTAGGCTGTCCCACATTAACCTGGTAGGCTGTCCCACATTAATCTGGAAGGATGTCCCACATTAACTGATACCCAAACCAATGAGATGAGGGGCTGTGGATTTGTATATTATGTAAATCACTAAACCTGCATTGTGTTCTTGGCCTCAATTTGAAATAAATGAATGTCTAAATACTTTCACTGAATTCCTGATATGTTCCCACAATTTTCCCTAGCGATCTTCCACAAGAAGTATTCATCAAGCTTCCCATGAACCTGTCTATAACAATTTGATTTAAACGGCTGGAAATGTGAAGAGAATGTTCTGTAATAATTCCTTAGGGAACTATACAATATTTAGTTATAAGTCTGAAATAGTATCTTTTTTCAAATTGAATAACTTCATGGGCTTGATGATATGTTCGTTTAGTTTAAATCTATTTCTTTATTGCTTTATTTGTTTAATAAAGGGACATTACCCTAACTAGCCAAATTACATTTTGTTATCGACCTTGCTGGTAGGTAAGTGCTCAACAGTGTAGGTAGAAAAACATGTATAATGATTTTATCTAGTCTGGTTCCCGGCATACTGGTATGACAAAAAGTACATCAGGCAAATAATGGCTGCCCCCAGTGGCCTTTATAATCTAAAGAAAAAATGTATTTCTTGATTCTGCAAATGAATCAATTGGTAACTATTCAAATAGCATTGTGTTATCTTCCTCGTTGGTAGGTTTAGTTAAAATAGTGTTTGCTAAGAAATATAATGATTTTATTCACTTTTAAAACTGATAATGAAGACAATAGATATACAATGAAAATATGAGTCTTTTATGTTTTTTTATTTGGGTTCACGGCACACGACACTTAACAGGTCATATGCACCGAATACAAAGAAGTTTAATGCGAACTGAGAACAACCAGGTAGAAATTAAACTATAAAATATAGTAAATTATAAAAATCTATAAGGTTAAAATAATGTGCTCTATAATTGAAAATAGGTTAATATATTAAACGGTCTAAAATATATAACAGTTGCAAGTCTTTTATGTAATAAACACAAAAATATATACTGATTAGAAATGCTTCTGATGCATATATTTGAATTTCAAAAAAGGGAATGTCGATAGTGAAACAAGATCTTTCAACTTCTATTAAAACTTCTCAACTTTATCAAAATTATTTACACAACTTCAAGCTTTAAATAAAGTTTTTCTCTCTTTAATCCCTTAGAAATATTTATAAACAGTGCTTTAAATGTTGACAAAGCAACAGTTTGACACTATTGAATTTTCACTTGTAAATTTCTTCAATTATTTTGCAAATTTAAACATTAATTAACAGATATGTTTCCTCATAACTTTAACTTATCGCATTTTGCGTGTCTTACTTATTTTATCCATAATAACATGTTTATGAATGTCTATTTAAGCTCCATGGATACACTGAAATTATTTCTATTTATAATGGTATTGAACTCTAATGTCATATTTTTTTCCTATTTTTCTTATAGACATAAGTACAGAATAACAGTAAAGCATCTTTTCCCAGGAGTGTGCCATCATGTTTATTCATTTAACATCATTTATGTATTGGATTTATTTTCAGAATATTTTTTCTATTTGGCATTGTACATTAGTATACTTTTATCACAGTGAGCAGTTTGGTGAAGAACAACAACAAATGTTCTATTTTCCAATACTGTATCTACTTAGGCCATAAAAGTGAGAACACAGGATGAAGACACATTACTTCTTTTATTGAGATGTACTTCTGGGTAGATTTTATAGCCACATTCTACAATATAGAATCATTTTACACTATGATTGTAGAAGGGTAAGTAAGGTCATGCCTTTTATGGCTTTATTAATAAAACACTTGGTCTTATGTCCTAACAGATTTTTATGGCTTTATTAATGAACCAATGGGTCTAATGTCATAACAGATTTTTATGGCTTTATTAATGAAACTATTGGTCTAATGTCCTAACAGATTCTATTGTTATTCGACACTTAATAAGGGGACACAATCTACCAGTAGTGCTAAATATGGTGCAATGGAAACTTGAATGTGGCCTTATCTGGCTTCATACTGTGATCACAGTGAAAGGTTAACAATTTTTGGAGAGGGTTAAAGTTGTAGAGCAGAATGAAGTTGGTACCTCTTATGGAATGCATTTTCATTTTTTTATGGAAACAATAGTGTAGCAGTCAATAACACGATGTTGCAGTTGCTCAGTGAGGCTCTTTTCAAAGAAAGAACTGTGTGTTCCATTGTTTTAACAGTGAAGCTTCCAATTATAAAAAAGTAGCTGGATTAATAGGAATTTTGCAAGGTCTTCTCTAACAAAAGAAACCGAGTATGCTGATGTTAGCAATGCAGCTTGTAATTACAGATGTAGCACACAACAAGCAAGAAAGCAAAGTAGCAGATAGTCCAGTTCTCATCAGAGTTAAGGTTCATTACTATAAAATATTTATATAATGAGATGACAGTATAAATAGAGTGTTTAGTCTGCAGGATAGCTACCTTCTTGCTTACAGCACATGCTCTCTGCGTGCATTGGATGTGTCCCATCCTTGTGTTTCTTGTTTTCTTCAATTCATATTACATTCATATTGACTTCACAGACAAACTATTATTCTATAACCAAGTCTAGAACATCAGAACATTCTGACAGAAAGTTCTTTAACACTTTTATTCATGCATAGGCCATTTTACCCCTGAGCTTTTATTCATGCATAGGCCATTTTACCCCTGAGCTTTTATTCATGCATAGGCCATTTTACCCCTGAGCTTTTATTCATGCATAGGCCATTTTACCCCTGAGCTTATTCATGCATAGGCCATTTTATCCCTGAGCTTATTCATGAATAGGCCATTTTACCCCTGAGCTTTTATTCATGCATAGGCCATTTTACCCCTGAGCAAAACATGCACAGGTCATTTTACCCCTGAGCAAAACATGCATAGGCCATTTTACCCCTGAGCAAAACATGCATAGGCCATTTTACCCCTGAGCTTTTATTCATGCATAGGCCATTTTACCCCTGAGCTTTTATTTATGCAAAGGCCATTTTACCCTTGAGCTTTTATTCATGCATAGGCCATTTTACCCCTGAGCTTTTATTCATGCATAGGCCATTTTACCCCTGAGCAAAACATGCAAAGGCCATTTTACCCCTGAGCAAAACATGCAAAGGCCATTTTATCCTTGAGCTTTTATTCATGCATAGGCCATTTTACCCCTGAGCTTTTATTCATGCAGAGGCCATTTTACCCCTGAGCAAAACATGCAAAGGCCATTTTACCCCTGAGCTTTTATTCATGCATAGGCCATTTTACCCTTGAGCTTTTATTCATGTTTAGGCCATTTTACCCCTGAGCAAAACATGCAAAGGCCATTTTACCCCTGAGCTTTTATTCATGCATAGGCCATTTTACCCCTGAGCTTTTATTCATGCATAGGCCATTTTACCCCTGAGCAAAACATGCAAAGGCCATTTTACCCCTGAGCGTTATTCATGCATAGGCCATTTTACCCCTGAGCTTTTATTCATGCAAAGGCCATTTTACCCCTGAGCAAAACATGCAAAGGCCATTTTACCCCTGAGCTTTTATTCATGCATAGGCCATTTTACCCTTGAGCTTTTATTCATGTATAGGCCATTTTACCCCTGAGCAAAACATGCAAAGGCCATTTTACCCCTGAGCTTTTATTCATGCATAGGCCATTTTACCCCTGAGCTTTTATTCATGCATAGGCCATTTTACCCCTGAGCAAAACATGCAAAGGCCATTTTACCCCTGAGCGTTATTCATGCATAGGCCATTTTACCCCTGAGCTTTTATTCATGCAAAGGCCATTTTACCCCTGAGCAAAACATGCAAAGGCCATTTTACCCCTGAGCTTTTATTCATGCATAGGCCATTTTACCCCTGAGCTTTTATTCATGCATAGGCCATTTTACCCCTGAGCTTTTATTCATGCATAGGCCATTATACCCCTGAGCAAAACATGCAAAGGCCATTTTACCCCTGAGCAAAACATGCAAAGGCCATTTTACCCTTGAGCTTTTATTCATGCATAGGCCATTTTACCCCTGAGCTTTTATTCATGCAGAGGCCATTTAACCCCTGAGCAAAACATGCAAAGGCCATTTTACCCCTGAGCTTTTATTCATGCATAGGCCATTTCACCCCTGAGCTTTTATTCATGCATAGGCCATTTTACCCCTGAGCAAAACATGCAAAGGCCATTTTACCCCTGAGCTTTTATTCATGCATAGGCCATTTTACCCCTGAGCTTTTATTCATGCATAGGCCATTTTACCCCTGAGCTTTTATTCATGCATAGGCCATTATACCCCTGAGCAAAACATGCAAAGGCCATTTTACCCCTGAGCAAAACATGCAAAGGCCATTTTACCCTTGAGCTTTTATTCATGCATAGGCCATTTTACCCCTGAGCTTTTATTCATGCAAAGGCCATTTTACCCCTGAGCAAAACATGCAAAGGCCATTTTACCCCTGAGCTTTTATTCATGCATAGGCCATTTTACCCCTGAGCTTTTATTCATGCATAGGCCATTTCACCCCTGAGCAAAACATGCAAAGGCCATTTTACCCCTGAGCTTTTATTCATGCATAGGCCATTTTATTCCTGAGCTTTTATTCATGCATAGGCCATTTTACCCCTGAGCTTTTATTCATGCATAGGCCATTATACCCCTGAGCAAAACATGCAAAGGTCATTTTACCCCTGAGCAAAACATGCAAAGGCCATTTTACCCTTGAGCTTTTATTCATGCATAGGCCATTTTACCCCTGAGCTTTTATTCATGCAAAGGCCATTTTACCCCTGAGCAAAACATGCAAAGGCCATTTTACCCCTGAGCTTTTATTCATGCATAGGCCATTTTACCCCTGAGCTTTTATTCATGCATAGGCCATTTTACCCCTGAGCAAAACATGCAAAGGCCATTTTACCCCTGAGCTTTTATTCATGCATAGGCCATTTTACCCCTGAGCTTTTATTCATGCATAGGCCATTTTACCCCTGAGCTTTTATTCATGCATAGGCCATTATACCCCTGAGCAAAACATGCAAAGGCCATTTTACCCCTGAGCAAAACATGCAAAGGCCATTTTACCCCTGAGCTTATTCATGCATAGGCCATTTTACTCCTGAGCTTTTATTCATGCATAGGCTATTTTACCCCTGAGCAAAGCATGCATAGCTATTACTCTCATCTATTGTAGATTTTGCACAACAATAGGTTTATGTGTAGATCTAGAATTATATGTTGACCATACACGTCTTTAATAAACTTTAAACTGTTTAAAAAAATCAACAAAATTAGGTGAAGTATCAAAATGATATACATATTCTATGAATGAAAGGGTTAAAATATCAGTCATGGTTGTTTAAGATCTACATGTACATTAAACAGTATTTCATTATCTTCATCTTATCAATAATATCATCACCATTTGACAATTTCAGGTGAGACAAGAGTTTTCAGACCCATACTTGTACACAGTGTAAACACTAATTACAGCACTTAGAACGTCTCATTTCACTATATTTAAACATATCATTTACATCATTCTGACATTTCCAGGTGATATTTTTGTCTGCAAAAAAGCCTGCACAAAGTGCGAGGTAATAATTTATTTAAACCCCAGCTAATTAAGAACTATTTTCACATTTTAGCAATGACAAAATCAACGCACACATTCATCATTCTTATGGCATGACAGAATGGCAATGATGTTTCACTAAAGTAGTCAATGCAATGCATTAGGCTTTTCCTGTTGATTTTAGACCTGCAGCTACATTGGATAATACCTCACACAAGCCCTTAGTTTGGCAACCAAATACATGTTACCCTAATCTGAGATCATTGCCATCAACATCATCAGCGCCACCACTGCCATCATCATCATCATCATCATCATCATCATCACCACCCTGATCATCATCACCAACATCTTCATCATCACCACCTTCCTCATCATCATTATCAAAATCACTATCATCATCATCCCCAACATCATCATCATCATTAACACTATTCTTATCATTTCACTAGCATCGCCATCATCATCATCACCAAGACCACCATCATCATCACCATCCTGATCATCATCACCCTCATCATCGGCTATACATCACTATCATCCTCTTCACCATCATCGTCATCCTTATAAGAACATTATCAACATCATCATCGTTGTCAACTCTCTTCACCATGCTCATCATCACTACCATTTAAGGTATTTGAAGTGGACTTCTCTTTTGTCCTGACCCCAAAGATAAGAAAATGAATGGTATCATGATTTCACCTGTTAATGTCTTTATAGGAGGTGTTCTATAGTTTGCCAGTATCAAATTTGGGAAATCTGACAATAAATTCTGAAAAACCTCATACTTTAGTTTTTAACACACCTAAATTGTTACAAAGTTGAAATTGAAAAAAAATTCAAAACCTATAAACGTTCATTCTTTCCTAATGTATAAATAAGCATGATAGTGATTGCTGCTAAAAATAGATGTCGACGATAGAGCAGACTACCTGGAAGAAGATATAACATGATCTCATCTCTTAGTTGTCACATAGTTTTCTAATTTTAAAAACTGTTTTCTATGCACTGTAGCTCAGATAGGAAATACGTGTTTGCAATGACAAGTGTGGATTTATGCTGCACTGTTCACACTGATCTAGGGTATCAATGAACAGCATTATGCAGGACCATTTTATAATGACTTTTAATAGACATATTTGGTTATTTAAGAAAAATAATTGGTCAAGACTGCTGAATAGCACACTGTAAACCTGACATTGATTCCTACAACATCAAGTAAATATACGCCTTCAAGCCACACAACATAACCCTGAAAGCTCGACTGTTTCACAATTTTTTTCTCACAAGAGTAAAATTCAATCAAGAAGTTGATGACAACACTTTTATCATAGCCTTTCAAGATACTGCTAATTAATTTGTGTATTCCATTAGACTTTATCATGCTATATTTTGTAAACAAGATCAATTATAAATTCTTAGTCATCCACACGCAAATGTGCCTCGAGATACTGCTAGAGCCTCCGGTAGCAAATACTGCACACAGTATCCCAGTGTCCTTTTCTTCAATACATCATTTAACAAGCATTTGATAGTATTGCGGGCAATACAGTAGTCCCCTACCGGTCCCTAAAATAGTTCTTTAATTATCATACGCTCCTGTTTATTGCCATTTATAATTAATCTATAGTCTCCTCCCACCCAAACAGTAGTTGGGGTTCACATAATTTATTTTCATTCACCTGGCCTAAATAATTGTTAACTTATCATGACATTTATTTTTGGCCTTTATTTAAGGTATGAGCACCTTAATGCACTATCATTTAAGGTAAGTGCACCTGAATGCGCTATGCAAAACTTCACGATTTTGCTGCAAGGTCATGCTGGGACCTTGACCTTCAAGGTAGCGACCCAAATGTTGTCCGCGACACGTCATCTCAATATGGTGATCATTTCTGTGAAATAGTTGTTAAATCTGACTTCAAATAACAAAGTTATGGGCCGGACACCATTCTGATGCAAGGTCATGCTGTGATCTTGACCTTCAAGGTATCGACCCAAATGTTGTTCGCGACACCTCATCTCAATATGGTGATCATTTCTGTGAAATAGTTGTAAAATCTGACTTCAAATAATAAAGTTATGGGGCGGACGCGATTTTGCTGCAAGGTCATGCTGTGACCTTGACCTTCAAGGTAGCGACCAAAATCTTGCTCGCAACACGTCATCTTAATATGGTGAACATTTCTGTGAAATAGTTTTAAAATTCGACTTCAAATAAGGAAGTTATGGGCTGGACACAATTTTGCTTCAAGGTCATGCTGTGACCTTGACCTTCAAGGTGGTGACCCAAATGTTGCGCGTGCATATTGTACACATTGCTTCCTATTAACATACCAAGTTTCATGTGCCTAGCTTTAATAGTTTTTAAGTTATCAAAGGATCCAGATTTTTAGCAGACAGACAGACAGACAGACAGGGCATGTGTGAACACCGGTAGGGGACTAAAAACAACAGGCTGTCAACCTACAATATAGGAGGACAACAAATACAGGAGTTTTGGGATATTTTTGAAACAAAATATCAGAGTTTCCAACTTTAAACAGTTTCATTTACTGGCATTTATAATGTAAATTTTTACCTGCACACTTAGTGTTTCTACAATAATCAATGTTCACAATGTCTACATAAAAATGAAGGAAACCATTAACTTTAAACAACAGCGTCACAATCCAGGCAGAAGGCCGCTGCATAGCACATCACCTTCATCTGAATGGTCACCTAAAAGACCTGTGTCCTATTGTACTGCCTTGCAAGGTGACCAAACAGATGATGAAGAGGAACACTGCAGCATTGTCTGAAGGATTGAGATGCTGTTGCAGGCAGAGAAATTCTCTTACCTGTTAAAAAAATAAGCCAATAGCAGTATTAAAGCAATATTTACTCTCTTCATTTATTGGCGACTAATTTACTAAAAAATAAAAGGAATATTTTTAAAAAGAGGAAAATATAGAAGGTTTTTCAGAATATAGGATTTTGTTTTTATGCAGCTATTTTGGATGAAAGAAAACCCACATACCAGATCAAAGAACCATATTGTATCAGTAATCAGGCAACTAGAATACCTCATAACATCTGTATACTGAATACACACCAGACCAACTAGAATACCTCATAACATCTGTATACTGAATACACACCAGACCAACTAGAATACCTCATAACATCTGTATACTGAATACACACCAGACCAACTAGAATACCTCATAACATCTGTATACTGAATGCACACCAGACCAACTAGAATACCTCATAACCTCTGTATACTGAATACACACCAGACCAACTAGAATACCTCATAACAACTGTATACTGAATGCACACCAGACCAACTAGAATACCTCATAACATCTGTATACTGAATACACACCAGACCAACTAGAATACCTCATAACATCTGTATACTGAATGCACACCAGACCAACTAGAATACCTCATAACAACTGTATACTGAATACACACCAGACCAACTAGAATACCTCATAACATCTGTATACTGAATGCACACCAGACCAACTAGAATACCTCATAACATCTGTATATTGAATGTACATCAGACCAACTAGAATACCTCATAACATCTGTATACTGAATGCACACCAGACCAACTAGAATACCTCATAACATCTGTATACTTAATGCACACCAGATCAACTAGAATACCTCATAACATCTGTATACTGAATTCACACCAGATCAACTAGAATACCTCATAACATCTGTATACTGAATGCACACCAGACCAACTAGAATACCTCATAACCTCTGTATACTGAATGCACACCAGACCAACTAGAATACCTCATAACATCTGTATACTTAATGCACACCAGATCAACTAGAATACCTCATAACATCTGTATACTGAATGCACACCAGACCAACTAGAATACCTCATAACATCTGTATATTGAATGTACATCAGACCAACTAGAATACCTCATAACATCTGTATACTGAATTCACACCAGACCAACTAGAATACCTCATAACATCTGTATACTTAATGCACACCAGACCAACTAGAATACCTCATAACAACTGTTTACTGAATGCACACCAGACCAACTAGAATACCTCATAACATCTGTATACTGAATGCACACCAGATTAACTAGAATACCTCATAACATCTGTATACTGAATGCACACCAGATCAACTAGAATACCTCATAACATCTGTATACTGAATGCACACCAGATCAACTGGAATACCTCATAACATCTGTATACTGCATGCACACCAGACCAACTAGAATACCTCATAACATCTGTATACTTAATGCACACCAGATCAACTAAAATACCTCGTAACAACTGTTTACTGAATGCACACCAGACCAACTAGAATACCTCATAACATCTGTATACTTAATGCACACCAGATCAACTAAAATACCTCATAACAACTGTTTACTGAATGCACACCAGACCAACTAAAATACCTCATAACAACTGTTTACTGAATGTACACCAGATCAACTGGAATACCTCATAACATCTGTATATTGAATGTACACCAGATCAACTAGAATACCTCATAACATCTGTATATTGAATGTACATCAGACCAACTAGAATACCTCATAACATCTGTATACTTAATGCACACCAGATCAACTAGAATACCTCATAACATCTGTATATTGAATGTACATCAGACCAACTAGAATACCTCATAACATCTGTATACTGAATGTACACCAGATCAACTAGAATACCTCATAACATCTGTATACTGAATGTACACCAGACCAACTAGAATACCTCATAACATCTGTATACTGAATGTACACCAGACCAACTAGAATACCTCATAACATCTGTATACTGAATGTACACCAGATCAACTAGAATACCTCATAACATCTGTATACTGAATGTACACCAGACCAACTAGAATACCTCATAACATCTGTATACTGAATGCACACCAGACCAACTAGAATACCTCATAACAACTACATACTGAATGCACACCAGACCAACTAGAATACCTCATAACATCTGTATACTTAATGCACACCAGATCAACTAAAATACCTCATAACAACTGTTTACTGAATGCACACCAGACCAACTAAAATACCTCATAACAACTGTTTACTGAATGTACACCAGATCAACTGGAATACCTCATAACATCTGTATACTGAATGCACACCAGACCAACTAGAATACCTCATAACATCTGTATAGTGAATGTACATCAGACCAACTAGAATACCTCATAACATCTGTATACTGAATGTACACCAGATCAACTAGAATACCTCATAACAACTGTTTACTGAATGTACACCAGATCAACTGGAATACCTCGTAACATCTGTATACTTAATGCACACCAGATCAACAAGAATACCTCATAACATCTGTATATTGAATGTACATCAGACCAACTAGAATACCTCATAACATCTGTATACTGAATGTACACCAGATCAACTAGAATACCTCATAACATCTGTATACTGAATGTACACCAGACCAACTAGAATACCTCATAACATCTGTATATTGAATGTACACCAGATCAACTAGAATACCTCATAACATCTGTATACTGAATGTACACCAGACCAACTAGAATACCTCATAACATCTGTATATTGAATGTACATCAGACCAACTAGAATACCTCATAACATCTGTTTACTGAATGTACACCAGATCAACTGGAATACCTCATAACATCTGTATACTTAATGCACACCAGATCAACTAGAATACCTCATAACAACTGTTTACTGAATGTACACCAGATCAACTGGAATACCTCATAACATCTGTATACTTAATGCACACCAGATCAACTAGAATACCTCATAACATCTGTATATTGAATGTACATCAGACCAACTAGAATACCTCATAACATCTGTATACTGAATGTACACCAGATCAACTAGAATACCTCATAACATCTGTATACTGAATGTACACCAGACCAACTAGAATACCTCATAACATCTGTATATTGAATGTACACCAGATCAACTAGAATACCTCATAACATCTGTATACAGAATGTACACCAGACCAACTAGAATACCTCATAACATCTGTATATTGAATGTACATCAGACCAACTAGAATACCTCATAACATCTGTATACTGAATGCACACCAGACCAACTAGAATACCTAATAACAACTGTATACTGAATGCACACCAGACCAACTAGAATACCTCATAACATCTGTACACTGAATGTACACCAGATCAACTAGAATACCTCATAACATCTGTACACTGAATGCACACCAGACCAACTAGAATACCTCATAACATCTGTATACTGAATGTACACCAGATCAACTAGAATACCTCATAACAACTGTTTACTGAATGCACACCAGACCAACTAGAATACCTCATAACATCTGTATACTGAATGCACACCAGACCAACTAGAATACCTAATAACAACTGTATACTGAATGCACACCAGACCAACTAGAATACCTCATAACATCTGTATACTGAATGCACACCAGACCAACTAGAATACCTAATAACAACTGTATACTGAATGCACACCAGACCAACTAGAATACCTAATAACAACTGTATACTGAATGCACACCAGACCAACTAGAATACCTCATAACATCTGTATACTGAATGCACACCAGACCAACTAAAATACCTCATAACAACTGTTTACTGAATGCACACCAGACCAACTAAAATACCTCATAACATCTGTATACTGAATGCACACCAGACCAACTAAAATACCTCATAACATCTGTATACTGAATGTACACCAGATCAACTGGAATACCTCATAACAACTGTATACTGAATGTACACCAGATCAACTAAAATACCTCATAACAACTGTTTACTGAATGCACACCAGACCAACTAAAATACCTCATAACAACTGTATACTGAATGTACACCAGATCAACTAGAATACCTCATAACAACTGTATACTGAATGCACACCAGACCAACTAGAATACCTCATAACATCTGTATACTGAATGCACACCAGACCAACTAAAATACCTCATAACAACTGTTTTCTGAATGCACACCAGACCAACTAGAATACCTCATAACAACTGTTTACTGAATGTACACCAGATCAACTGGAATACCTCATAACATCTGTATACTGAATGTACATCAGACCAACTAGAATACCTCATAACAACTGTTTACTGAATGCACACCAGATCAACTAGAATACCTCATAACAACTGTTTACTGAATGCACACCAGATCAACTAGAATACCTCATAACATCTGTATACTGAATGCACACCAGATCAACTAGAATACCTCATAACATCTGTATACTGAATGCACACCAGACCAACTAGAATACCTCATAACATCTGTATACTGAATGCACACCAGACCAACTAGAATACCTCATAACATCTGTATACTTAATGCACACCAGATCAACTAGAATACCTCATAACATCTGTATACTGAATGCACACCAGACCAACTAGAATACCTCATAACATCTGTATACTGAATGCACACCAGACCAACTAGAATACCTCATAACATCTGTATACTTAATGCACACCAGATCAACTAGAATACCTCATAACATCTGTATACTGAATGCACACCAGACCAACTAGAATACCTCATAACATCTGTATACTGAATGCACACCAGACCAACTAGAATACCTCATAACATCTGTATACTTAATGCACACCAGACCAACTAGAATACCTCATAACATCTGTATACTGAATGCTCACCAGATAAACTAGAATACCTCATAACATCTGTATACTGAATGTACATCAGACCAACTAGAATACCTCACAACATCTGTATACTGAATGCACACCAGACCAACTAGAATACCTAATAACATCTGTATACTGAATGCACACCAGGCTTCCAAACCTGATGCAACAACCTTACAGAAAGCAAGGCAGAACCTTCTCTATCAGGCTGCTGACAGTATTTATAATTGAAGTAAACAGACTGTATCCCAAGTGTGAGGCACTTTGGGAAATGTGATTTCTGGCTCTGTCACTTTGTATAATGATGCTCACTCATGACTGCAAAATGAAGGATTTAGTGAGATTAACTATGTTGTGGAACATTGAGTAGAGAAACTGCTAGCTAATGGCTTAGCATCTGATGATCTTTAAATACTATCTCTTAGCATATTAAAACCTGGATCAGATTTTCTAACTACCGGTACATTGCACTGACACAATCCTGTCGGTTTGGTGACATTCAACCAGTTGTTTGTTTGTATTAGACATACATCATACCACCACAATTTGGTAATTTGGTTGACATCCAATTATTATTGTTGGACGAAAACAACAGACGTATGTCTGGGTCGAACCACAGACACACCACATGCATGATAGGTTTCCCCACAGGATTGTACAACATTTGTAACAGCAAGCTAGGATGTCACCTCCCACTGCTGATGATTAATCATTGTTAAAGCCAAGTTATAAGATTGTATTCGATCCAAAGAGTTGGGCACTTAGAGATATTTGATTTCTGGGGCTGTCCCTTCCTATATTAAATTTCAACTGCGAATGCACAATTATGGATTTGGTGGAGTTTACAGGGTTGTGGAATATTCAGAAATACATCAGTCAATAGTTGAGGAGTAGATGTTCTTGAATATTACCTCGCATATTATTTGTTTGAAATTCATCCCACACGCAACATAATCATGGTTATTATGTTGACATCCACTTGCTTTCCTTGAAGGAAGACACCCAGACATCAAAGTCTGGAAAGAACCAGTGGCACACTGTTTGCAGATCATGCTGCCTAGTAGGATCATACAACCTCGCATGCTAACAAGAAGGAAGACAATGTGCTTTACTATTTAAGTGATGTGAATATTGAAGCAATGGTAACAAGGTTATATATGTATGCACTTTTGGTAACTATTTTCTTTTTTTGGACTAGCACATCTTAAATAATTTCTGGATGCACAAGAATTAAGTCATATTAAATGGGTTGTGGGGGATTCAAAAGTGCATTGTCAGTTAAGTGAAGGAAAGAAGGAAGGAGGTGTACTTTACCATTAGGCTGATGATTTAGCTGATGATTCGGCTGATGATTCAGCTGATGATTTGTGATTATTGAAGCCCAAGAAACGAGGAAATATCTGAAGTGTGCACACTTGGGAGTAATGTTGGGATTTTGAGACTATCACTTTAGACACATAATGTCTGGATACATGAGAGTTACGCCAGATTAACTGTGTTGAGGGGCATTCAGAAGAGCATGCAGATATAGGTATGGACCTTTAACCCCTTGTCCCCTGCCTTGGTCAGAACACATGGCCTAATTAACAAAATGGTCAGTGAGTTGTTGCCAATAGACTTGCCATGTGTGTTGTTAGTAAAATTTTCCATAAGTTTCTTTGTTTGTTAGGTTTATTGTCCCACTAACAGTATTTCAGTTATCAGGAGACAGTGTCCACTTGAAGCAGATATAGTGTTGCTTTCACTGTGTATAGCTAGCCGCTTTGGGTTGTAGCAAGGGAGCTATACCATTGTTTTTTATGATTTTGGTATGTCAAGTCTCGGTATCGATGCTGGGGCCTCTAATACCTGGAGCTGATGCTCTAACGATTGTGCTATCTGGTCCAGTTTCCCATAAGTAAGACCATAAAAGCATGAGGTTATTATACAACATTATCTGCAAATGCTGAATGATTATCTAGTGAATCACTGATCTGGCATAATATTGCATATTAAGATTATGTAAAATAGTAAATAAATGAAAGTTAATTATATTTCAAATAAAATTGTTTAGTAATTTCACCCAACCATTTACAATAAAAGTTTAATAATCTTTATGAGTATGAAAATAAATCAACTGAATTCATTGTTTCAGAGTCACTTTGCCATAACATATTGAGAATTTACGAAATTCCTTATTTTTTAATCTCCAATTTGTTTCTTTTGTTCGTTTGTTTACTCATCCTACCACAGTATTTCAGTTATCTGCAGACAGTGTTCACTTGAAGCAGATATAGTGCTGCCTTCATTGTGTATAGCATGCCATGAACACCTGGCATGATACCACACCCAGTCACATTATCCTGACACCGGGCCAACCAGTCATGGAACTATCCTTACATTTGGTTGAGCGTTAGCAAGGGAGCTTTACCACTACCATTTTTAACGATTTTGGTATGTTGCGGCCCTGGATCGAACCCGGGGCCTCCTGTTACTGGAGCCAACGCTCTACCGATTGCGCTACCAGGTTCCAGTTTTCCATAAGTAAGATCAATAAAGCATGAGGTTATTATACAGTATCTTCAGTCAGTGATGATGTGTTATTTAGAATGATCATCCATTGAATCATTGATCTGAGATTATATTGCATATTGAGATTATGTAAAATATCATAAAATATCAGTAAATAAATGATTTATTTCATTTTAAAGCAAAATTGTTTAGCAATTTCACCCAATCATTTACAATAAAAGTTTAATAATATTTATGAGTATGAAAATAAATCAACTAATTTCATGGTTTCAAAGCCACTATGACATAACATATTGAGAATTGGCCAAAATTCCTTGTTTTTTTCCTCCAATTTGAAAAGTATTTATGGCAAAATATTTTCATAAATAATTGTTTTATATTGCTTTATTTTATAGCTGTGCTTTCTAAGAATATCATTTTATAAATACATACCACTAGACAGATGACAGGTATCTGGAAATGATTTGAGATCCATCGCAGTGACCAATTATGATAATACGCGGCATCCAAATGTTTTGGTGGAGGAAGACTCCAGAAAAATGTCTGAGTAGAACCACCAGTGCACCACAGGTCAGGTGGAAAACCTTTCCAGATTTAGTCCTTCTCCCTAAATGGGCTTCAATCGAACAAGGTGGGAGACTTAGGTTTCTGGAAATACTCCTGTTTATTAAGCTATGTTTGCTATTAACCTTTACGATATCTTCAGACTGTGCAATGCATATTTAACTGTAGACTGTGCAATGAATATTTAACTGCAGACTGGGCAATGCATATTTAACAGTAGACTGGGCAATGCATATTTAACTGCAGACTGTCCAATGCATATTTAACTGTAGACTGTGCAATGCATATTTAACTGTAGACTGTGCCATGCATATTTAACTGTAGACTGTGCCATGCATATTTAACTGTAGACAGTGCCATGCACATTTAACTGTAGACAGTGCCATGCATATTTAACTGTAGGCTGTGCCATGCACATTTAACTGTAGGCTGTGCCATGCATATTTAACTGTAGACTGTGCCATGCATATTTAACTGTAGATTTAACTGTAGACTGTGCCATGCATATTTAACTGTAGACTGTGCCATGCATATTTAACTGTAGACAGTGCAAGGCATATTTAATGTAGACTGTGCCATGCATATTTAACTGTAGACTGTGCCATGCATATTTAACTGTAGACAGTGCCATGCATATTTAACTGTAGGCTGTGCCATGCACATTTAACTGTAGGCTGTGCCATGCATATTTAACTGTAGACTGTGCCATGCATATTTAACTGTAGACTGTGCCATGCACATTTAACTGTAGGCTGTGCCATGCATATTTAACTGTAGACTGTGCCATGCACATTTAACTGTAGACAGTGCCATGCACATTTAACTGTAGGCTGTGTTATGCATATTTTACTGTAGACTGTGCAATGCATATTTAACTGTACATGAACTGGTGAAAGCACCCTGGCTCAGTTTTTTGTTGACTGACCATTCTATGGTGGTAACTGTTGGTTGTTTTCTCTATGTAAGGTCTCATCTCCTGTAACCCTCTGACTGTACAAACCCCTTTCCTGGTAAAAATCTTATTTGGGAAGGTCTTCCAGCTGGCCTGTGGTGTGCCGGTAGTTCTACCGGGACCGATGTCTGATGGCTTCCTTGACCACTAATACTAGATGGCACTAAGTTGATAATACATGCGTTGCTGCCATGACATAGACTTAATTGTATCTAGAATGTTAAGGGTCAGGCATAAACTCTTCAATTGTTTGAACTTTCCAGACATTTAAAAGAAATAAAACACAACACAAACACACAATATGTAAAATCTTCCAGACAATTTAGAAAACTAAAATACAGATAAAGAGAATCTAAGGGCAGTAAAATTTCCATAAAGATTTTATTTTTTTCCTCCCAGACATAAAACAGAGAAAACAGTCACAGATTTCACATCCTTAAATTACCATTTACCCTTTGCCTGCCAACACATGCTTATAACACATACAGAAATGTATCTGCTTATAATCTTCTGCTAAAATTACATATTTTTGACATAGGAACAAATAGTGTAGATATTGAACAAACAGCTCCCAACTTGCTTATCCGGACTTACTCTTATGGCTTATATATGATTGATCAAACTGCTCAGCAGACCCCCAGTGAAACAAAGCACTAGACAGTATTTCAGTATTTCCAGAGCTTTATATTTGGCAAATCGTTGACACTTTTCACACATTTTAGATTTAACAAGTGGCAAATAATACTAAAGGTGATAGTTTAAAAAAAATAACTATCTTAAAACTTGTGTCAGACAGAAAGTGATCAAAGTGCCGTATTGAATAAGAAAAATGAACATAACAGGTTATCACTGTGACTAGTGCATTACATTAAGTAAAACCTCTTTTATTTCTCTAGTTTCATAAAGCGTTTGGGAGTTGTGGCTTGCGATAGCATAAATGGCTTTGAGAAGGCTGAATTTTTGGAGGCGCTATGCAGGGGTGTAGAAATGTTTTGAAGTAGCAGGGTGTTTTCCTGAAGTAGCCGGGGGGACCTCAACCTAGTTTTTATTCGCTTGACTGCACTTGCACCCCGCTCTGGCCAAGCATTTGAGACAGGAAGAGAAAGTATTATTTCAGCCAAGTCACTCAAAATTGGATAAAAGTAGCTCAAGCTCACCAACCTTTTCAGGCAATCTGACTGAGTTATTATTTTCGTTTTCATAAAAAGTTACTTTCGTTTTCAAAAAACCCGTTCTGGTTCATGTGTACACGTTTTAACAGTTTTCGGAAGGCTCGTTACAACTTTTGAAAGTACCCGGATGTATGAGTAAAAATTCGCCATCTTGCTTGATATGCAAATGTACGCTATGCTCTGATTAATATTTGACAATGACATCACAACAAAAATCAAGTTTTCACATATATAGGGCAATGGACTAGAATTTATTTGAAAAGACAATTGGCCAAAATTATTGGTTTCATACTTACTCCGTTTTTTCTGGAAAAAACGAAACAGATTTTCTTGCTTCGGCTTCGCTTTCCCCTCCATTGCCTCGCATTCGAACAATTGTTACCAGAGGGATAACGCAAATGACCTCACATTTCGCGCCAAAATGCGTAACGTAATTACGGAAATTCCGGAAATCTAAATTCATTACTTTCTAGAGGGGATAAGACTAATGACGTCACAAAGCGAGGTATTGCTGCATTGTAATTTAGAGTGCTGGGAAACCAATTTTGGAAGGACGTAAACAAACGAACTTTACAAGACTATTACACAAATGATATTTTCGTTGCTGTTAAAAAGTAGCCGGGAGAGGATGCAAAAGTTACCGGGTGATTTTACCGGCTCCCGGCCCATTTCTACACCCCTGGCTATGGTTGATTGCATGACCTTGATTAATTGTGACAAGACTTTTAGAGGTGCAAGTACAGAAACAAACATGCATGCCGAAAGGGACTAAATTGTCGATCATGGTCCGAGACATGCTTCAAATGTTAACAGTATTATTTTTAATCTGTTTTAAACAAGTTCAAGTGATTTTATGTGTAACAGTGTTATAGTGTAATGAAGATATGCATGAAATGCAGATGATTGAATGAACAAAGCTGGGCAGGAATATCTCTCAATGACAAGAGGAAAAGGGCAAAAGTAAGGACCAAAATGTTATTAAAACAAATGTTTCACTGACTATGCATCATCTACAAGATATTTGCCATGTCCAATGTCGTTCTGTATTCTAGGTAATGACAGAGATCATTTATATCATCTCAGCATCTGAAGTTACAGACAAGACTGGTACAATCAAGATTTAGATTCAGATCACAGGGGTGTAGTGTAGAGGAAATAATTAACTAAGGGTTAATTTAGGGTTAATTTTTCACTCAGTACATCAATTGCATGCCTTTAATTGCATTCAAGATTATACTTACACTGCCTAAACAGTGCTTTAAGCGCTTTGATCGTATATTGTATGCTTAATGTTTCATTTAAACTTCCTTAAAAACCAACTTAATTCATAAGTAACTACTAGACTATTTTCTTTCTCAATACAGCTTCAATCTTAATACAGCATACAGCTTCAGTCTCAATATAGCATCAATCTCAATACAGCTTCAATCTCAATACAGCTTCAATCTCAATACAGCTTCAGTCTCAATACAGCTTCAGTTTCAATACAACTTCAATCTCAATACAGCTTCAGTCTCAATACAGCTTCAATCTCAATACAGCTTCAGTCTCAATACAGCTTCAATCTCAATACAGCTTCAGTCTCAATACAGCTTCAATCTCAATACAGCTTCAATCTCAATACAGCTTCAATCTTAATACAGCTTCAATCTCAATACAGCAAACAGTGTCGAGCTCGATACAGCTTTATTCTCAATACAGCATACAGCTTCAGTCTCAATACAGCTTCAGTCTCAATACAGCTTCAGTCTCAATACAGCAACAATCTTAATACAGCAAACAGTGTCAATTTCGATACAGCTTCAATCTTAATACAGCTTCAATCTTAATACAGCTTCAATCTTAATACAGCTTCAATCTTAATACAGCAAACAGTGTCAATTTCGATACAGCTTCAATCTTAATACAGCTTCAATCTTAATACAGCAAACAGTGTCAATTTCGATACAGCTTCAATCTTAATACAGCTTCAATCTTAATACATACAGCATCAATCTTAATACAGCTTCAATCTCAATACAGCAAACAGTGTCAATCTCAATACAGCATCAATCTCAATACAGCATCAATCTCAATACAGCTTCAATCTCAATACAAAATGAATAAAAGTGCTCCATTAAAATAACAGTGTACTCTATAAAAGAACGATAAACCAACTTCCTCCCATAAGACTTACTGTCTAGGAAGCCATTAGCACGACCTTTTAAAATAGACATTTATCCTTTCCTCTTCTGGTATAAAACACCTACAAAGCATCACCATATCCTGATTTATCTGTTCATAACTCTGACTCAACACATTTTTTTCTGTTGTTTTGTAATTTTAAAAAAAGGAAACATGACATATTGTTATAGACACAGAGCTACAAGAAACTTCAAATCCTGATAAGACAACTAAAAACTTAAACACAGAGCTACAAGAAACTTCAAATCCTGATAAGACAACTACAAACTTAAACACATTGTGCATAGTTCAGACCAAATCATGCTGTGCACATCAAGGATGAAAAACAACCATCGTACATTCTATACTGTATATATAAAACTGCAATAAAACTTAACTCTTAACCTGCTTTAATTCTTATTGCTGATAAATCAATGTATTGGCAGCAAAAGGGTTTAAAGGGTAATAGACGGTAATAGACTTACCCATAAATAGTGTAAATCGTGATCAGACGGCTACAGAAGGAAGCTGACTAATTAGGATATACATTTTTTACTTAAGCCTTATTGATCCATGCTTAACAGTGGGAGAGTTAAAATGTTTTTCAGAAACAGGAGATTGTTTATGATGCTAAAAGCATTCGAAACAAAGCTTCTCAGATATTTCAAGCAACTTCCAGGGTTTTGATTAGATTGAAGGCACGCTGCAGGAACCAGGTTAAAACATATATGGTCATAATGGCGACATCTAGGTATTATTAGTAGAGGAAGTTTATTGGGTTTATCGTCCCACCAAGAGTATTTCACTTATATGGAGACGGTGTCCACTTGAAACAGATGTAGTGTTGCCTTCACTGCGTATAGAATGCATTGAACCCCTGGCATGATACCACACCCAGTCACATTTTCCTGACAACGGGCCAACCAGTCGTGGAACAACCCTTATATTTGCGCTTCCAGGTGCAGTGGTGAGGAAGACCCCAGACATATGTCATAGTAGAAGCCAGGGGCACCACAGGGCAGTTGGAGGACCTCGAAAAGTTTAACCAAAATCCAAACTTCAACCAAGTGAGGAGCTGAAGAAGTGTATATAACATGTAACTGTTCTTCAACTTCATTTTAATTAAATTACATTTTACATACTTTCCCTTTAAACTGGAAACTTCTCCGGCATGTTCTTCCGTCTCCCTCTGTCGGAAGCATTCATTAAAGTTTCCATCAAACTGCTTGAAATAATTTGTCTTATGCAGCCTAAAATGTGAAATTATATCGCTATAATAATTCCTTAGGGAGTCATGGACTAGAAAGTTTCAAGTGTGAATTAAAGAGTTCTCATTGAATCTGTAATGATACATGACAGGTAGATATTTTAGCTTAAACCTTAAATAAATTAAGTCTCTAGGAAACAGTTCTATTTCACAATTTTGTATCTATTTAGGTCATTAATGACACATAACAGACACATCACCTCTTTTATTGAGATGTATTTCTACACCACAATTAAGGGAAGCCAAATAAAGTTATCTCCCTTGTCATGGCTCTTTATAAATAAATCACTTGGTTGCATGTCAGAACAGATTCCATCCTGCACAGAAAAGTAAAAAAAGACAATCAACCAACTGTCTTTAACTAACATGAAGTGTGTTGTGGTAAGACAATGGACCTTAGATCAAGGGGTTCCAGGTTCAAACCCAAGACCAATCACAAATTGTACCACAAACTGCTCAAGATAAGTACCGCCTGAGTACTGGTTCTATCCAGGAAGTGGGCAGTTAATAAGGATAAATTGAAATTGAAAGAACATTCCAAATTGACTATATACAAGTTAGGGATACAGTAACCCTTCAAGGGTCTATTTAGCACCAATAGAAAGTTTACAGTTTGGATAAGAGATGAATGATAAGTTTACTTATACAGTTCACATTTCAACCATTTCAGGTCAATCGGTATCTTTTATTTATACTAAACTAAAAATAATTCACTGTTAAAATAATAAACTTCTGATATATCTATATACAGAAATTATTAAAGAGTTTTGAACAAGAAAATACATTGTATTTTGAAAACGATCTTTTCTTATAATGTTATTAATGGTTGGTAATCTTATAAAGTATCGGTTTCTTTTTCAATCACCCAAAACCTTTTTTTCTGAGACACTCAGAGACACTCTGGGGGGGGGGGGGGGGGGGAGTCGTGTGGCGGGAGTGGGTTGTGGGGGGGGGGGGGTGTTGAGACAGATGCTTCACATTACACTTGTCAATGCCTGTAACAACACCATAACCCTGACATTTATTCCTACAACATCAAGTACATATACGCCTTCAAGCCACACAACATAACCCTGAAAGCTCGACTGTTTCACAATATATTTCTCACAAGAGTAAAATTCAATCAAGGAGTTGATGACTACACTTTTATCATAGCCTTTCATGATACTGCTAATTAATTTTGGTTTTCTATTAGACTTTATCATGCTATATTTTATAAATAAGATCAATTTTAAATTCTTAGTCATCTCGTATCGTCCACACGCAAATGTACCTAGACATATTGTTAGAGACTCAGTAGCAAATACTGCAGGTCCAGATCAGCTGGCTCCCAGCTACACTATTTGCCTTGCCCTTGTTTATGTTTGTTTGTTTATTGGGTTTATCGTCCCACCAACAGTATTTCAGTTATCTGGCGACAGAGTCCACTTGAAGCAGATATAGTGCTGCCTTCACTGGGTATAGCATTTCATGAACACCTGGCATGATACCGCACCCACTCACATTATCCTGACATGGAACTAGCCTTATATTTGCTTGAGCATTAGTGACCTATGTATATCATGGCCCGGGATCAAACCCAGGGCCTAACCAGCATGGGACTGGCCTAAACCACTGGCCTAACCAGTAGGGGACTGAGTGTTAGGAGAGACACCACTATTACCAACTTTAAAGTCTTTGGTTTGACCCGGCCGGGGTTTCAACCCGCGACCTCCCGATCCGCAAGCAGACGCTCTACCAATTGAGCTATTGCGGCCGGTACACTCTGATGTATTTATAAAACAAATGAACAAATGAGCCATCCCTCAATCATGGCCATCAGTTAGTAAGGATGAAACTGAAAGAGAAAGTCTCTTGGGCATCATTACCATGGCCATTCCAATATGGCTTTATGCCTTTAGGCTTCAACAATTCTCTTATAATTGGTTTCATTATTGCTCTCAATTCATTGGACATTTAGTTGTCGCCAGAGCAAAATTAAATCAACACTCCAAGTCTCAAGGTTTCTATTAGGTGAAGAAACATAATTGCACTGAAACCAAACATATGAGTGCAAGGATCTGGACATATTGCTAGAGATAACAGAAATGGTGAGATTGAAAAAAATGTGGTAAAAAGTACTGTGTTTTATTAAAGGAAAATGTGGCAAAAGGTGAGATTTAAATGACATACTATTAAGGTTGGTAAAATGATATTAAAATGGAAATAGAAAATTGTCCGATAGAAAATTGGGAGACAGAAAATGGTGTGATAGAAAATGGTGAGGTAGCAGGGAGCCGGGGGGCTGAGAGGGGACGATGGGGCCAAGGGGGGCCGAGCGGGGAGCCAAGGGGGCTGAGGGGGCCAAGGCCACTGTGGGAGGCCAAGTATGAATAAAAGGGCTAAATACACACATACAGACACAAAAATGAAAATCTTTGTTCTGGTACTGTACCACTCCTCACAGTGGATCTACATTTATAACATCAACAAGAAAGTTGTTGATGCGAGGCATCAAATGCGATGCAGAAAGTCGAAGAGGAAAACAGACATATTTGAAAAGTAGTGGTTTTTATTTGAAAGTTTTCAGTATACTATAAATCTGGACAAAAAAGTATGTATAACACATATTCCTGAGACATTGGGGTTTTTTAAAAAAAAAAAAAAAAAGCAAAACCAGATACCATTTAATAGATTTTCCAAAATGTTACATATGTAGAAAAAAAGTTGCAAAATTATTATATTAACTATAAAACTAAAGTGTACTAGCAGAAATTGTACATGGGCAGCAGCCTCACGTTACACAAATAATTACTACTCAGAAGGTCTTTTTCTGGAACATAGTATGTTGTTTCTTTCTCAGTATCCTATTGCTTATTTTCAAAGTTATTTTGAAAGTTACAGTTATACAAAAATAAATATAAAATAAAATAAATAAAATAAAACGCTGTTTACCGAATTAGGACCCATATTTTATCAGGTTAAGAAAGTCCCCAAATAAACATCCCCATGTGCAAATTTCAGTAAGCATTCCATATATAGGTGTTGCGCTCCAGAGCGTCGCCAATAACATTTAGGTTAAAAGTATTGAATTATTTCAATACGAAAGTTAGTCTTCTGTTTTAAATTTGGTATTTTTTGTTTGATATCTAAGGTTTTGGTTGCAGTCCCCATCTCCAGCCAGTGAACACAAGGAAGTAAAGAATGCATCCTTGTAAAAAGGCTATCTTAAAGGTGGTATCCGACAGTTTAGACAAATTTTGTTTTCTCAAATAACCAAAACAGTTTTTATCACAAGAATAGATCCTGTAAAATGCTGCTTATTGATGGCCTTGGTCTGTGTAAACAGTGAAGCATAAATACCCAGTCATAATTGAAAACGGGTATTTCCTATCTGAGCCACACTGCAGAGATACCGGTATTTCCTATCTGAGCCACACTTGCAGAGATACCGGTAGTTATTTTTAAACTAAGAAAACCACATGACAACTTACTTTTGAGATCACGTCATATCATCGTTCGGGTAGTCCACGCTGTCGTTGGTATCTGTTTTTAGCAGAGATCACTATCGTGCTTATTAATATATACTACTCAAATTTTGCTAAGGATCACATTTTATAACGTGTAATACTTTTATTAAGTTGTGGTGACATGCTTCTAGTGCAAAGTGTACATATCAAATCGTGAAATTCACGTATATGAAGCCTGAAGACCTGTTAATTTTTTTTTGTAAGCAAACTGATGTTATATATTGATAATATGAACAAAATACCTAATGTCACAAAAGTGGTACTTTGCACACTTTGAGTAGTATTTGGAAAGAATGAAAACTGAAATGAGTTTATCACATTATCTACTCTCTTACAATATAGGTGGTGTTCAAAATCATCTAAAGTATGAGTTTATCACATTTTCTACTGTCTTACAAAATAGGTGGTGTTCAAAATCATCTAAAGTATGAGTTTATCACATTTTCTACTGTCTTACAATATAGGTGGTGTTCAAAATCATCTAAAGTATGAGTTTATCACATTATCTACTGTCTTACAATATAGGTGGTGTTCAAAATCATCTAAAGTATGAGTTTATCAAATTTTCTACTGTCTAACAATATAGGTGTTGTTCAAAATCATCTAAAGTATGAGTTTATCACATTATCTACTGTCTTACAAAATAGGTGGTGTTCAAAATCATCTAAAGTATGAGTTTATCACATTATCTACTGTCTTACAATATAGGTGGTGTTCAAAATCATCTAAAGTATGAGTTTATCACATTTTCTACTGTCTTACAATATAGGTGGTGTTCAAAATCATCTAAAGTATGAGTTTATCACATTATCTACTGTCTTACAATATAGGTGGTGTTCAAAATCATCTAAAGTATGAGTTTATCAAATTTTCTACTGTCTAACAATATAGGTGTTGTTCAAAATCATCTAAAGTATGAGTTTATCACATTATCTACTGTCTTACAAAATAGGTGGTGTTCAAAATCATCTAAAGTATGAGTTTATCACATTATCTACTGTCTTACAATATAGGTGTTGTTCAAAATCATCTAAAGTATGAGTTTATCACATTATCTACTGTCTTACAAAATAGGTGGTGTTCAAAATCATCTAAAGTATGCGTTTATCACATTATCTATTGCCTTACAAAATAGGTGGTGTTCAAAATCATCTAAAGTATGCGTTTATCACATTTTCTACTCTCTTACAATATAGGTAGTGTTCAAAATCATCTAAAGTATGAGTTTATCAAATTTTCTACTGTCTAACAATATAGGTGTTGTTCAAAATCATCTAAAGTATGAGTTTATCACATTATCTACTGTCTTACAATATAGGTGGTGTTCAAAATCATCTAAAGTATGAGTTTATCACATTATCTACTGTCTTACAATATAGGTGGTGTTCAAAATCATCTAAAGTATGAGTTTATCACATTATCTACTGTCTTACAATATACATGTAGGTGGTGTTCAAAATCATCTAAAGTATGAGTTTATCACATTTTCTACTGTCTTACAAAATAGGTGGTGTTCAAAATCATCTAAAGTATGCGTTTATCACATTATCTATTGCCTTACAAAAAAGGTGGTGTTCAAAAAATCATCTAAAATATGAGTTTATGCAGAAATGATACATATATCCCAGAAACTGTGGAAATACATTGTTACATGCATTAGACATAGGTAAACTGTCGGAAACCACCTTAAAAGCAAATCATCTGAATACAAAAATGGTTTTCAACCCAGCTCTAGTAAAACATCAGTTGGTGAATAATGTATTCCAGTAAAGTGCAGTCTATCAGAAAAAAAAAGAACACATACAAAATATCTATTGGCTTTCTAACCAACCACAATAAAGCTGCCACAAACACCAATTAAGGGGTTATTGCAAGGCTACAACAGCTCTGTCTTTATTGTATATGAGTTACAACTGTATTGCTCTTCTCCCTCGAAATGTCACTTAAGCTTTACAGACAGAAAGTTGTTCAAGTCAATTTACAGTTTCCTTCCATCCAATTAAGGTTAAGTTAGAAGGTACCAGAGATATAAAAGGTGGTGCACAAGAAGCTGCATCAATAAAGATTCAGTTATCAAAGATGCCAGTGATTTCTGGGCACGATAAATCCTGGAATTACATGGTAGCCCACTGAGCTAATAGGATTTTTGCTTGGTGGCAGGGACTTTCTGGTCGCGTATTTATTGCTGTAGATAGGATTATATATACACATTTCAACAAAGACAGGACTTTGTGGATGTGTTTGGACTACATGTTAATAATAAAACACTTCTCAGGTTGTTTACTTTATTTACACATTAGTATGGAAAACTGTAGGATAATTTGATAATAAGAATAAATTATCATTGTCTCATATCATGTGCATCCTTTGCCAATAGGATATTTATGATATAAGTAGCGCATAATCTCGTCATATCCTCGTGCTCGGTTAACTACATACATAGCATACAAAAGAACATGCGTGATTGACAGCGAGAGGTCAAAGGTGACGAAATCAGTAATTATACATATGTGTTGTTTTTACAAGTGTCATAACATTTCCTGCTTATTGGAAATTTCAAAACCACCGTTGATTGGCCAGGCAACCAACACGGGAATTTTAAGGTGGCCCGCCGGACACTCTTTGGATTTTTTTGGTAGTCCACCGGGTCGAATGCGGTAGCACGTGGAAACTGGGCAATGAATTTGTCGTGCCCTGGATTTATACAGCTGCCACATTTCCTACAAGGGAGTCCCAAAAACTTAAAATGTAGGTTGTACAGTGTAAAAAAAAGTGTTAGAATCACATTTCTGTCAGAAAAGAAAAAGTCAGGATTTTTATAGTTGGGAATTATTTTCCTTTTTCCTTTTTGCTTCTTGCAAAACATCTTTTTTTGGTGTGGAGGTGAATCTTTGTTGATTAGATTGCTTTTATTTGGATAATATAAAAAAGGGGAAAAATGTCAATAGAAATGACTTAAAAATTAAATGATGCAAGACCTTGACCTTGAGGGTTGCACTAGAAAATGGTATGAGGGACATGCCTGCAAGTGAATGTCTGTAAGACAGTGATGTTTGATTAAATACCTGTCATGGCTGAGACACTAAAATATAGATTAAGGAGCAATTTACAAGAATAAGCTAAAATATATCCTTTAACATGTTCTTAAGCATTAAATAAGACCTGTAAGATGGTAAACCAAGGGACAGTGAAGCCGTTTTATGACATTTGTGTTTAGGGTGAGGAGGCAGGGGTGAGGGAGCAGGGGTGAGTGAGCAGGAGTAAGGAGGCAGGGGTAAGGGAGCAGGGGTGAGTGAGCAGGAGTAAGGAGGCAGGGGTGAGGAGACAGAGGTGAGGAAACAGGGGTGAGGAGACAAGGGTGAGAAAACAGGGGTGAGGGAGCAGGGGTGAGTGGGCAGGTGAAGGGGCAGGGGTAAGAGAGCAGGGGTGAGGGAGCAGGGGTGAGTGGGCAGGTGAAGGGGCAGGGGTAAGAGAGCAGGGGTGAGTGGGCAGGTGAAGGGGCAGGGGTAAGAGAGCAGGGGTGAGTGTGCAGGTGAAGGGGCATGGGTAAGAGAGCAGGGGTGAGTGGGCAGGTGAAGGGGCAGGGGTAAGAGAGCAGGGGTGAGTGGGCAGGTAAAGGGGCAGGGGTAAGAGAGCAGGGGTGAGTGGGCAGGTGAGGAGGCAGGGTGAGGGGGCAGGGGTGAGGAGGCTGGGGGCAGGGGGTGAGAAAGCAGGGGTGAGGAGGCAGGGGTGAGGAGACAGAGGTGAGGAAACAGGGGTGAGGAGACAAGGGTGAGAAAACAGGGGTGAGGGAGCAGGGGTAAGTGGGCAGGTGAAGGGGCAGGGGTAAGAGAGCAGGGGTGAGGGAGCAGGGGTGAGTGGGCAGGTGAAGGGGCAGGGGTAAGAGAGCAGGGGTGAGTGGGCAGGTGAAGGGGCAGGGGTAAGAGAGCAGGGGTGAGTGTGCAGGTGAAGGGGCAGGGGTAAGAGAGCAGGGGTGAGTGGGCAGGTGAAGGGGCAGGGGTAAGAGAGCAGGGGTGAGTGGGCAGGTAAAGGGGCAGGGGTAAGAGAGCAGGGGTGAGTGGGCAGGTGAGGGGGCAGGGGTGAGGAGGCTGGGGGCAGGGGGTGAGAAAGCAGGGGTGAGGAGGCAGGGGTGAGGACACAGGGGTAAGGGAGCAGGGGTAAGTGGGCAGGGGTGAGGGGGCAGGGCTGAGGGGCAGGGTTGAGGAGACAGGGGTAAGGGAGCAGGGGTGAGTGGGCAGGGGTGAGGAGGCGGCTGAAGGGGCTGTGATGAGGGGGCAGGGGTAAGGGAGCAGAGATGAGGAGGCAGGCGTGAGGGGGCAGGGGTGAGGAGACAGAGGTAAGGGAGCAGGGGTGAGTGGGCAGGTGAAGCGGCAGGGGTGAGGGGCAGGTGAAGAGGCAGGGGTGAGGGGGTAAGGGGGCAGGGGTGAGGTGTAAGGGGGCAAGGGTAAGGGGGCAGGGGTGAGGGGGCAAGGGTAAGGGAGCAGGGGTGAGTGGGCAGGGGAGAGGAGGCAGGGGTGAGGGGGCAGGGGTGAGGGGGCAGGGGTGAGGGGGCAGGAGTGAGGGGGAAGGGAGAAGAGGGCAAGGGTAAGGGTAAGGGGACAGGGGTGAGGGGACAGGGGTGAGGGGGAGGAGTGATGGGGCAGGGGTGAGGAGTGAGGGGGGCAAGGGTGAGGGGGCAGGGGTGAGGGGGCAGGGGTGAGTGGGCAGGGGTAAGAGGGCCGGGGTGAGGGGGAAGGTGTAAGGGGGCAAGGGTAAGGGGGCAGGGGTGAGGGGGCAGGGGTGAGGGGGAGGAGTGAGGGGGCAAGGGTAAGGGGGCAGGGGTGAGAGGGCAGGGGTGAGGGGGGAGGAGTGAGGGGGGAGGAGTGAGGGGGCAAGGGTAAGGGATCAGGGGTGAGTGGGCAGGGGTGAGGAGGCAGGGGTAAGGGGGCAGGGGTGAGGGGGAAAGTGTAAGGGGGCAACACCCTGACTTCATGTTCTCAAGTGCGCTATCTAACAGAGAAATAAGTCGCAAAACAAGAAAGTTGTGGGGAAAATTGCTGATACAAAACTATTAAGCATGATGCATAAAATACAGTATAACTTGCTTACCGATGTGTACCAGAAGATCAACCTACTGAGGTTGTAGTTTTAGTTGGAGTTACCTAATGGACATAAGAAACCAATAAAATAACTATGGATGTAATGGACAGTCGTTGCAGC
Source organism: Sinonovacula constricta (assembly GCA_007844125.1). Taxonomy (NCBI): domain Eukaryota; kingdom Metazoa; phylum Mollusca; class Bivalvia; order Cardiida; family Solecurtidae; genus Sinonovacula; species Sinonovacula constricta. Next base: position 53,673,039 of record CM017570.1, read on the forward strand.
AAACATACTGCTGGCTGGCAGGCTGTTTTACCTTCAATAACAGTTTAACAGTTGTGAATATGAAAATTAAAGAAAACAAATAGAACAAGAGGGCCATGATGGTCCTAAATAGCTCATGGGCTTTTAGAAGGCTCATATCTGGCAGCAAGTAATTAAGAGTTATTTACTTTAGAAATCTTTGGTGAAGACTGGACCATTAGTGGTGCCACGTTCAGTACACCCTCAAGCGGGTACAAGCGGGTGGGGCAGGTAGGAGCAGGAGTCACTACTCCGTCTACATTGGCTGCCAGGTTGGTTTGCTTACGCTGCAGCTAAAGCCAACTGGTTGCCCTTTCAGCAGCTTTACCTACAGCATGGACAGCAGTTTTCTGGGCTCTTCCCTCGACTCGGAACATTTCTTTTAGCATCAAGACTTTATCGTCCCACCAACAGTATTTCATTCATCAGGAGATGGTGTCCTCTTGAAGCAGATATAATGCTGCCTTTCCTGTGTACAGCATGCCGTGAACACATGGCATAATACCAGAATCGGTCAAATTATCCCATTGCTGGGTGGACCTGTCATGGAACTACCCTCATATTTTCATATTTGCTTAGGCAAGGGAGCTATACCCCTACCATTTTAATGACTTTGGTACGTCGGGTTCCGGGATCAAACCCTGGGCCTCCTGTACCTGGAGCCGATGCTCTACCTGGGATTGTAATCCAACACTACTAAATCTCAATTTAGTGACATTCATGTCTTATGAATGCCAGATTGTGTGCATGCAAATCCATAAAGCACATTAGCATGGACATCCGCAAAATAATATTTGATCCTTATATGTACATTTATATTACTGATTTAGACACAACTTTTGCTTATCGTTTTAAAGCAAGTTTTTCCAAAGGTGAAAAGATAATCGCAAACAGGCAGGGCAATTCACTTTAATTTAACAGCCACACACTTTTGCAAGACACATCCATTTGCAAAATTCATCTCTAGCCCGAGTGAAAAGTTTGCTGAAAAACATACATTTCCTATGAAATAAACATAACCTCAATGGTTTATACATTATCAGGACAGAGCCAAATAAAACTGAATGTTTTTGATGAGTTAAAAAGATTTTAGCATCTTTTCAATGATGAAATACAAGATGCACATGCTTGTTTATTTAAATGCATGGCATCAGGCATTCACTCGTATTCTGAAATTATTCAATGTTCAGGTGGGCAATGCTGGTTATAAAAAATGAACATCATTTTTTTTTCTTTCTGAAAGGTATATGGAGATTAAATTATTTAAATACAAATGATTTACTATAGGCTCATACTGACATATATTTACAAACAAATGTTGTTTTCTAATACATATTCTGTCTCATCTGTTTATATATAATGGATGAGAAATTATTACTAGGACCATTAATACAAAGTAGTAGAGAACAAACATAACAGAACTGTCTGTTTTCCCAAATAATTCCCAATATCTCAACTGTAGTGGCCTTCTGAAGGACAGTGATCATTAACTGCCTTAACAGAACCACAGAACAAATTTTATTGGCATAAAATATTAACAATATTTGTAGCCAAACAATGTAAAATAACAGATTGTGGTGAAAATAACATTAACATAGAAGAACAAATACACAAGTGTCTACATTTAGGATTGTCCATGTCTTTCAGCTGCTTATTATAAATATCTGAAGTTTTTAAACAACTTAAAACATTGTAGAATTTTACAATGCAGCTTTTTCTATATTATAATTATTTTCTATGTACAATTTTATGCAGTGTGCCCAATAACAGTTCAATAAAAATATTAGCGCAACAAGCAGTGCTCCCTCACATCCTCACATTGTGTTGATTGCTTGTCCATAAAACAATCCCTCAGTGACAATTAATAAATTTAATGAACCCTTTCGCTCATCATTTGGCTTGTTTATGCCATAAGCCCTAGACTCATTGTTGTTGATCTTGGTAATGGATTTTGCAACCATAAGAATCATGGCGACATTGATCAGGATTCATGAAAAGTATAAGTCACCAGTGTCAAAAAGGTAAACAAGAGGGCAATGATGGCCCTTAATCGCTCACCTGATGACACAGGCTTTTAGTAGGCTCAAATCTGGCATCAAGTAATTAGGAGTTATTTACTTTAGAAATCTTTGGTGAAGATTGAATCATTAGTGTGGGGTTGATAACATGACTCACTTCAAAACATATGTAAAATTTCATACTGGCAAACATGCTGACCAAGTTTGGTGAAGATTGGGCCATCAATGTGGCCTCTTAAGTGTTTGCACAAGTTTTTTTTCTAAATTGTGACCTAGTGACCTACTTTTTCACCCCACATGACCCAATAATATACTCATCTAAGATCTGATTCAGACAAACAATCTGATCAAGTTTGGTGAAGATTAGGCTATGAATGTGGCCTAGTGTATTCACAAGCTTTTTCAAAGATTTGACCCACTGACCTACTTTTTGACCCCATGTGACCCAGTTATTAACTCATTCACGATTTCATGCAGGAAAACATTCGGATCAAGTTTGGTGAAGATAGGGCCAAAAATGGGGTCTCTAGTGTGTTTACAAGCTTTTTCTAAGATTTGACCTTGTGGCCTACTTTTTGACCACACATGACCCAATAATGAACTCATCCCAAGATTTCATGCAGGCAAACATTCTGACCAAGTTTGATGAAGTTTGGCCAATAAATGTGGTTCTTTGTGTGTTCATAAGCTTTTCTAAAATTTGACCTAGTGACCTACTTTTTGACCACATGTGACCCAATAACTTACTCATCTAAGATTTTTTTGTAGACAAATATTCTGACCAAGTTTGATGAAGATTGGCCTTTAAATATGGCCTCTAGTGTGTTCACAAGCTTTTTCTAAGATTTGACCTAGTGACCTACTTTTTGACACCACTATCCAAGATTTCATGCAGACAAGCATTCTGACCAAGGTTGGTGAAGATTAGGCTATAAATGTGGTCTATAGTGTGTTTACAATTTCTTCCTAAAATTTGACCTAGTGACCTTCTTTTTGACCCAAGGTGACCCAATAATGAACTCATCCAAGATTTTTTGTCGACGAACATTCTGACCAAGTTTGATGAAGATTGGATAAAAACTGTGGCCTGTAGTGTGTTCACAAGCTAAAATGTTGAGGCCGAATGCAGGACGACGAATGACGTACACCGGACAAAGCGGTATCACAAAAGCTCCCCTTGATCATGTTGTGCTCAGGTGAGCTAAAAAAAAAAGCTCCCAGCTTGATATATGATTTTGATGCTATCTCTTTTCCTTTATTGTTAATTGAAATGCATGAAAAAATGTTGGTACAAAAAAGTCTAAAGGCATACAATGTGAACTTTTCTGAGGTCAAAGTAGGAGATTTTCACTTGCAAAGTGGGAGATTTATTATTTTCATATTAACAAAGAAGGAAGTTATCTGTTTCAAAGTAGGGAGATTTCAGAAAATGTGTAAAACAGCCCTCCTTTTCAAATAATTTTAAACCTTAAAAGAGGGAGTCTCCCTTCAAAAGTGGGAGCATTCACATGTATGCATTGAGAATTCTAATGTAATATTAAACTTTAAGCAGTGGACAAAACTGTGTTAGTTAAATTTAAAATTGATAAAAAATTGCTGAGACCTGACTAAAGACAAATTGATAAAAGGGAAAGGTTATTATATTAGAATGGTCAGTTTACTATAAAGGACCAAGTGGGGTTGGACAACCAGGCTAAAAGAAGCTCTCACTTTACTTTTTCTAATAAAACAGTTTTATGATTTCAGATGAAACAGCTTCAGGACTGGAGAGAGGAAAACAAGAACAACAACCTACCAGACGTCATTACAACTGACTTGCCTCACACAACTTATATATACATTTGAACTTCCTACTTCACTTTGGTTGCCTTGATCAACTCAATCTTTGTTAATTAATTAAAAAAGTCCAAGTAATATGTGCTCTAAGCAAACAAAGACTATAAAGTGATATATAAGACCGTATAAAGTCCAAATATTGCCTAAACATGTTGTTCTTGAGCAATGCTTTTGGTCTAACAATGAGCTGCTTTCATAGGGAAAAGTAAAAGCTTCAAGGGTTTGGAAAAGAGACAGAGTGAGAGGGAGAGGTATAAAAAAGGGGGAAGTGAGAGGGGGAGGGAAGAAGGAGCAAGGAGGAGGAAGACAAAAGGAGGGAGAGAGAAAATGTGAAAGAGGTGAGGGAGGAAAAGGGAAGCATAGTGAAGAGACAGACAGAAAGAAAGAGGGGCAGGGAAGATAGTTGGGAAGCTAGGGAGAGATTTTCTGGAAAATCACTGGATATGCAAAATTGCATACATAAATAGTTCAGAGATACTGTACTAGGGATTTCCCTACATAATACAGGATATAAAAAACAGCATATAAATAAGGATGACAAACGAACATAATACAATGTATTACAAGCAGATTCTCACAAAAAACAAGAATACACTTATATAAGGTTGAAGAAAGTACACAGGATTAAGAGACAAGCATATAATTATATAAAGTTAAGTACATGGGATTAAGAGATTAGCATATAATTATATAAAGTTGAGAAAGTACATGGGATTAAGAGATTAGCATATAATTATATAAGGTTGAGAAAGTACATGGGATTAAGAGATTACAATATAATTATAAAAGTTGAGAAAGTACATGGAATTAAGAGATTGGCATACAATTATATAAAGTTGAGAAAGTACATGGGATTAAGAGATTTGCATGTAATAATTTAAGGTTGAGAAAGTACTTGGGATTAAGAGATTATAATATAATTATATAAAGTTGAGAAATTACATGGGATTAAGAGATTGGCATGTAATAATATAAGGTTTAGAAAGTACATGGGATTAAGAGATTGGCATGTTATAATATAAAGTTGAGAAAGTACACAGGATTAAAAGATTGACATATAATTATATAAAGTTAAGAAAGTACATGGGATGAAGAGATTATAATATAATTATATAAAGTTGAGAAAGTACACAGGATTAAGAGATTGACATATAATTATATAAGATTGAGAAAGTACATTGGATTAAGAGATTGGCATATAATCATATAAGGTTGAGAAAGTACACAGCATTAAGAGATTGGCATATAATCATATAAGGTTGAGAAAGTACACAGCATTAAGAGATTGGCATAGAATTATATAAAGTTTAGACAGTACATGGGCTTAAGAGATTATAATATAATCATATAAGGTTGAGAAAGTACAAGGGATTAAGAGATTGGCATAGAATTATATAAAGTTAAGAAAGTACATAGGATTAAGAGATTGGCATATAATTATTAAAAAAGTCAAGAAAGTACATGGGATTAAGAGATTGACATATAATCATATAAGGTTGAAAAAGTACATGGGATTAAGAAATTGGCATAGAATTATATAAGGTTGAGAAAGTACTTGTGACATAAATGGATTTCCTTCCAAAAGGCTGGATTTTAAAACTGTCATATATATTTATCAAGCTCACTATGTTGTGTAGGCAGACAGGATCTATCCATTGGGAATTCATGATTGTGGGGTTACAAGGCAACTTCGGCATAAATAAATCAACAAGAAACCTTTAGCCAGACATTCTATGTTGAAGATATAATGATTACATTTTCATTACTATTATTTCTGGCTCAAAGTGTCTTGACACCACCTTTAAATCCAACCTCAATAAACATCTAGGCCTCTCAAATGTATTTTTCTGACAGCCTTGTTATTTTTTATATATGGCTTCCTTAACAATATACATTTCTCCCAGTTGATGAAGATTCATAGCAAAATTTACCATAAACCATTTCTTATCTATTGACAGACTGTTTGACTGGTTAGTTGGACCTAGAGTTAAAGAGACCTGTATCCAGCAAGGTCAAGAAATAAAAATGATATCTTGTCGCATAAAGATACAATGTAAACCAAGGAATAGAATCTTAGTGCCATACAGTTAGACCAAGGAATAAAGTTGTTGTTGTTTATTGTTTATTGGGTTTATTGTCCAACCAACAGTATTTTAGTTATCTGTCCACTTGAAGCAGATATAGTGCTGCCTTCACTGTGTATAGCATGCCATTAACATCTGGCATGATACGACACCCAGTCACATTATCCTGACAACTGGGCCAACCAGTCGTGGAACTACCCTTATATTTGCTTGAGCTTTAGCAAGGCAGCTATACCACTACCATTTCCAACGATTTTGGTATGTCGCGGCCCGGGATCGAACCGGGGCCTCTGGTACCTGGAGCCGACGCTCTACCAATTGCGCTACCAGGTCCAGTAAGGAATAAAGTCTTAGTGCCATACAGTAAGACCAAGGAATAAAGTCTTAGTGCCATACAGTTAGGCCAAGGAATAAAGTCTTAGTGCCATACAGTTAGACCAAGGAATAAAGTCTTAGTGCCATACAGTTAGACCAAGGAATAAAGTCTTAGTGCCATACAGTAAGACCAAGGAATAATATCTCAGTGCCTTACAGTTAGACCAAGGAATAAAGTCTTAGTGCCATACAGTTAGGCCAAGGAATAAAGTCTTAGTGCCATACAGTTAGACCAAGGAATAAAGACTTAGTGCCATACAGTTAGACCAAGGAATAAAGTCTTAGTGCCATACAGTTAGACCAAGGAATAAAGTCTTAGTGTCATACAGTTAGACCAAGGAATAAAGTCTTAGTGCCATACAGTTAGACCAAGGAATAAAGACTTAGTGCCATACAGTTAGACCAAGGAATAAAGTCTTAGTGCCATACAGTTAGACCAAGGAATAAAGACTTAGTGCCATACAGTTAGACCAAGGAATAAAGTCTTAGTGCCATACAGTTAGACCAAGGAATAAAGTCTTAGTGCCATACAGTTAGACCAAGGAATAAAGTCTTAGTGCCATACAGTTAGACCAAGGAATAAAGTCTTAGTGCCTTACAGTTAGACCAAGGAATAAAGTCTTAGTGCCATACAGTTAGACCAAGGAATAAAGACTTAGTGTCTTATATTTAGACCAAGGAATAAAGACTTACTGCAATACAGTTAGACCAAGGAATAAAGTCTCAGTGCCATACAGTTAGACCAAGGAATAAAGTCTTAGTGCCATACAGTTAGACCAAGGAATAAAGACTTAGTGCCATACAGTTAGACCAAGGAATAATATCTCAGTGCCTTACAGTTAGACCAAGGAATAAAGTCTTAGTGTCATACAGTTAGACCAAGGAATAAAGACTTAGTGCCATACAGTTAGACCAAGAAATAAAGACTTAGTGCCATACAGTTAGACCAAGGAATAAAGACTTAGTGCCTTACAGTTAGACCAAGGAATAAAGACTTAGTGCCATACAGTTAGACCAAGGAATAAAGTCTTAGTGCCATACAGTTAGACCAAGGAATAAAGTCTTAGTGCCATACAGTTAGACCAAGGAATAAAGTCTTAGTGCCATACAGTTAGACCAAGGAATAAAGTCTTAGTGCCATACAGTTAGACCAAGGAATAAAGTCTTAGTGCCATACAGTTAGACCAAGGAATAAAGTCTTAGTGCCATACAGTTAGACCAAGGAATAAAGACTTAGTGCCATACAGTTAGACCAAGGAATAAAGACTTAGTGCCATACAGTTAGACCAAGGAATAAAGTCTTAGTGCCATACAGTTAGACCAAGGAATAAAGACTTAGTGCCATACAGTTAGACCAAGGAATAAAGACTTAGTGCCATACAGTTAGACCAAGGAATAAAGACTTAGTGCCATACAGTTAGACCAAGGAATAAAGACTTAGTGCCTTACAGTTAGACCAAGGAATAAAGACTTAGTGCCATACAGTTAGACCAAGGAATAAAGTCTTAGTGCCATACAGTTAGACCAAGGAATAAAGTCTTAGTGCCATACAGTTAGACCAAGGAATAAAGTCTTAGTGCCATACAGTTAGACCAAGGAATAAAGACTTAGTGCCATACAGTTAGACCAAGGAATAAAGACTTAGTGCCATACAGTTAGACCAAGGAATAAAGTCTTAGTGCCTTACAGTTAGACCAAGGAATAAAGACTTAGTGCCATACAGTTAGACCAAGGAATAAAGTCTTAGTGCCATACAGTTAGACCAAGGAATAAAGTCTTAGTGCCATACAGTTAGACCAAGGAATAAAGTCTTAGTGCCATACAGTTAGACCAAGGAATAAAGTCTAAGTGCCATACAGTTAGACCAAGGAATAAAGACTTAGTGCCATACAGTTAGACCAAGGAATAAAGACTTAGTGCCATACAGTTAGACCAAGGAATAAAGACTTAGTGCCATACAGTTAGACCAAGGAATAAAGACTTAGTGCCATACAGTTAGACCAAGGAATAAAGTCTTAGTGCCATACAGTTAGACCAAGGAATAAAGTCTTAGTGCCTTACAGTTAGACCAAGGAATAAAGTCTTAGTGCCATACAGTTAGACCAAGGAATAAAGTCTTAGTGCCATACAGTTAGACCAAGGAATAAAGACTTAGTGCCATACTGTTAGACCAAGGAATAAAGACTTAGTGCCATATAGTTAGACCAAGGAATAAAGACTTAGTGCCATACAGTTAGACCAAGGAATAAAGACTTAGTGCCATACAGTTAGACCAAGAATAATGATCATACAGTTAAACCTGGATATTCAATATATGTCACGAACAGGCTAAGAAACAAAACCCTGTATCCTAAACATCAGCAGCTTTAGAGATGTATCATAACTGCAAAGACACATTCTGGTCCAGACTGGTCATCTGGCAGCCTTGTTATTTCTTATATATTGGTTCCTCTACAATAGACCAGTCTCACAGCAGACGGAACGTTCGTAACGTAATTTCCGTAGTAACAAAAACCATTTCCCAGCCAATGACAGATTGTCTGACAGGCCAGTCTGATCTACAGTCAAACAGTCTTGTATTTGGTAAGGTCAAGACACAAGGGCTGTCACAGAAACAGTGTGCCAAGCTATTCAAATGCTTAGTTATATGATGTTAGCCTGAAAGATCTTGTATGCAAAACATTAACCTAAACATTACAGGGATGGTAATGCCAAAACCAATGCTGTGGGAGTGGACCAACTGTCCTTATTTACAGACAAGTCGAGATAATATAACTTGGCTACACAGAAACCCAATCATGCATAAACCTTACACAGTTACATATCAAAGTCTCCTTATACAGACAAAATGTCTCTACTTAATAAATAAGTCAGACCAAAACATTATACAGTTACATATTTAAGTCTCCTTATACAGACAAATTGTTTCTACTTAATAAATAAGTCAGACCAAAACATTATACAGTTACATATTAAAGTCTCTTATACAGACAAATTGTCTCTACTTAATAAATAAGTCAGACCAAAACATTATACAGTTACATATTAAAGTCTCCTTATACAGACAAAATGTCTCTACTTAATGAATAAGTCAGACCAAAACATTATACAGTTACATATTAAAGTCTCCTTATACAGACAAAATGTCTCTACTTAATGAATAAGTCAGACCAAAACATTATACAGTTACATATTAAAGTCTCCTTATACAGACAAAATGTCTCTACTTAATAAATAAGTCAGACCAAAACATTATACAGTTACATATTAAAGTCTCCTTATACAGACAAAATGTCTCTACTTAATAAATAAGTCAGACCAAAACATTATACAGTTACATATTAAAGTCTCCTTATACAGACAAAATGTCTTTACTTAATAAATAAGTCAGACCAAAACATTACACAGTTACATATTAAAGTCTCCTTATACAGACAAATTGTCACTACTTAATAAATAAGTCAGACCAAAACATTACACAGTTACATATTAAAGTCTCCTTATACAGACAAATTGTCACTACTTAATAAATAAGTCAGACCAAAACATTATACAGTTACATATTAAAGTCTCTTATACAGACAAAATGTCTCTACTTAATAAATAAGTCAGACCAAAACATTATACAGTTACATATTAAAGTCTCTTATACAGACAAAATGTCTCTACTTAATAAATAAGTCAGACCAAAACATTACACAGTTACATATTAAAGTCTCCTTATACAGACAAAATGTCTCTACTTAATAAATAAGTCAGACCAAAACATTATACAGTTACATATTATAGTCTCTTATACAGACAAAATGTCTCTACTTAATAAATAAGTCAGACCAAAACATTACACAGTTACATATTAAAGTCTCCTTATACAGACAAAATGTCTCTACTTAATAAATAAGTCAGACCAAAACATTATACAGTTACATATTAAAGTCTCCTTATACAGACAAAATGTCTCTACTTAATAAATAAGTCAGACAAAAACATTATACAGTTACATATTAAAGTCTCTTATACAGACAAAATGTCTCTACTTAATAAATAAGTCAGACCAAAACATTATACAGTTACATATTAAAGTCTCCTTATACAGACAAAATGTCTCTACTTAATAAATAAGTCAGACCAAAACATTACACAGTTACATATTAAAGTCTCTTATACAGACAAAATGTCTCTACTTAATAAATAAGTCAGACCAAAACTTTATACAGTTACATATTAATGTCTCTTATACAGACAAAATGTCTCTACTTAATAAATAAGTCAGACCAAAACATTATACAGTTACATATTAAAGTCTCTTATACAGACAAAATGTCTCTACTTAACAAATAAGTCAGACCAAAACATTATACAGTTACATATTAAAGTCTCGTATACAGACAAAATGTCTCTACTTAATAAATAAGTCAGACCAAAACATTATACAGTTACATATTAAAGTCTCCTTATACAGACAAAATGTCTCTACTTAATAAATAAGTCAGACCAAAACATTATACAGTTACATATTAAAGTCTCTTATACAGACAAAATGTCTCTACTTAATAAATAAGTCAGACCAAAACATTATACAGTTACATATTAAAGTCTCTTATACAGACAAAATGTCTCTACTTAATAAATAAGTCAGACCAAAACATTATACAGTTACATATTAAAGTCTCCTTATACAGACAAAATGTCTTTACTTAATAAATAAGTCAGACCAAAACATTATACAGTTACATATTAAAGTCTCCTTATACAGACAAAATGTCTCTACTTAAAAAATAAGTCAGACCAAAACTTTATACAGTTATATATTAAAGTCTCCTTATACAGACAAAATGTCTACTTAATAAATAAGTCAGACCAAAACATTACACAGTTACATATTAAAGTCTCCTTATACAGACAAAATGTCTCTACTTAATAAATAAGTCAGACCAAAACATTATACAGTTACATATTAAAGTCTCCTTATACAGACAAAATGTCTCTACTTAATAAATAAGTCAGACCAAAACATTATACAGTTACATATTAAAGTCTTTTATACAGACAAAATGTCTCTACTTAATGAATAAGACAGACCAAAACATTATACAGTTACATATTAAAGTCTCCTTATACAGACAAAATGTCTCTACTTAATAAATAAGACAGACCAAAACATTATACAGTTACATATTAAAGTCTCTTATACAGACAAAATGTCTCTACTTAATAAATAAGTCAGACCAAAACATTATACAGTTACATATTGAAGTCTCCTTATACAGACAAAATGTCTCTACTTAATAAATAAGTCAGACCAAAACATTATACAGTTACATATTAAAGTCTCCTTATACAGACAAAATGTCTCTACTTAATAAATAAGTCAGACCAAAACATTACACAGTTACATATTAAAGTCTCTTATACAGACAAAATGTCTCTACTTAATAAATAAGTCAGACCAAAACTTTATACAGTTACATATTAAAGTCTCTTATACAGACAAAATGTCTCTACTTAATAAATAAGTCAGACCAAAACTTTATACAGTTACATATTAAAGTCTCTTATACAGACAAAATGTCTCTACTTAATAAATAAGTCAGACCAAAACATTATACAGTTACATATTAAAGTCTCCTTATACAAACAAAATGTCTCTACTTAATAAATAAGTCAGACCAAAACTTTATACAGTTACATATTAAAGTCTCTTATACAGACAAAATGTCTCTACTTAATAAATAAGTCAGACCAAAACATTATACAGTTACATATTAAAGTCTCCTTATACAAACAAAATGTCTCTACTTAATAAATAAGTCAGACCAAAACATTACACAGTTACATATTAAAGTCTCCTTATACAGACAAAATGTCTCTACTTAATAAATAAGTCAGACCAAAACATTATACAGTTACATATTAAAGTCTCTTATACAGACAAAATGTCTCTACTTAATAAATAAGTCAGACTAAAACATTACACAGTCACATATTAAAGTCTCTTATACAGACAAAATGTCTCTACTTAATAAATAAGTCAGACCAAAACATTATACAGTTACATATTAAAGTCTCCTTATACAGACAAATTGTCTCTACTTAATAAATAAGTCAGACCAAAACTTTATACAGTTACATATTAAAGTCTCTTATACAGACAAAATGTCTCTACTTAATAAATAAGTCAGACCAAAACATTATACAGTTACATATTAAAGTCTCCTTATACAGACAAAATGTCTGCTTAATAAATAAGTCAGACCAAAACTTTATACAGTTACATATTAAAGTCTCTTATACAAACAAAATGTCTCTACTTAATAAATAAGTCAGACCAAAACTTTATACAGTTACATATTAAAGTCTCTTATACAGACAAAATGTCTCTACTTAATAAATAAGTCAGACCAAAACTTTATACAGTTACATATTAAAGTCTCTTATTCAGACAAATTGTCTCTACTTAATGAATAAGTCAGACCAAAACATTATACAGTTACATATTAAAGTCTCTTATACAGACAAAATGTCTCTACTTAATAAATAAGTCAGACCAAAACATTACACAGTTACATATTAAAGTCTCTTATTCAGACAAATTGTCTCTACTTAATGAATAAGTCAGACCAAAACATTACACAGTTACATATTAAAGTCTCTTATTCAGACAAATTGTCTCTACTTAATGAATAAGTCAGACCAAAACATTATACAGTTACATATTAAAGTCTCTTATACAGACAAAATGTCTCTACTTAATAAATAAGTCAGACCAAAACATTACACAGTTACATATTAAAGTCACTTATACAGACAAAATGTCTCTACTTAATAAATAAGTCAGACCAAAACATTATACAGTTACATATTAAAGTCACTTATACAGACAAATTGTCTCTACTTAATAAATAAGTCAGACCAAAACATTATACAGTTACATATTAAAGTCTCTTATACAGACAAAATGTCTCTACTTAATGAATAAGTCAGACCAAAACATTACACAGTTACATATTAAAGTCTCCTCCCAGCCACAAAAGAAGCATGTGCTTCAGATTAGCCTCCCTGCTTAGAATACACCTCAAATGTACTTCAAATGTACTTCCAATAAAACTGACCTGCTTTATTGGAAGTCCCAGGGACTTTAATTATGCTTCCAAATCATGCTTCAAATGAAGCCTGTGGGACTTCAGTAGTATTTTTTTATGTACACACATGCTTCACTTGAAGCATTAGGGACTTCCTTTGTAGTACTAGGGACTTTGTTGGTGCCTCATAAACACTGTTAAGAGAACAAATATTGCAGGTGTACTTCAATGATACCTTAAACACTTTGGGAGAATAAACATGCATTACTGGGGGACTTCATTTGTACTTTCAAGACTTAAACTTTTTTTTATCAATATTTTATTTAGAGGAACTCCAATGGTACCTCAAAAACATAGAAAGAATGTCAGAGGGACTTCATTTGTACTTATGAGACTTGTAAACATTTTGATATAAGACTGTGTCTGACTCTTTCTGTCTAAAGTGTTTGATAAGGTAAAAAAAAACATTTTTTTATTTAATAAATAATTTTAATTTACTGACAGTATTCATTCAGACATTAAAACCAATCAGACAGTAAGTTCTAAAAAAAGAGACTACCAAAAATATAGCCAGTACAACAAGTAATGTTTTTGCACATATTTTATATCTTATTTCTATAATATTTAAAATTTGTATTTTCATTTCAAAATGAGTAATCATTTTAGTGACATGTAATTATTTGTCAGTATGCAAGCTGGTTCATATTGTTTAAATTTAAGTAAAATATATTTAAACTTACAAATTGTTTAACATCCTTCCAATGCTATATACATGTAAATCTTTTCAAAATATTTATATATAAAGAATATATGACCCACTGAAAAAAAATCTCAAATATGGATTACTGACAGGATCTACTGACCCAGCTAGAATCTTATCAAAAGAAAATATGACGTACTGTTTGCAAACTTGATCTTTCCTATTAAAAATGCTAGTATTACTTGCAAAATTTTAACATTAGCCATATGGATTTTTGTACACAATAAAAGGAGAGTAATTATTCTTATTTTTCCAGCATAGCGTTAATTCATAATACATTGTAATAGAGGTCAAAAAAGTTAGATTAAATTTCAAAAGTAATAGCTCTTCTTTCATGTAACTCAACATGCATTCAGACTTGAATTTAACTTCAGATAGCCCTCTCTCCCTACTAGGGCTAGTGAATCCATCTATCTTGCCAACATTTTCTTAGTCACTTTCACTGAATATTGGAATCTTTCCAATAAAACATGTGTCTGAATTACTTAAACATGCAAAATAGCACATATCTACAATATTCTGTACATCTGCAGTGTCTGTTTCATCTGACTCTCTCACTTTGAAAAAATGACAAGGTAGCTTTATGTCACATTCTACTTTCTGTAATCGCTTAATAACAGCCAAAAACTTAGTACATGAAGATAATGTATCTACCTTTAAGTAGTACAATATTTTTCCAAAGTAGGAAACATTATCAAGCACATATTCAACTGTGTAACTATTTCTTTTTGTTACAGACATGTACATTTTTGAATGAAACATAATTCCATGATTAAGTAACCTATAGAATTTGTATACATTGTTAACTGGCCCCAAAAGACCTTCAATTTGTTGCCTAGTTTCAGGCAAAAGCTGACAGTTAATTTGCCTTCCAACAGCTAATGAATGAGTACTGATATATTCTCGGTTTTTGTACTTCTGATGATTAGTCAAACGCTGGTACAGCTGGTCAATCTCTGAGCCTTTTGGGATGGTTTTCACCAATTTTGGTAGCTGTTGGTGTATAGTGACAGCTGATGCTATCTGAAGTTCTATTTTTGTTGTTCCATGAAACAAAGAGCGTAAATCCCCATTTAAGTCTTCAAAAAAGAAACAAGACTGAGACCATAGTGGCCCAAGCTCTTCAACTTTTTCTGTAAGGTGCAGTAAACAATGTACGTTGTATGTTTCATAACGTGGTGCATACAAGTAATCAATTTGTGCACAGAATTTTTGAAGAAGCACTCTAGCTCTTGAAATATCTGATCTGGATATAGATGACTGAAGCAGTAGATATATTCCCTCCACAAATAGCATGTAATGTAGATAATATTCTTCAGATAGGATTCCTTGTAAACAACATACAGAATGAAACAGGAGAAATGACCTGAACTCTGTTGCTTTCCAATGTTTCAAGTCAGCAATACATCTTGGGGACCTGTTAATCAGGTTAGGTGTTGTTAGTGCCTTCATGCGGTCATCCAAAACGGGTATGAAACCACCAATATAAAACTTTTCTGATTTATTGGTAGTATCAGTCCATAAGGTCAGCAGCATTTTCTGAACACCAAGCAATACACAGTGCATATAATCAACAGTAACACCTCTGATAATATCAAAGTAGCCTAAGTTTGTCAGGATAGTATGACCCTTCACACCATATTGTGATTTACCAGTCACTTCTGCATCCATGGAATGTCTCACAGTTTCTGAATGTGTGCGGAGAGGGGAATGTCCACATTCAGATGGATCTTCTGTATACTCGTACGGGTATGACAACATGGATCCTTTGGCACTTGTTTTTACTGACAGTCCCTTTGTGATACAACATCCACAACCATAAAATCCATTAAACTGTACAAAGTTTTGAACCAGACATCTTGCAGGAGCATCACATACCACATTTAATAATACTGCACGAAGGAGAGTTTTCTTTCTGTTCAGTATCACTGATACCCCTGCACAAAAAAAAAAAATCGGTTTATATTGTTTCTCAAGACAGCACACATACTTACTTAGATTTATATTATTTTATAAAAAACATTTACCAGGTTGCAAATTTCAATAATTTTCAAAAGAATGTAAAAACATCAGTGGAATCGTGGATGCTATCTGATGCTCTTCAAAACAGACTTGCTAAATGATCCTTATGTCAGTATAAATGGTTTCCAGACTGAATAAAAAAGTAAAAGAAAGAATGACTTGAAACATATTCCAACAAAAATTATAGTTCCTGTTTGTATAAGCAAAGTCATGATTCTTGAGTTCTGCATGCCCATTCATTGAGATGTATTTTTTAAATTTCATTTTTATCCTATAAATTCAGCATTGTAGAGTTACACGCCTAACGATGAATTGATAAAAAGATTTGTAAGTGGCTTGTTTTTATTTCTCCCTACTGGGTGTTTTTTTCCTAACATAAGAGCATTTAGCCACAGAAAAAATAAAATGTACAGATTTACATTTACCCATTGTGTAATAACCACAGGGCTCACACTGGCTGAAATTTGTTTTTAGCCAAATTAGCTTAATTTTTGACGATTTTACAGAAAATTTTGTAAAATAGCATAAATTAAGCTAAATTATTATAGCCAATTTAAAAAATTTGTAGCCAAATCTGTAAAATTTTAGCAAATGGCTAAATTGGCTAATGGCAGGGTGAGCCCTGGTTTAACCATGAACATGTGGTCAGATAGACACTGGAAAAGGCAAGCCAGAGTGACCACAACAAGCCTGATGGCATAAAAATTGTACCTTACCTTTTTCATACAGCGTTTTCAGCTCTTCAATAAGTGGTAGCAGGAAAACATTCATCAATGGTTTCACACCCCCAAACCATAGTCCAGCAAAAATTCTATTGCGACTGTTAAACCTGTTAAAAGATTGTGAAAAATTTCAGTAAATATTCCAATCGAAAAAGATTATGCAGAGCAAGAAACAAAGCATTAATTTCATGTATTATAATGTGTTCAGAAATAGAGGATAATTGTTTGTTTCCATGAAGATAGAGATATAGCATGGCTAATATTATGATGGGGAACAAGTCGACCGGAAGAGTAAAATTATACGTTTTTATTATTTTCACTAGTGAAATTTTCAGAACATAATTTCACCGTTATATTTCAGTAATTCACCTAAAGCACGAAATAAAAACACTAGTTTTCTCCAAGTTTGAAACTTAAGATTAAAGCAAATAGAAATTACTGTTTATTTGATAAGTGAGAATATCTTTTTTACCAACATACCTTTGTTTAGGGTGCAACTCATTTATGATGAGATAAAGTGGCCACACGCTGTAAGATGATGACCTAAATATAGAAACACCATCTGTGTTCAGCTGTAATGAAATATGTAATTCCTTGGACATATTTCTTTGCTGTGTGCCTATGAAGTGAGATCCGTTGAAGTGACTTTTGTATAAGTCACCATCAAAAACATCATCAATGTTACTTCCTGTCATCTTCTCCCTGTTTTCCCTGTAGTTAACTTCTTTTTCCGATAAACCTGTAATATCATAGTTTTTTTTAGAAATTATTTATGAAACAGAATTACACTAGTCAGATTTCTGATAGAACTTGAAATATTACAAAAAAGGAAGTTATAAATGCTAGCAAAACACTGGTCTTAATTCAAAGTAATAATTCCTATTTTTTTAGACAAGTACAATACTATTATCTACACTGTATCATACCAGCAATTTATGATACCAGAACTTTCTAGCATTCTCAAGTATAGCAGATATTGCAAGGAAACTGTTTTCAGTCAGCTTAGTGTCACTGTTGTGAATCCCTGACTTTGGACCTTACAAGTCATAAACAATAAGGCCTTACAGCTCTCCATAAGTAATCATCTGAAATATTTGACCAATTACCATAATGGACACAGTAGGCTAAAGTTCTCAAATTACTACAAAGACGCTAAGTGGTCTACACACTGGCTGACATAAGCAAATAAATAAACTCCCTTTTCTATGACATATTTTGTATGTTTTTAGGCTTCTTGTTAACCAAAACTTTTTGATCCTATTTTTAAACAAAAATCGATGAAAAAGAAAGAAAGAATGTAAGGAAAAATATATTTTACCTGAAAGAATAGACTGTAACTGACCAGCAATTGGAATGTACATGAAGTATTTTTCTTTCTTTTTGCCACAGAATGTGCACTCTTCCCTACTTATAATGCCAGAGTACTCCTTACAAAAGTCACAGAAATAATGTTTTTGCACAGGTGAAGTCAATTCACTAAAGAAATTGTAAAACATGTGCATAGTGCTCCGACATAAGTTTGGTGTCAAGCAGTGTAATTCCAAAAGGCTTAACAAATCTTTCGTAGCTTCTCTTGTCAGCTGATGTCTCATTACAAATGTAATTATCAGAACCATACTCTCCAGAACAGATATTCTTGAACCACTATATAATGGTACATCTTTGGAAGCATTCCTTGGATCTGAAAAAAAAATTGATTTATTTGTAAAAAAAAATCTTTATTGAAAATAAATATATAAAATACATAAACATATGTTAACAACAGAAAGCAGTATTTGTACTATTTGTGCAGGACAATATGAGTTCAATCCCTTATTGTGCTATACCAATACATTAAAAAATTTATTGGTGCTCATCTCAGCTGGCCTCTTCTCTCACATCTTCATAGCTAGTTGTAAAAATTTCTTCCAGTCCAACGAAAATTTTTTACGACAAACCAAACTTTTTGTGCGTAAAATTACCTCCCTAAGTAACTGAGTTTTAAATGCAGAAAATACCTTAAATACCTTCACTTTCTTCCTCTTCTGATTCTGAATCCTCTTCATCATCAGCAAAATGGGAATACACATTACCACTTGCAGTACTCTCTGTAAAAAACTCCTCATCAACATTCTCGGTAGCATCACTGGAAGCTACTGTAATATTATCAGCTCCTTGACATTCAGCTGATGCTGTATGAAAAAAAAACAAAAACATAAATGATTAATTTTAGGAAAACATGGAGAATGAAGTAATTGTTTAAAAGCCACTTTTAAGCTATGATTATTTTCAACCATAGGGTAATTTATCACCAAATATACTTTTTCATCGCATTCGACGACAATGGCAACCAACAGCGCCAACACTGGTTTCGGTCTTAAACGCTGTCTGGTGTCTGTTCTACCAAAAGTGCAGTGTACATTCGCCATTATTAGCATAATTATAATACACATTATGTGTAATTTTCCTAGTAAAATGCCTTGGTAGTTTGGCGCAGAGGAGAGGGGTCTTGTACTGGTTCTTCCCAGGAAAGATGGTTAGGAAACTACCTGCCCATATGACTGAAATACTGTCGAAAAGGGCATTAAACCACAAAAACAAAACAAATCCTAGGAAAATTGATATAGTAAGTCAGAAATATGTAACTGTTTCATATCGTTTGAGTGGCATTTTCTCAGCTCCTTTTATTTTTTGTATTACAAGCAAAAAACATATAAATTATACTAGTTCCTCAAAGAAAGTTCTATAACTTAATAAAAGTTTACATTTTAGCAAAATCTGTTTCCTGATACCATAACATGGATTCAAAATTGTTCATGTAGTTTGTAAACGTCAAGAAATTTTACCTAATGTTGTATCATTTAAATCTTGGTGGGTAATTAAGTGTACGTCTTCATCAACAAGACTTGTAGGCATGGAGCTGCTGCTTAGTCTTTTCTTTTTGAACCAAGTTGTACATCTAGGTTCTTTGACATTTTCTAAATGTTTTGATTTATTATATGGTCCCCTTCTCTTTCTTTTTCCTGGAATATTGGCATTGTTCTCTGCCATATTACTGAACCTAAAAAAAAGTTGAGTGTAACAGTAACTGCATACGGGTGTATCACAATAAATTTTCTCTTACCACGCTTCTAAAATCATTACTTTCAAAGGATTTCACTGGATCACTTTCATGATTCTTCCCAAATCTTGAACATCAAATGTTTGTACATGTATATAAATGAGATTTTTAGCAGACAAGGAAAACAAAATCAATTAAAAAAAGAATATTTAACTTATTGACTGGTACATGTAGTGTTTTTTTTACGTTTCTTTAACGTAAATTAATTTACATAAAATATAACAGCCGTATTTCCAGCCAAATTGCTATGATACGGGCCCGTATCTGTAGTCCACAGGCTACCAAAACATCCCATATCTGTAGCCACTTCTTTCACAAAAAGATAAGGTAATTGTTTGTTTTACTATTAGCAAAATATAATTGCGCCTTTTTAAACAATTTAAAGGAGAATGTTGCCCTCTGAAATTTGTCAAATTTGACATTTGTTTGCCCAACTTAATATAAACAAACATAGTCATAGATATAAATAAGGCCGTATTCATAGCAAAAATGCGTAGAATAGACTACCAATACAGGCCCGTATATGCAGCCTACTGGCTATGAATGCGGGCCTGTATCTGTATCCCACAGGCTACCAATTGAGCCCTGCATCTGTTGCCACTTCCTTCTAAAAAACAATTCACTGGCTTTATGTTCAGACACCTGTTAATAGTTATCATCCAATATAAATTCATTGGCTTAAAAAATTGCATGCAATATTTAAAACATTCTGGCGCTTTCCGTTATAATCCATTTTTTTTTACTTTTAATAAAGTTTCATAATCGGCAAGTTCCGATTCTGCAAATTCATATTTCTCGGGTTTTCACCGTCTTATGAATATAAATTACTTAAAAATTCGGAAGAAACGAACAAAATAAACTTAACACATTACCTGAGTCACTGCAGAACTATTAAATCAATGCCTGGTTGGAAATAGAAAATTTAGAAATTATCCGGAAGTTCCTGAAAATTCTAAGACGCCATGTTCTTACAACTGCTTCCTGTGAGTCTATCGAGTAAATTGATTGGTCCGATCCAAGAACGTGCCAGCATCCTCCAAGAGTTATCAAAGCTGATTGGTCGAATCCGCAAAAAAGCGCGCTATTACTCTGTGTAAACACAATCGTCTGTATCAGTTCTTAAGCGTGAATCTTGCATTTGAAAAAATGTTTCTGTTAGTTTTATGGGTTCTTGAGGGTTCGTACAGTGTGATAAAGGCATCTGACGTTCAACAGCCGCGGCGAGAATTTGAAAATTACGAATGTGGTGAACGAGTGCAAGCAAAATTTCAGAAAAAAACCTATCCGGCGAAGATCATGAAGAAAGGAGGTAAGCACAGGCCAAATCCTTTTTTTTTAATTTATCATCGTTTCTTTGAAGCAGGGCTCACACTGGCTGAAAATTATTTGTAGACAAATGACCGTAATTTTCAGTGACTACAGAAAATTTTGTGAAAAGCCATAAACAAGCGTAGAAATGAGGCGGAAAAAGGTTTACAGTCAAAACACCCCCAGTCAAAACGTCCCCTAGTCAAAACACCCCCTTTTTGGTTAAAACACCCACCTTTTCAAGTCAAAACACCCCCTTTGTGAAAAAACCTTGTCAAAACACCGTACGAATAGCCACTGCCAATTATTTATCAGTATTCAGTAATAATCAGTTTATTTATAATTACAATTTCAGATAATGAGTTTTGAATAAAAATAAGTTGGGGGTGTTCTTCAATTTAAAGGAGGGGGTGTTTCGACCAAATTTCAAGTACAATTGGGGGTGTTTTAACCAAACCAGGGGTGTTTTGACTAGGGGACGTTTTGACTGGGGGGTGTTTTGACCTGATACCCGGAAAAATCAACCTGGTATTTGCACATTCAAGCAGCTACTTTTTATCATTTTTTCTTCTGTTTTACTTAAAAGAGAACCTCAAATTGATCGCCTATTTTTGAAGTTAAACAGACTACATGAAATCATTTCTACACCCCTGCATAAAGATAAATTGAGCCAATTATATGTAGCCATGTCTATAAAATTTTAGCAAATGGCTAAATTGGGAAATGGAAGGGTGAGCCCTCTTGGAAGGAGCTTGATAATTAGATATTCTCGGTATTGGCATGACAAACTGACCAATCACTCTCAGCTAACGCCTCATCCGTGTCCTTGAAGTTTCGGACTTTATTATCCGTGATTAAGCAAATTTAGCTTTTCTTTATGCTTATTCTTTATTTTATTTTGGCTAAAAATCACTGGAATTCAAAATTTATACCTCAACATATTTGAAAAGGCTATCAATAAGCTTTTTTGTGTTATTAATGCCCGAAGTTACATAGGTTCGGTGATTATGTCCGAAGCTTTCATCTTTTACGGGTATGATTTTTCATCGCTAATCAAATGTCTAAGGGGTGTGGTTTTCTCAGGAAATACTGTTTTGATCAAGGTCAAACTTCAAGCTCAAATGCGAAAAATTGACCAAAATTAGCTTGTCCGGACTGTAACTCTGTCATTTGATGAGGGAATTTTAAATAACTTGGCACAAATGTTAACCATCGTGAGACGTGTGTCATGCGCAACAACCATGTGGCTATGTTTAAGGTCAAGGTCAAACTTCAAGGTCAAATGCGAAAAAATTGTCCAAAATCAGCTTTGTCCGGACCAGTACTAGATGTCATTTGTTGCGGTTATTAAAAAGGTCATATGCGAAAAAAAAGCTAATCTGCTTCTTGCTTACTGCTGTAAATGCTGTATTTACCATTGTGTAACATCTGCACCAGTTAATGAATGAAACCTGCTTCTAAAAACATGCTCGGGCGTATTATGCCCCTGTGTCAACGGAGCTTATGTTTAAGTGCTGTTTTAAATTTTACAGACAACAAGAAAGACTTGACACTGGAAATGGATCGAATTATATCAAGATGTAATCAGAAAATTCTGTCTGCACTAGAAATTGGTAAGTGTTTTTTCAGGTTAGCAATGGTTGCTATGCTTCGATAGAAAAATCAGTTTCACACCTGTCATCAACTGCTGTATATGCTAATATCGCTATCTTCAGCTTCAATAAGCTGCAGTAATGATGGACAGTTTCAGAAATCTTAAATTTTATGCTTGATATGACTGTAATATTGAGTCTCTGAATACCAAAGAAAAAAAGAATATCAGCTTTATGTAAAATATATGATACTGCTATTGCTCTTGCTATTCTTAAAGTAATCACTCTCACTTGAGTATTTGTTTTTCCTTAAAAATGTAACAGGAATGAGTCAGTCATGTATATGTATATTTAATTGTTTCATTGTGTCCCCACCACAAAGTGGGGGGACACTTAGAGTTGCTCTTGTCCGTCCGTCCGTCTGTCCGGTTTGTGAACGCAACTCCTCCTAAACAATAAGGCGGATTTTCTTCAAACTTCTGCAGATTAACAACCAGGACTGGGGTATGTGCATGAAGCTTGGATTTTTGATTGCCGCCCTTTTTACCAGAGTTATGGCCCTTTGTTGTTTTTCCCTATATAATGTATATGAAATCATGTAAACGCAACTTTTCACTAAATATGTGCAAGTTTCACTATATAAGACAATTACTACTTAAGTATTCATTATACAAGCAGTTAAAGTGTTACTTATTTGGTTAAGATTTCTGACAAATAGGCCAGGTGGGGACACGCGTGTCCATCAGACGCAATCTAGTTTCTTTTTAACATGCTTGGGTGAAGTAATTTTCAAACCTCATGAGTAGCTTTATTAACCAGGTTTTCAATTTTGAAAATCCTGGTTATTAGATTGGGGTATGGCGGGCGGATGGGCGGGCGTCAAACGAAATTGTGTCCGCTCTGTAACTCTTCAACCCTTTGAAGAATTTTGATGAAACTTCAGACAAATGTTTACCACATCAAGATGACGTGCAGAACGCATGTTCCGCATGGCTGGCTCCAAGGTCAAGGTCACAGTGACATTAACATTGAAAATCCTGTCCGCTCTGTAACTCTTCAACCCTTTGAAGAATTTTGATGAAACTTCAGACAAATGTTTACCACATCAAGATGACGTGCAGAACGCATGTTCCGCATGGCTGGCTCCAAGGTCAAGGTCACAGTGACATTAACATTGAAAATCCTGTCCGCTCTGTAACTCTTCAACCCTTTGAAGAATTTTGATGGCTCCAAGGTCAAGGTCACAGTGACATTAACATTGAAAATCCTGTCCGCTCTGTAACTCTTCAACCCTTTGAAGAATTTTGATGAAACTTCAGACAAATGTTTACCACATCAAGATGACGTGCAGAAATTGTTGTCTCATTATTAAGTATACTCCTTGCAGACAGTATTGTTAGCCGAAATTTACATCCTACTCATTATCATGTATTCTCATGAATATTATCTTTTCCTTCATGTCATGTTATAATCTTTTGAATATTCATAGCAATCTTCATTCCAAAATTCATACTATAGTATAGAATCAGAACAACATTTTTGAAAACCTGGTTTCGTGGCATTGCCATGTTTCTTGTTTCATTTATTTCAGAAGAGGCAGAAAATGGAAAACAAACAAAGAAATGTCCAGAACGACCCAGCACAGAGAAAGCAGGTTTGTACTTCAAATACATGTGCTAACTGCAAGAACATTTAATTATTTGGGTACAAGTCTAAACTTTTGTTGGTTTTGTCTGAATGCTGCTTTTTCCTGTTGAATTTAATACTGATTTATGATTATAACTTTCAAATAAAGAACGTGAAACTTAATAAAACAGTGTGACATAATTTAATTACATTAATTTTGAGAAACATAAAAATATCGCACAAATATTTCGCAGTATAGTGACAGTATCCAGTGATTATTATTTATCCCACTTGTCAGTGCGCAATATCTTCATCTCCAATACCTCTGGTCCAATTTTAATGAAACTTCACAGAAGTAATCAGTATAAAGTCTACTTCTGTATATTGTCATCTTGTTCCACTCCAAAGGATGTTTCACTGAATTATGGCCCTTTAATAGTCACTTTAGAATAAAATTTAACATTAACCTACATGTATACCACAAGACCTTAATTGTAAAATGCTACTTAATTCTTTCAGTTGCTGTGTTATACTTCATATTTAGATGAGTAAATGTAAAATAATGGAACTCTTTCTTGCACTGTGGGTTCATTGCAGTAAACTGTAATACATGTACATATATATATATTTTGAATGAAAACTTCATAAGTTTTTTCTTTCTTGTACAATAGATAATCTGAAAATTAGGGCCTCGGAGATGGAGAAAGAGGCATTGAATGAAAAACGGCAGAAAATTCTTGAAGCAAAGGAAGAGAAACTTTTAAGAGAAGAAACCCTAAAGAAAAAAAAAGAGAAGGTCATCGCAAGTCTTGAGGAAAAATTGAGTACCGTACCTGAATTTCCATCAACTACTTGGTCTTATTCAAGCCCAACTTCTACATCAACCTGCAGCCCAAGAAGATCTCCACGAACCAAAACTGTTCCGAGATCTTTGTCTTTCACTGCACCACAAGTGAACAGGAAAGGATACCAGACCACAGCTCAAAAGCAGCCGAGATCTTACTATACAAGCCCCACCACCTCAGCTTCACCTCTTTCATCACCTGAGCCATCACCAATCAAAGAAACAGGACAAAGCATAACAATGCTAAAACCAGTATCTCCCTCCTTGTTTCAGAAGAAGAGACCTGCCCAGGATTGTGCTAGCTGCGAATTACTCAGAACGGAAAACCATGAACTGAAGAGGCAACTAGATGATTTGAAGAAGAGTGAGTGTTTTAATGAATCACATAATTTGTTCATCGGTAGAAATTCATGTTTAAAACATTTTCACATAGAAAAAAGTTAAAGCCATACCACTCCTGAACAGACTGTTAAACCCAGTCTGCTATTATTCATGCTTGGTTGAATTCTGCCCTTCTTGGGGATCTTTCTACAGATTTTATTAAATGTAGGCAAAAAATTACATGTTCCAGCTACATTTCGCAGTTCATATAAACATTTTAGCATTAAAACACATGATTGATGTGCATTTTAAGCACTATTTCTTCTGTTACATAACCTAGTTATCTTAAAAAAAAATGTTCATTTCGGTCCAGTATTCCTTCTATTTTACCCTCTGAAGAGACTCACCACAATCTCCCACCCAACCCTACCCCCCCAAAAAAAGAACAGTCTTTTATTTGAGACTGAAACTGATTATCTTGGTATTTATTCATTTAAATGTATTGTTGTTTTTTTATAGGATTGTCACAAAGCGTAACAACTTCTGACCAATACTCTAGGCCAAAAGCAGGTGTTCATGATCCAGAATATGCTGCAGCAAATGGAGTAAGTAAACATTCATTGATAATAGTTCATATCTTATGCATGTTTTATATAGACATTTCAAGACACTTAGCTTAATATGGAGAATGCAAATCTATTGACCAAGTTAGGACCCTAGGTAAGGTGTATGTTCTCCGTGATGTTTTGATAGACTTAGTTGTATGAAATAATTCCTTCTCCACCCCTTATCCATGTGGAGATGGCAGTACCGGTACAGAATCATGGAATACTGGTTAGATTAACTGCCCCATTTTGTAGCTGAAATATTGTTATATATATAAAGTGTAACAACACTTGACTGTAACAGCATTCTTTGCTAAGTGACATTAATCCTGTCCTATTTATTTTCCAAAATAATTATAATTTGAACCTTGTTGTAATAACACCTGTATTGCCCAATAGCTAAAAATACTTCTAGGACGAGTAATGGTTGTATTGAGTAAAAATACTCATTTTCTAGCCCTTTGCAGTATGTGTAAAGTCTTGTATCATTTAAAATGCAATTTTATAATCATCAGCTAGAAAATGACATTAAAAATGTTTCTCAGAAATTGACATATGTAATAGTGCCCATGATATGTTTGAAATAATTGAACAGTTCAGCATTCTTTTCAGAACCAGTAAATATGCAGTTCATTGACCTAGTTTTAGGATTGTTGTATCATAAAGATGTATTTAATGTACTAGAATTGCTTATTGTATATAGGAAGTTTTATAAGTGAAAATGATAACTGCCATACAGATTCTTTTTGTCTTAATTTACTGTTTTCAATTATACAGATGAAAGAACTGGTTCAAGGAATGGGTGTGTTCCTACACATGGACCAGTTCCACACTGCACTTAATAAGGCAGCACCATGTGTGTCCCCCAGAGCCAAGGGCAGTGGAGGCAAAGAAGTTCAGGATGGCAAGAGAGTTGCAAGATACCTTCTTACTGCTTTCTTTTCAAAAGAAGAACTGGCAAACAGCAGCCTGACCAACTCACAACTTAGCCAGTACCCTGCTCTGAACAAACAAATTGTGGATGCTATAATTGGTAAGTTTTATAAGATAAAGGCAGTGACATAATTTACAGTTCATTGTCAGAAGGATAGTACAATACAGCAATAGCTTCTCACATAAATTTAGTAAGAATTACATTTATGGCGGTTCAATACATGCATGTATAGTGGGAGCTTGTTAGCTCACCTGAGCATGCTCATGTGAGCTTTTAGGATCATTGATTGTCCGGCGTCCGTCCGTCCGTCCGTCCGTCCGTCGTCCACAATTCATACAAACGACATCTCCTCTGAAACCACCAGGCAAAATTTAATGAAACTTGCCTAGAATGTTCCTTGCATGAAGCTCTACCAAGTTTGTTCAAATGGTTCCGGTTCATTGCATTTCTGGGTCACAGGAGCTAAAAACAGATTTTAAAAGTTGGATCTTTAAAAATCTTCTTGTCAGAAACCACAAGGCCTGGAGCTTTGATATTTGGTATAAAGCATCATCTAGTGGACCTCTACCAAGTTTGTTCAAATTATGATCCTGGGGTCAAAAATGGCCCCGCCCCAGGGGTAACTTGTTTTACATAGAGTTATATAGGAAAAACTTTAAAAATCTTCTTGTCAGAAACCGTAAGGCATAGAGCTAAGATATTTGGTGTGTACCATTGTCTAGTGGACCTCTACCAAGTTTGTTCAAATCATGGCCTCTGGGTCAAAAATGGCCCCGCCCCAGGGGTAACTTGTTTTACATAGAGTTATATAGGAAAAACTTTAAAAATCTTCTTATCAGAAACCAAAACGCTTAGAGCTAAGATATTTGGTATGTAGCATTGTCTAATGGACTTCTAGCAAGTTTGTTCAAATTATGATCCTGGGGTCAAAAATGGCCCCGCCCCAGGGGTAACTTGTTTTACATAGAGTTATATAGGAAAAACTTTAAAAATCTCCTTATCAGAAACCGTAAGGCATAGAGCTTAGATATTTGGTACGTAGCATTGTCTAGTGGACCTCTACCAAGTCCGTCAAATTATACATCTGGGGTCAAATTTGGCCCCACCCTGGGGTCATTGGTTTTACATAAGCTTGTATAGGAAAAACTTCGAAAAATCTTCTTGTCTTGTCTGAAAGGTTGCTTTGATGATTTCTAGGTCAAGTTTAAATATAGGTCATCTGGGGTCAAAAACTAGGTCACAGAGCCCAAAAATAGAAACATCTTGTTAACACTCTAGAGGTTACATTTTCAGCCAAAATAATCTTGAAATTTGTCAGAAAGGTTGCTTTGATGATTTCTAGGTCAAGTTTAAATATAGGTCATCTGGGGTCAAAAACTAGGTCACAGAGCCCAAAAATAGAAACATCTTGTTAACACTCTAGAGATTACATTTTTAGCCCAAATAATCTGGAAATTTGTCAGAAAGGTTGCTTCAAAGATTTCTAGCACAAGTTCAAATATGGGTCATCTGGGTTTAAAAACTAGGTCACAGAGCCCAAAAATAGAAAAACCTTGTTAACACTCTAGAGGTTACATTTTCAGCCAAAATAATCTTGAAATTTGTCAGAAAGGTTGCTTTGATGATTTCTAGGTCAAGTTTAAATATAGGTCATCTGGGGTCAAAAACTAGGTCACAGAGCCCAAAAATAGAAACATCTTGTTAACACTCTAGAGATTACATTTTTAGCCTAAATAATCTGGAAATTTGTCAGAAAGGTTGCTTCAAAGATTTCTAGCACAAGTTCAAATATGGGTCATCTGGGTTTAAAAACTAGGTCACAGAGCCCAAAAATAGAAAAATCTTGTTAAAACTCTAGAGGTTACATTTTCAGCCCAAATAATCTGGAAATTTGTCAGAAAAATTGCCTTAAGGATTTCTAGATCAAGTTTGAGTATGAGTCATCTGGGGTCACAAACTAGGTCACAGAGTCCAAATATGGAAAAACCTTGTTAATATTCTAAAGGTAGCATTTTCAGTCCAAATAACCCGGAAATTTGTCAGAAAGATTCTATGGATGATTTCTAGCTCAGTTTTGAATATAGGTATTCTGGGGTCAAAAACTAGGTCACAGAGCCCGAAAGTAGAAAAACCTTGTAAAAGCTCTAGAGGTTACATTTTTAGTTTAAATGTCCTTGAAATTTGTCAGAAAGGTTGTTTCAATGATTTCTAGCTCAAATTTGGATATGGGTCATCTGGGATTAAAAAATAGGTCACATGGTGCAAATATGTAAAAAACTTTTTAACACTCCAGAGGTTACATTTTCAGTCCAAATACCCTAGAAATTTGTCAGACAGGTTTTTTTGATGATTTCTAGCTCAAGTTGGAGTATGGGTCATCTTGGGTCAAAAACTAGGTCACAGAGCCCAAATATGGAAAAACTTTGTAAACACTCTAGAGGCTACATTTTAAGTCCAAATGTCCTGGAAATCTGTCAGATAGGTTGTTTTGATGATTTGTAGCTCAAGTTTGGATATGGGTTATCTGGGGTCAAAAACTAGGTCACAGAGTCTAAATATTGAGAAACCTTGTTAACACTCTAGATGCTACTTTTTCAGTCCAAATATCCTGCAAATTTGTCAAAGAGATTGTTTCAATAATTTCTAGGTCAAGTTTGAATATGGGTTATCTGGGGTCAATTAAAAAGGTCCATAGCAACTTTGTTAAAAGCAGTCATACTCAGGTGAGCGATACAGGGCCATCATGGCCCTCTTGTTTAAAAATCAGTTGCCGAATTTTTGGGATGTTTCATGTTTTTTTTTGTTTTTTTTTTGCGTTGGGTTTTAAGTCACACCGACACATATTAAGGTCATATGGCGACTTTCCAGCTTTAATGGTGGAGGAAGATCCCAGATGCCCCTCCGGCCATTATTTCAGGCACGGGCGGGCATCTGGGTAGAACCACCGACGTTCCGCAAGCCAGCTGGATGGCTTCCTCACATGAAAGAATCTCGTCCCGAGTGAGGCTCGAACCTACAGCGGGAGGGGCAAGTGATTCGAAGTCGCAGCGACTCTAACCACTCGGCCACGGACGCCCCTGTTTCATGTTTAGCATTTTGTATGTGATATACACCAAAGCAGTTTGAAATGTTTGTCTTTGTGAAATCTGTTATATCACCAGATGGTAAAAATGTAGGTCATGCAAGTTTTGATCAGTGCTGAGTTTCAAGTATCTAGGTGAGTGACTCGGTGCCTCCATGTCCCTCTTGTTACTTACCATGCGTCTTATGAACAGTCAGGATCAAATTATTGTTTGGTTCCTAATCTAGATGCACAGACTTTTAACATGTTACTTTGTCTTAATTTCAGCTTTTTCAGTGTCCAATTCAAACACTCCACGCGGAGAAATTTTAAGAGCGTTGAGGGCCAGTCTTACATCAAAAAGATGCAAGCTAGTCAAGAAGGTGGAACAAACAGAAGCCTAAATGGAAATGAAAAACAATGAGAAAACCACACCTTTGAAGCTGAAGTGAACCCACAGAATTGTGTTTAGCTCACTTGGATTAATCTCTTTAAAGAACAAAGTTGCTATCACATATTTAATTAAATCTGTCAGAATGTTTAACTCTGTGAATTCTTGACCATTTTTTTTTAAATAAAATGTGTCATGTCAGATAAAAAAAATAAGACTGGATCAAAGCATAGTAAATCCTTATTAACAGGCCAGAAGTCAAATTTTCAAACATTCAAAAATCATGGTCATTAGATTATGATAGAGTAAATTTAACAGCCCAGAAGACATTTTTAAAAAGTAAAAGTTTTGATCATTATTAACAAAAAACTGTAGTCTGATTCTGGTGATCAATGCAGGGCCTTCTGGGCTCTCTTGTTCATTGTGTGTACGCATAAATATATGTGTATAAAGGGATGTTTTACTTTAGATAATAAAAAGAGTTATTTACAAAGGGAATTATTTATTTTGATTTATTTCAACTGTGAGCATGACTTTAGTTTTTTAATAGCATGTATCCAAATAAGGTGGTGCTTTAATAGTACTTCTTGAAAATGTTGCTATAAATATGCTTGTCTGTTTTGCTTAGGTACTTAAATGATACTTCAAAGGTACATCATATGTACTTCACTTGTACTGAATGTAATGCTTCAATGGTACTTCAAATGTACTTTGTTTTAACCCAGTATGATACTTCAATGGTGCTTCAAATGTACTTCTTAGAGCTTCCTTCTGTGATACTTCAATGGTACTTCTGACACTGATACTTCAAAGGTACTTCATTGTCCAGTATGAGGAGCTTCTGTTGTGCTTCCAGTGTACTTCAAAAACGCTTCTTTTGGCAAAGTACATTTGAAGCATAATTTAAATATTTTAGACGGAACTTCAAATGTACTTCACCTAAACGTTGGTAACTACTAGTTACTGCCAGGAGTATGAAGTACATATAAAGCAGGTACTTAATTGATACATGATTGGTACTGCAGTAGGGGGCTTTAATTGTACTTCTTTGGTACTTTAAATGTACTGTATTTGCAGCTGGGTAGGAATACTTTCCATACATATTTGTTTTGTTATGGGTATATTTTCAAACATTCTGCTTTTGTTTTGTTTTAATTTTCATACAACGAGGAGCACCCGTGATAAGGCATGACGAGTTGATGTAAATGGTCAGTTTGACCATATTGAGGTCACAGGTTTAGGGATGGTAAAACAGGTATGGACTCCTGAAGTGATGTGTTTTTAGGTTCATGTGCAAATAACCATTCCGGCAGTGAAATGTGTGTCCACACCTAGGAAGCCTGGAAGGAGGATTGCATAAGCTTGGATGAGGAACATCTAGCTGGGCTCGCTTTGGTATATAACACCATCTGTCCTGAGGAAATAGACGTCTCATGGGAAGTGACATTCCATGTGATAACTATGTTGAGTTTGAAAAAAGGAATGACTCTTGCACATTTTAAATTTTTGTTTTGATCGGGTACTATTATTGAAACTTTGTGTTTGTATTTTGATTTTGAAAATTGAATTTGTTTTGTTGATATATGATCTTTCGTTGAAATATATCATGCTGTTTTGTTGTCATACATAGGAATTAACATAGTTATAAACTTCCTGGTGGAGTGTACACTATTCACATATAAGGACAGCTACCAGTTAAGGGGAAGTCATTCGACTTCAGAAAAGAGTTAAAGGGAAAGTCACTTGACTTTAAGTTGGAAATAATCAGGGTTTATTTTGATGATAGGACTTAGAAATCTTATTTAACTGTTGTTTTTTTTGTTTTGTTTTTTATTTATTTATTTTATATGACATAGGAATTTGGCTGACCTAGTAAAAATAGGACATTGTCGTAGTCACCTTTGAAACACCTAGTACATAGACACGATGTGTCCAGAGACACTGTCATATTACTTGACCAATTATTCTTTTTCTATATTAGGAGGAAATAAACCGGGTGTTACATATCCAACTAGGGGATTATGGCCTGAGAACTGCCATAAGGAATGATAACCCCACCGTCAGTAACACCCTTGTTTACATGTTTGGACACTATTTGTCAAGTCCAGTAAGATGGACAAGGTCGTGATAGAAGCAGTACATAAGTCTTCTGGCTCTGATTGGCTGAGAGAAAATGACCGACTCAGAATATTATATTTCTGCCCCGCACAAATCTAACTAATATAAATCCGACTAGCCACTTGAACTCGTGGCCATTTCCCTATTTTCTACAACCCAAACTGGTCAAGGGAAGAAACTCATCAGAGAGAGGGAGAAATCTTTGTGTTTGTTGGATTATTTTATAAAGATAAGTTCATATTGTTATTCTGACACTCGAAGCATTTAGAAATAATTATTAGAATTATTGTTGCGTTAAGTTGTTCTTGTGAAAGAAAGAAAGGACGAGAATTTCATACACCCCAACAGTTCTTGTCACAACAGAAGCAAGAAGAAAAAAGTGCAAAAAAGATTACAAAAACACTACATAAGAGGAAAGAAGGAAGACAGAGCTAAAGAGAGTGGTACTTTTAGTGACATGTCAGCTAGAACTAGAAACCAGACACCAATCTTCCATGCATGGTGCATTAAAAATGAAACTCCCTTTTCATTGAAAGGCAAGGTGTGTAAAGAAAGGTTGCAACATGGCTTTAAGAAAAGCATATAGACAAATCCCTGTCTCAACAAGTGAAGAAAATGAGAAGGTGGAATGTATGCAACTTGGTATGCAGAGGGCCAGCATATATTTACACCTTCCAGGAAGATGAGAAAGCCCAAACTAGACAAAATATGTCGATGGATAAAGGCCTCGTGCCGTTCAAGAAGTGCTGCATATAAAACAGCATGGATGAACAAGAAGATGACATCCAAACAACGGTCCTTTTCAGGGCAAACTAGCGGCCCTTTTCAGGGCCAGCCAACGGCCCTTCTCAGGGCCACAAATTCACAAGAAAAGTGTGCCTTCAATTGTCAAAACAAGAATCAATTTGACCTCGGTATAAATCTTTGTACATATCTAAGCTTAAATGCCGAAATTATGTAATGCGCGATCATCGCTGTCCATTACATAAAGCAAGACATCTGTTGCTTTTAAAAACCAAGTTGAAGTGAAAAGGAGTTACAAATTGGCGACCCTACCACTACACCACGGGCACCCCTTTTTCTTCAACACTATTTACTTATAAAAAAACAAGAGGGCCATGATGGCCCTTAATTGCTTACCTGAGGTAGGCTCATATTAGCATCAATTAATCAGGAGTAATTTTTTTTATATTATTTTATATTGCTTTATAAATATTACGGTACTTAAATTTGTTCCCCCAAAAGATCACAAGGCCCCACGCATCCCTGCCACAGAAAAAATGAGCAGTATGGCAGGTTAGAGAGAAAATAGAAGATTTTTATGCAAGGAAGATAGGTATGCAAATGTAAACAATATTTATACCCGATTCATGCGTACATATATTGTCTTTCTATGTGCAGATAATTTTAAGATATAAAGAAAATTGACAACTCCTCCACATCATGTACAGGGAAAATAAGATATTAAAAGAGAAAAGAAGGTACATATTATAAATATGTGCCTCAAAAGTGCACTTTGGTTACAGATCAACTGTGACATCTGGTAGCAATACACAGTGATAAAGTAACAAGGCTCAAAACAATTACAGATCTGTTGTGACCTCTGGTAGCAATACACACTGATAAAGTAACAAGGTTCAAAACAATTACAGATCAACTGTGACCTCTAGTGGCAACACATGCGGACAAAGTAACATGGCTCAAAACAATTACAGATCAACTGTGACCTCTAGTGGCAACACATGCAGATAAGGTAACATGGCTCAAAACAATTACAGATCAACTGTGACCTCTAGTGGCAACACATGCGGACAAAGTAACATGGCTCAAAACAATTACAGACAGATCAACTGTGACCTCTAGTGGCAACACATGCGGATAAAGTAACATGGCTCAAAACAATTACAGATCAACTGTGACCTCTAGTGGCAACACATGCGGACAAAGTAACATGGCTCAAAACCATTACAGATCAACTGTGACCTCTAGTGGCAACACATGCAGATACGGTAACATGGCTCAAAACAATTACAGATCAACTGTGACCTCTAGTGGCAACACATGCGGACAAAGTAACATGGCTCAAAACAATTACAGACAGATCAACTGTGACCTCTAGTGGCAACACATGCGGATAAAGTAACATGGCTCAAAACAATTACAGATCAACTGTGACCTCTAGTGGCAACACATGCGGACAAAGTAACATGGCTCAAAACCATTACAGATCAACTGTGACCTCTAGTGGCAACACATGCGGATAAAGTAACATGGCTCAAAACAATTACAGATCAACTGTGACCTCTGGTAGCAATACACAGTGATAAAGTAACAAGGCTCAAAACAATTACAGATCAACTGTGACCTCTGGTAGCAATACATAGTGATAAAGTAACAAGGCTCAAAACAATTACAGATCAGCTGTGACCTCTGGTAGCAACACAGGCAGATAAAGAAACAAAGATCAAAACAAATTACAGATCAACTGTGACCTCTAGTGGCAACACATGCAGATAAAGTAACATGGCTCAAAACAATTACAGACAGATCAACTGTGACCTCTAGTGGCAACACATGCGGATAAAGTAACATGGCTCAAAACAATTACAGATCAACTGTGACCTCTAGTGGCAACACATGCGGATAAAGTAACATGGCTCAAAACAATTACAGATCAACTGTGACCTCTAGTGGCAACACATGCAGATAAGGTAACATGGCTCAAAACAATTACAGACAGATCAACTGTGACCTCTAGTGGCAACACATGCGGATAAAGTAACATGGCTCAAAACAATTACAGATCAACTGTGACCTCTAGTGGCAACACATGCGGACAAAGTAACATGGCTCAAAACAATTACAGACAGATCAACTGTGACCTCTAGTGGCAACACATGTGGATAAAGTAACATGGCTCGGAACAATTACAGATCAACTGTGACCTCTAGTGGCAACACATGCGGACAAAGTAACATGGCTCAAAACCATTACAGATCAACTGTGACCTCTAGTGGCAACACATGCGGATAAAGTAACATGGCTCAAAACAATTACAGATCAACTGTGACCTCTGGTAGCAATACACAGTGATAAAGTAACAAGGCTCAAAACAATTACAGATCAACTGTGACCTCTGGTAGCAATACATAGTGATAAAGTAACAAGGCTCAAAACAATTACAGATCAGCTGTGACCTCTGGTAGCAACACAGGCAGATAAAGAAACAAAGATCAAAACAAATTACAGATCAACTGTGACCTCTAGTGGCAACACATGCAGATAAAGTAACATGGCTCAAAACAATTACAGATCAACTGTGACCTCTGGTAGCAATACATGCAGATAAAGTAACAAGGCTCAAAACAAATTACAGATCAACTGTGACCTCTAGTGGCAACACATGCGGATAAAGTAACATGGCTCAAAACAATTACAGATCAACTGTGACCTCTAGTGGCAACACATGCGGATAAAGTAACATGGCTCAAAACAATTACAGATCAACTGTGACCTCTGGTAGCAATACATGCAGATAAAGTAACAAGGCTCAAAACAAATTACAGATCAACTGTGACCTCTAGTGGCAACACATGCGGATAAAGTAACATGGCTCAAAACAATTACAGATCAACTGTGACCTCTAGTGGCAACACATGCGGATAAAGTAACATGGCTCAAAACAATTACAGATCAACTGTGACCTCTAGTGGCAACACATGCGGATAAAGTAACATGGCTCAAAACAATTACAGATCAACTGGGACCTCTAGTGGCAACACATGCGGATAAAGTAACATGGCTCAAAACAATTACAGATCAACTGTGACCTCTAGTGGCAACACATGCGGATAAAGTAACATGGCTCAAAACAAATTACAGATCAACTGTGACCTCTAGTGGCAACACATGCGGATAAAGTAACATGGCTCAAAACAATTACAGATCAACTGTGACCTCTGGTAGCAATACATGCAGATAAAGTAACATGGCTCAAAACAAATTACAGATCAACTGTGACCTCTGGTAGCAACACATGCAGATAAAGTAACATGGCTCAAAACAAATTACAGATCAACTGTGACCTCTGGTAGCAATACATGCAGATAAAGTAACAAGGCTCAAAACAAATTACAGATCAACTGTGACCTCTGGTAGCAACACATGCGGATAAAGTAACATGGCTCAAAACAAATTACAGATCAACTGTGACCTCTGGTAGCAATACATGCAGATAAAGAAACAAAGATCAAAACAAATTACAGATCAACTGTGACCTCTGGTAGCAACACACTCAGATAAAGTAACAAAGCTCAAAACGAATTACAGGTACACTGTATCTTTGGTAGCAATACACGCAGATAAAGAAACAAAGCTCAATACAAACAACATACCAGACAAAATTATATTTAAATAATGATTGCACTGCAGGAACCTGTACACGGTCAAAGTACTTGATATACAGAATGATGACAAGCAATATATCTGCTGTGCATGCCAAGAGAGAAAATATGAGGTTCACAGAGCCAAACAAGAGTCTTCATCTGAGAAATCAACAACAACAGACTATAAATACTTTAATGAATGTTTCTTATCTGCATTGGTATTTTTTTAAATCATGATAATCATGAATACTTCTTAAGACCATTAATTTTATTAAAACCTTCAATCCTTTTTCACATCCAACAAAAATGTAACCACTTTTTACATACATGAAAACATTCCATACTGTTTAGAATTAAAGGTATCATCAGTCAGACTACGGTGATAGGTGCATAAAAGCTGTAAAATCGCCATCGAATATATGGTGGGTGATGATTCATCCACCTGGATGGATGACACTCCAAGCATCATTGTCAAGATGGGATCTGGAGCAGAGGTTAGATGAAAGGTAAAAAAAACAGTTTGATGATGTGCTACTACAAAGTCGCAATGCCATAACTTAATGGTTGATGTAGATGCCCATACCTGGCACAATTAGAAAAGTATGCATGAAATAATTTAAATAGGAAAAACACACATATAAAAGGAATAATGAAAGAAAGTCAAATACATATGCATTGAAGTAATAAAAGCGTAAAATAAAAAAACAAGACCCATATTTTGTCTATTTCAGGATATGACAATGAATAGGGTCAGCATAATGAAGCTGAAAGCAGAAGAATCCTTAAAAGAGTTCCAGTAGTTGCACAAAGGGCAAGAAGACAGGTCCCAGCTCAACATGGGCAACACCAGAGACGTGAACAAAATCTCAACTTAGGTGAGAGATGTACTTATGGGATGATCCTTATGGGCTATATGACTATTTAACACCACAATTATTCGACCCCTACCTGTTCTAGGAGAAAATTCACCTCCTTGACTATTCGAACCCAGCTGAAAACATAAAGGCGACTATTCGACCCCAATAGTTATATGACCCTATGTTGGTTAACTGACGCCTACATAAATTGATTCTAAAAGACTTTTTATGTTATCTTATTCAAACAAGTAAGCAGTAAATTAAATACAGTTATTATGTTTGTTATTAACAAACTAAGACAGTAATTACAAGAGGAGTATTAATAAACTTAAATTTACAAAGGCCAAGCTACATCAGCAGCAGCATTCTAGGAGATGGTACCTGGACGGTACCTTTAAGGTTGTGGCTGCCATTCGCACAGCTTTGGTCGATATACATTTTTCTGAAGCAAGAGGAGTTCATGAAGGAGGTCCCTTTATACTTTTTTGATGTGAAAATGCCACAAACATGACTACACAGCAGTAAATTCTTTTCTTTACTTTTATTCATTTACAAAACTATTCCTGATGAAAGATAAAAAAAAAAATGTTATCTATGAAATAGCCAAGTCTAAAGATGTATGTTAATTAGTAGTAAATATTTCTGCATGTTCATCTGATCTCCATAGCAACTATTATCACTTCTTCCAGGTGCTGGATAAGGTCATCGAAATGATGAACCTCCTTTTAGTGGAGGGTTTATGATGGATTTTGAAGCAGGTAAATATTTTTGTCATATGCCTTTTCATTGAAATTATCACTGGTGTGCATGGAAATATACTTACGTACAACAAAATAGTGATGTGCTTCCCAAATACATAGTATACGTTATTTTTACTGCTTATTTATTTACTATAATTCCCACATGCATGATTTCCAGGCCTATGGCAGGCACTGAGGGGACTTTTCCCCAGAAGACAGATGAAGGGCTGCATCTTTCACTGAACGCAGGCGCTAATGAGGAAGGTGGGAGAGGTGGGCCTAAAAACTAGGTATGATAGAAGAGAAGGAGCCCATTATTTTATAAAGAAGCTGCTTGTCCTTTCCTTCCTGCCAGCAGACATCCCACGAGCATTTGAGAAGCTGTTACAGAAAGCAGACTTAAGCAGCACGCAGATGACAGACCTTTTTACGTACATCAAGGACCAATGGCCAGGCAGCAGCCTTTGTCCAATTGAGGAGTGGTCTATCTACCCCCAGGTTGTTAGGACCAACAATAATGTAGAAGGTATAGCAATTAATCTTTTCTTTAGATTATAATATCTGTTTAAAATATCTGTCCTAGATTTATTATGAAATTTTATTTGATCTTTTATGGAATTTTATTTGAAAACAATGTTTTGAGCCAAATCTATTGATTAAATTGCCATGTATTGCCTAATATGCTATAGTACATTTGTATATATATGTTACTTAATCAGCAAAAATGGTGGCCTAGGTGCCCTGTTGTTCTATGTCCTGCTTTGACTGCTCCTGGGAGAGGCAAAGATGGTACCACTGACATGCCAGCATGTTTCTGAGTCTGCCCTGGCGAGACAACACCGCCCCGAGAATGTGACTAATGATATGTTACCTGTGAGGAGTTCCTCCGCACAGTGGGCAACACCTACACAATTCGGGTAAAGATATTCAGGACTTGCTCAACCCACTTTTATAGTGTAAACCTCAAGTTGAGATTTAAATACTACATAACTTAAACTTATTTTATTATAAAGGTGCATAATCTTATCAGCATATGGGCCAAGTGTTGGGTTCACATTTGAAGGCTCTCAAATTGTATTCCTTTTTTATGTTATGTACTGCTTTGATTTATTTAGGAATCGACATAAGTGTGCAAGAATGTAAGAGCAAGATTGTGGTCAAAAAATTCAAACTGAGTAGTGAAGTGGTTTTCGAATATTAACAATTTTAATTAGACTTTTTTTGTTGTTTTTTTGTTTTGACCATATATAAACAAGAAAGTATCAGTGCTTGCGTCCAGTGTTTGATATCCATTTGAATGTTGTATTTTTTATGTCTTTTTGTGTGTGATATACTGAGTGAATATATTTGGGAATCACCATAAGTGAATGGTATTGTTTGAGTGAGGTTTGGTGAAATTTCAAAATTGAGTAGTGTTGTGATTATTTAAAAAATATTAGCAATTTTGAAAGGATTTTTTATTTTCAGAAGTGGTTTACAGCTAATGCCTGCTTGAAAATTGTTCTTGGCATCTGATCATTTAATCACTGTGCTGATTGCATGCTTTGCTTTACTTTCCAGCTTATCTTTTACGGCCAAGAGGGAATGCCATTGCGAAGCCCGCCACCTTTACATTGGAATCTGCTTTAGCAACCCCTGTGTCTGCTACAAGTACAATGTAAAATTCAACTACATCAACAACTGCACCATCTGAAATATCGGGTCCTCCAAGCACACTGCCAGCTGCCACTTACCATGAACTGACCGTGCCTGCGGTCAGCACACAATCAACATCATCGACACAAGCAACATCACCGACACAAGCAACATCTCATACAGAAAGTGCATGGTTACCTTTACCAGAATCATCATATAATCCACCTCCCATTTTCAATTTGAACTCACATCAGACCCAAATTATTACTCATTGTCACCTTGTCACAGAGAATACATCCACCAACAAAATTTCAGAAAACTAATAGCGACACAACATGAAAATTACGGAATTTCTGCAGCATACTACAGCCTATACAATACTGAAAACTGGCACTCCACAACAGATACTTACTCCGGTCATGACCGTGTTGGCATTGGAAGAGCAGTTAAAGCAGCTGGAGGCAAACTGAATCAACTATGGTTTGACCCAGGACACGCCTCAGAAACATTCAGTATTTATGAAGAGATCAAAAGTGTTGATGAAGATCTGAAGAAAAAAAAAAACTCCCTATGTTGTACATAGATTGCCACGTGTAATAACCAACACTCACTCACACTGGAAAGCATCAGAACTAAGGAACTGGCTGCTCTTCTACTCTCTGCCATGCTTAAAGGATCGTATTCCAAATGTGTACATTGTACACTACAGTTGTCTTGTAGAAGCTATCTATATTCTTCTTAGAGA
The DNA here is from genome assembly GCA_007844125.1 of Sinonovacula constricta. Lineage (NCBI taxonomy): Eukaryota > Metazoa > Mollusca > Bivalvia > Cardiida > Solecurtidae > Sinonovacula > Sinonovacula constricta. Next base: position 53,714,218 of record CM017570.1, read on the forward strand.
AGGAATCAGTTCACAAGATCTTAGAAGAGCTGACCAACTTTTACAGACATCTGTCCGCAATGTTCAAGTATTATATGGAGATTTATGAATCTGAATGTGCACAATCTTACCCACATGGTTCAGTTTGTAAAGTCTTGGGGTCCACTTTGGGCATGGTCATGCTTTGCATTTGAGTACTTTAATGGGGAGATCAAAAAGTCTGTTCATGGAACAGGTAATGTTTGCAAGCAGATATTTTGGACACTCCAAGCACAAAAGCATGTGGAATCCAAAGCCAGACAGTTACCTGCTGAAAATAGTGTAAAAATGTATGTGCAAGATGTCACA
>CM017570.1:53714644-53731326 GCA_007844125.1 Sinonovacula constricta
GAGCAATGTATATACATGTGTGTTTGTTCTTAACACGTACGCATGTCTTGAATTATGATGCATTCGTCTGGATTCTGAATTTAAAAAAGAACGAATATAAAAAATGCTTGTTTTTGTTGAAACAAGTTATAGAATATATGGATTAATGCATTAAAACTTTACCTTTGACATTTAACAATCAAAGATAGTAACACCTGATGTATAATTTATAACATTTCATATGCAATATTATACTGCAAAGAAACGTTTAAAGCTAATGCAATGTTAAAGAGATCGTGCCCACCATGTGCACACTAAGTATTACGTTATGTTGTGTCATACTTTACCTATTGTTTAATGTATGACCTTGATGTTTTACACAAGTTCCGCATGTGTCATAGTTCTGCCTGTATCATGCAAAAGGCTTCTCATTCTGATTCGTCAGTGCCATTCTTCACAAAATCTGCATTTGTGTCATTAGTATTTTGTATCAGGTTAGTAAATCATCATCTGTATGTTCATGCGTAAACCAGCTGTGATATTGTCAAAGATAAATGTGTGCATACATGGTTAAAGTAGTAGTTGCATAAGGAATTTCCAAAAATCCTGAACTTTTGAGTCTCTAGGATCTCCGGTATGCTCAGGGCAAACCCTGGCCAGGGGACCAGAGGCTCACGGAAGCTCCCGAAAAACAGTACATAAGACATAGAAACTGGTCTTTTCCGGAGACGAGAAACGGATTCGTCACAGAAACTCCTTCCGATACATTTATTAATATTTTGACAATGTCTTTGATTATTCATCTCTAGTTTAAATGCTTATGAACAGTTTCACAAACGAGCGTAAGTTTCATTGAATAAACTCTAAAGAGACCAACAGTTTAGCAACCATACCATCCCACACATTTATAAAAGCAAACTAGTCAACAAGGCACGTCATAATTAATGACCAATATGCCTACAATCGCTTGATTATTTTCCATGTTCTTTTTTATGCGATCAGCTTGAGGTTCTTGTTTTTTTTTCCACTGTTTTTAGCGGGTACCAACCGCCAAAGAATGTCGCTAAAATAGTAATATAGTATGGCTAACGCAAATGTTGTTTACGGACGTAGATCGCAAACTGTACCATATTGAAACCGGCAATCATTAGTTTCCTCGCAGGCAGATTGCATGGTCGTTTGCTTTAAACAAGTTACGTGATCGACATGAACAAAATAGACTGGGAATGTCACACCAAAATTTCCAACTATATAACTTGATTTGCATAACTATCAGCGAAATATTGACACTTGTACCTTATGAATTATCGCATTTCTTGAAAAGACAATGACGGTTGAGCCATGTTCTAAGCGGGAATACCTCAAACTTGGTTGAAAATTCACAAGTGCAAAATGTATTATGTCAGCATATTCATCTGCCTCATCCAGTGTGACAGTAGACAATGCAACATACATTATATTGTATAATTTAATTGTGCTGTTAAGGTTCGTACTTTCTTAACAGTCTATGTAAACATATGATATATTAATAAAGGCCAATGTACTTTGTTTTTTTATTTCACCTAGGACAATAAGGCAAGCTGAAAATGTCGGGATGTGTAGTGTTTGGCTAGGAAAAGTAAAGGGAGGGTTTTCCTATCAAAATTGCTTGAGAGGAAATTTTAGAAAGGTTTTGAAGTTGACTGTTATTTTAAATATCTTTACAAATAAATATAATTTAGACAAGCCTAACTACATTGACACGAAGTCATTCATTTTAAGCGCAGATACGCGAAGTCCGGCTAATATTTCGCCACTCCATTTTGCCGCGAAGTGACTTCATTTCTTTGATGGAAATGTCTGTTCTATGCGAAGTCACTCTTTTTCTATTTACCCCACACTTCGCGTTAGCAGGACGTTCCTCCAAAGCTGTACTGTATAATAGGTAACAGATTTACTGTCTGACATTTAAAACTGCGGTAACTGTTAACTTTTCCAAGACAAGAATATGGATAAAGTCGCAAATCATGTATGATTATATACACATATATCCTACCATTAGTTACAGGATTATAATGGTTATTTGATCTTTTTGGGTTGATATATGCATTTACATCTTACTTAATATGGCACCTTTCAGCTAAACGTGTATAGAAATACAAATATAGAAATAGACTCTTGGTTGTTGTGGATTTTAGGTTACCTCTAACGGGTCCAGCATGTGCATCCTGCAGTATGTGGTGTATCTATTGTTTCTTAACAAGAGTCAACCGGTATATTTAGGTTTTTATGATATAAATGATATTAATTTGTATATACGGTTGCCTATGCACTCCGAGTTTTTTTTATTCATTGCATTCTGTACCAATGCATCAATGATGTAAATAAATGTTACGCGTTAAACTATTCTAATTGCTGTTTAGGATTTATTTGTTTTAAGTGTTTCGTACATTTGATGGTCTCTTTCCTCTTGTAAGGTTTCGTAATAACCGTGGGGTTGTGGTCCACCAATGACGCAGTCGTTGTAAACACGAATGTCAGATCGTGTTGTGTCCAACTCGTTCACGTACGCGGTGTTAACACTCGACAGTGTAGTTCTGAAAGACAAGTTGATTTAAGATGGAACATATAGTAAAGTTGGTTTGTCTAGGTTAAACGTTTAACAAAGTCTTTAAGTATCATCATGGCACCGACGTAACACTCATTTGAACATTAAGTGTAAGCAAGTAAGCTTAACCAGCACAAACACTCAAGATGATGGTGTCAAGATGTGGCATCGAGCACATATCTTTCTGAAGAGGGAATCCACGTCATATGCCATAAAATTACAATCCATTATTTGTGGATTATTCAAGATAACATAGACAACTATTTACTTGCACTAACACAATGTTTCAAATCGTAATAAAACAGTGATGTGTTTTAGACTAAAAGGCCACAATCAATCAGTATTCCTAACAAAACATCTCGAATACATTTTTTATTTATTATAGCAATTACCTTAATAAATGAAGCCGTTTTATCTCGTATTTGTTGATAATTAGAGATATAGAGATAGAAATACTTACGTTCCGCTTGCGGCTAGTGTGGTACTTACAGTCCCTGTAAAAGGAACAAGTTGGAGTATTAAGAGGGTCTATACATTAACAATAATATCATTTTCTATGTATCCTTTCTAATGAGACAAAAACATTAAATTCAGAAAATCATAAACGATATTCAGTAACAATTTAAGGTGTTAATTATAAGTAATAGACGTTGCGAAAAAACGGTTGATCGGAAAACGACAGTTTTTTCCCTCAATAGGCCATCATAACGTCAGGTGTGCTTTTAACCAAATGAGCTTATGTATAAGTACTCGTTCGGCTTGTCATCAGTTCTTTTAAATCATTATATAGTTATGACTACCCGATTGCAGTCATATTGACCATTTACAAGCTTTTTCATCAAAATTCATTGATATTCTTTTTTATGCAATATTTGTTTTGCTTTCAATATTCACGTTGTGTATTGTAGCAATTTTGAAGACGTTTCCGGTAGATTCAGTGCAGTTAAACTTTAGCCCATTATTTGGTGAAATTTACAACATTTTTGTAATGAAATATCGAAAAGGTTAACATATAGGTGTTATTAAAAACCAGTATTATTGAACCGGTATTAAGACCCCTAAGATAATTTGTTTGTTTATTGGGTTTATCGTCACACCAACAGTATTTCAGTTATATGGACACGGTGTTCAATTGAAGCAGTTATTGTGTTGCCTTCACTGTGTATGGCATATCTGGAACACCTGGCATGATAACACACCCTGTCACAGTATCCTGCCAACGGGCCAACCAGTCGTGAAACTATCATTATATTTGTTTGATCATTAGCAAGGAAGATATACCACTACCATTTTTCCGACTTTGGTATGTCGCGGCACGAGATCGAACCCAGAGCCTCCCGTATCTGGAACCGATGCTCTACCGATTGCACAACCAGGTCCGGTCGTAACATAATTTAAATTGTAATCTGAGTATTCATCGTGATAACATAGACCGTGAAATTAATTTCCGATTGCCAACACATAGGATAAAAAGGCATAGTATGCAATTTAATTTATTTCTCAATACTTAACTTGTTTAGAGAATTTCGCAGTGCGCACAGTAAAATATAGCTATAGTGTGTCCGCAATGTAAACAATTAATTGCAAACAGCACAGCTTGCAATCTAAATAATTTTAGACACCAACCTAAATTGCAGTTTGTGTTTCTCTGGTTTACCAAGCCAGCTTTAATAAAATCAGTCTCTTGAAACATACTTAAAATGTTACATACGTTTTACCATGAATCACATGTTGTTTGTAAGATTATTAACATATCTACATTGTAGTTTTTGTAATAAAACAAACCTAGTATGCCATGCAGGTTTCAATTTTACTTAATCAGTTGTTGACAACGTTATTTGTCATTGTAAGGATACAATGCTAGGATTGAGTTTTATTTTGCCTCCTCAAATAATCATAAGCATAACCATGAGATGTAGGTTAACCATGGATAGCTACAATCTTCATAAAGTGTGCCTTTATTCGACTTAAAACAAACCTTTTTGGAGTTGGCGGCACTGGATCACAATGATTACGATACAGATTGCGAGGCACACCCAGATCACGGTAGTCACGACAACGAGGGACACTGATAGATCCGATGTCTTGGCATGTGTTGCATAATTGGTCGCTCATCGAACCTTTTCATTTGTGTTGAAGTAAAGTAAACACAATAAAGATCACTACACCAGCTTCTTGCTAGCTATAACTAGAAAGCAAGTATACAAAATCAAATATATTAATAAATCATACAACTCACCACCTGTCAGTTGAACACTGTTTTATGTTGCATTTCGTCTACTCTGTAACCGATCTAGGGCTGTGTATTGGTTATTGGCAATAAATCGGTTCAAACTTTAGGCAAGAAGAAAACTAATGATTATATCAAAAATCATGTTTTGACGTGTAAAGTGAGAGTTATCTATAAAATGTATGCATGTATATACATCGTTTGATATCATGCAAGCCATACGTTTTGGTATTCTGTTAATGAGGAATGAGATATTGATACTGTTGTGTTTTGATAAGGCTTATGATGTATATTTACATCAAATCAAATATACCCACTTATCCTCTAAATATGAAGACAGCAGTGCATATGTATATAATATATGCACATATTGATTAAAGCGAACTCACCAACTTTAAAGTATATTGTTGGGGGGAATCTGTAGTTCATATTCTGTCAAGTCATTGACGGAATACGGTAATGACACTTTCACTGTGCAGCGAATTGCTTGTAAATTCCTTCGACTTGCATCTATTGATGTCATAGTGTAGGATGTTTTTGAGGATGTACGGTATTGACAGTCGGATGGTCAACCAACAGCCCCATCAGTTTTGTTTCCCGGGAATGCAACAAAACTACCACTCAACTCACTGCATATTTAATGTATATTTGTTGGACGAGGCTTTCCTACCCACAACATACATGGGTATTTATACAGCGAAAAAATAAGTAAGGAATATATGCATAACTTAAAAGAAAACAAATATTTTCGACAGAAAAGGGGTGTTTAAATCTCGGAATATGTCGGAATATACCGTCGTATGTTTATATATGTCAATATAAAACAGCTATAATTACTTAGTCATTAGTCTTCCTTATTCTCAATACATTGATTTTTAACGTGCGTTTTCTTATGGTGAATCTGTGATAAGCCCAAATGTTAGCCATTGCATTGTTAGTGTTTGTTTTAATGTTTACATTTCATGATCCGACTGTGCCTTGAAGTAAAACAAGTCCAATTAACAAAATAATTTTCTCTACCTTCGTCGTTATTTCAAATTAAACATTTCGAATTTTCTTACATACCTGGATACGCTGCCATGGCTAACAAAACGCATAACTTCAGTAAAAACGTATGCATATCTTCCTCTATTAACAACCTTCAAAACACGACTATTATCAACTGTCTTCACTTGATGACCAGGTATATAAATCCTAGAGGTAGGGGTAACAAGAAGTCAACCGTGTATTTACTTCCTGAATAGCAGTTACACAGCAATATATATATTCTTCGTGAACAAAGGATGCAGAAACAATCTAACCTACATACAAAAACATTTAGTAGAAATTTACTGACAGTGTTATCTTACACTTTTTTAACTTCGAGGTAATTATTAAAGAGGTTATGTTCTTATTAAAACAATGATGCGAGTGTTTCCTTTCATACATGCAAGAAGTCAATGATCACAGGAATAGGGAAAAAACAGTACAATATACATCAATTTTCATTTCGTTAATTTAGTTTGTCGTATCTTTTATAATATATAGCTTGGTTCGAGTCGCAGAATGTTAACTCAAGTTCTTATTTAAAACAAGAAATAAAATCAAAATTTTACAGAACTGATAAAATAGTTAAGTAAATTCGTCTTATTTTTTTCAGGTTGAAAAGACAATATAGTAATATGTATCTAGCTGTGTTTCTAGTCTGCATTTGGTTTGTATCTAGAACCTTATTCAGTTTAAAATCTAATTTATAACTAGAAACCACTACTGAATGCAACCTAATTTGTAAAAAGAAATCTGTCTTGTCCGCATAGCAATTTGCAAATAGAAATCTGTTATGTTCGCAACGTAATTTATACATATAATTCTGTATTGTCCGCCCTGTTTATAAATAGAAACATGCATCTACGTAGTCTACAGTTAAAAATAATACCACAACACTTCACAGTCGGTGATGTTTTTGTATATATAGCTACTAATGTGGAGAATTATTTGTATCTTTAAAGAGCGAGGAACGACAAAAGGGACCTTCCAACAGTTTTTACGTTTCGACATAAAGGCGCGAGAAATAGCTAGTTTGTGGTGTTTATATTTCAATATTGATAAATGATGCTGTTAAATATATCATTATGTGGCTCTAATATGTGTTTTCTTTATTCTTATTCAGTTTGCATTACTTCTTTAAACAGAAAAGATATATTGTTGATGTCGGCCGCAAAAAAAAAATGGTCTATAGACGATGAAGGTTATCAAATCCCAATAAATCCTGACTGATATGTTAACAATTTTGTCACGATTTCTCTTATATATACTTTAACATAGTTTAATTTTGTGGGTATTGGAGGCCCGATTTAACCCAAACAAACATTATATGTTGTAAAGATTCGACATATAAACATAAATACGTAAATAAAGCGCTGGAAGGCGTTGTTTTATGTATGTTTTATGCAAATTATGGTTACTTAATTTTTTTTTGTAGTAATCGATTACGCTACTCACTGGAAAGTTAGCAAGACTTAATCTGAGAAACAACCACCCTATCTAAATAATGATTTTACATTGATACAAAATCAGCAACACTGTTTTTAGCAACCGATTATAGAAAATTCTACGTGCATATTAATCATACAATACTATCTTATTATTCTATTTTGATTAAATTTAGGTCTAACATTACTGCTCATAATCGCTAGCGGTCGAGACGAAGTGATTTCAAAAGTAACAACCAGTTATAAGTTATTTTTTTCATTTTGCATGTTAATTCCCTGAGTGAGATTCCGTTGTCGCGTTGTTGATTCATATATCAGCATTTCACGTATAACTGCATAACACAACCTAAACAACATCTTGATAAAATAGATTATAACAATTTTAAAGCTAACATTTGAAGCATGGATGGACACAGTTGACTTGTATTCTTTGTTCGTGCTATATAAACATATGTTACAATGTCGTAATATATTAAGTGTTACAAAAAACTGTTGACTCCGAATTAAATGATCGCCTGCTAATATTGTATTTTGTTTTTAAATAACACTCAAATGTAAAGGAATATTCCAATGTATCTATTATTGAAATTCTGGATACATCGATCATTTCATGAAAGATACCAAAAGTTATCAAACAATGGTACATTCTTAATTTTGCCTTTCAGAACAACTCGGCTATTTTACTTTTAGAAAATATATACAGCAATATGTTGAAAGGAAAACGACAGAGAGAAGAATTATTAAGAAAGAGAGAGATTCATTTTGAGCTTTCAGTTCACCGTGATCTATATTTTAAAATAACTACCTGATACTAAAATGAAAATAAAAAAAAACAGACGTCTAAATGTTACATAAACTGAAACATGACTCATAAATAAGATACGAATAAATGCAGTTTATTTTATATAAACATGTACGCGTATCTGATACAATGACGTAGGTGCTGTTGTAGAAATAACGCGCCCTTTCTCAACCGATTCATGTACTGTAGTCTCGATTTGAACTGGAAGACAGCTTTCAACAGCAAAGTTTAATGTATATAATCAAAGTATCGTTCAAAAAATCAAATGATTGATTGCATTACTTCTATCTGAAAGCCTATTTCTTTAAAAATGTGCAAGAGCTACCTAGCGATATAGTACGACCGAAGTCCGTATCGGGAATCTCAGTGTATTCATACGTTTAACTTCGAGGTTCTTTTGCAAACGCATACGAAAAGGGCGGGAAAGGATGCCAATGTAACTTTACTATTGCATACACAATATTACCATTAGCTGCCTGGAGAACAGACTGAAGGGAAAGACCAACAGAACTGATGGACAGGACAGACTGACAGGACAGACTGAAGGGACAGACCAACAAAACAGACAGAAAGGACAGATGAACAGAACAGATTGGCAGGACACGTCATCAGGACAAACCAACAGGAACCACTTAGAGGACCAGCAGAAGAACCAACAGGCCTGACAAGAAAGACCGACACGACAGATCGACAGGGCAGACTGACATGACAGAATGACAGAACATACTGACACGACAAACTGACAGGACATAGTGATAGTGCCGACTGACAGGACAGACTGACTGGACAGACTAAACGGATGGACTAAAAGGACAGACCGAAAGTCAGACTGACATAACATACTGACTGGATTTACTGACAGAACAGACTGACAGGACAGACTTACTGGATTGACTGACCGGACAGACTGGCAGGATAGACTGACAGAACAGAATGACAGGACGGATGACAGGACAGACTGAACGAACAGACCGACTGTCAGGGTGACATAACAGACTGACTTGATTGACTGACCGGACAGATTGACAGGACAGACAGACTGGATTTACTGACATGACAGACTGAAAGGATATACTTACTGGATTGACTGACCGGACAGGCTGACAGGACATATTGACTAGATTAACTGACAGGACAGACTGAGGCCTACCAAGTCCGGCTCTCTTGACGGATGGAAATTAACTGATGGGAATGGTGGAAAGGGCTGGACTGACTGCAGAAACAGACAGGCCAGATCAACGAGTCTCATTGACGATTGGATTGATGGGATAAACTAATAGGGAGGAACCCACATTGCTGGGTTATTGGGCGGGTCGGACCATTGGAGACGAATTATATTAAAGTAACAACAAGAAGTAATGACAGGACGGAGTGATAGGATGAGAGAAATCAGGACGGATGGGATTGACATCACAGAAGTGACATCTTAGATCGATCTGAAGAAAATGTCCTACCGAACGGTCGTTAATGGTAATTTGTTATAAAAACGTACATAAGTCTTTATCTCGATACCGTGGCAATGTTTGCAAATTATGAGACAGTAGAGAATGTGATTTTACGAATGTAAAAAATATATGTAAAATATATTATAACATAATTTTTGAAAAATCTTTGTTTACAGGGCATCGATGGTAATAAGAAAATAAAAAAGTAACATAGTGAAGACATTACCAATTTTGAATATGTTATGTACACATCTTTTTAATTGTAGCACTTTATCAATAAAAGACATGATTGATTTGATTTACTGTATTAATTTTCAATGTATTTAAAGTCTTGTCTTTTCTTTTTTCTCATGCAAGTAAAATATCTTTTAAAGGAAAGTGTTTGGGTTTTATTTTGTTTTCCACCAGATAAAATAAAATCAAACGCTGATGTTGATATAACAGCGAAAATGTTCTAATTATAAACCTATTTGAACGACACCATCTTTACAAGCAATGCAATTTAGCTATGCATGAGAAAGAAAGAGAAGACAGAAAGCAAGATACAAGTTTAAGCAAAATGTATAATGCCAGCATATTCGTCTGGTCTAAAGACTTAGCAAAGATGTATTCCGATTTCAAGTCTAAATTTCTGTACGTTATTTGGTTCAATTATATATAATATTTCAATAAATAAGTTGCCTTTAAAGCCTTTTTTCTTGACAAATTGATCGTATACATGTCAGCCACGATTTCTAATTATTTACTAGACTAGACGACTGATTCGATTTCAGTGGTATAATTATCGTTTTTGCAATGAAATGTAGGAAATGGTTTGTGCAGGATGTTTGATTGGATTTTACCAGAGATCACCGTATAAGTGGTAAAGTTTAACTTATTAATGTAACTACACATGTTACATTGTTCAAGGGATGGGAAAAGACGACTCCCTCTGTCTATATATGTTAACCCAATCATTTTAATCGCTCGCCAGTAGGAACCGTCTATTCTCATTCCCTATCTTTGTTTTTTTCGCGACTGGTGTCAGGCTTGGACTTATTTCGAAGACAGTCTTTGGTGCAGACGTACACATATTGTTTTCTTTAATCCGCTCTGAGATTGCGATTTCGGACGTTCAGATTTTCCAAAGAAAATGACCAAAGAAGTGCAAATGTCATGCTGTTTGATTGAAAATCGGCTGTTAATGAAAACTCTGCAGCATGGGTCAGCATATACACGAGTTGGAAAAATGATCCTTGTCAACGCAAAACCCCTCCGGAAATTTCGGCATATGCCGAAAAGGTTTACACATTAATACTTTTTTTCGTAAATAAGCCATGTTTAGCACATGTACTTTTAAAACCATTGTCAGAGAATTTAAAAATTGCAATTAATATTTGGGAAATGCATTTGTAAACTATATAAAAGCTTCGTGTAGCAATTTGGCAATATTAAAACGCAAATACAAAGAAGGGCTGAAAATACGAGAAACAACTTCACTTCCATGTAATGCTGAATATTGCACACCGTTATAGTCCTAATCATTAGCTCATTGGGTCATTCACTTTATAATTTACATCACACATTGCAACAACCGACTCCTACAGTGCCATTTGCGCTTTGAATATGACTATATAACACTTTGGCGGAGGTATCACTTAAGTGCCATATGGTAAAAATCAGTTTGTGTATACATGAGAAGCTCCCTTGGGTCTGTAAACATCACACCTCATAGCGCTTGCTTTGTCACTGAATTTTAAGAGTCAAAGGTACAAGACTCTGATTGAGTGGTTGATAACACCATTCTAAACCAAGCGAGTCGATTTAAAATAAGGTCAAGTTAGACCAATGTCCTAGAGTATTATCGTAGACGTATATTGCAAGCCAGTTGAAACAATGCAATTTTAGTAATTATTCACGTTCATGCTCATACCGGCAGACAAACTCTGGCTTACGTTTCAATTCCTAAAACGTCGCGGCAGGCTGTGCTTAAAGAGTCATAAACTGTAGATGTTAAAACAGCTATAGATGAACGTTTCACAGTTTTTATTGCCCTTCATTCATAACAAAATTGTCAGCATTTCTGAACTACTTAAGTAGATGTCGCTCGCGAAGTCATACTTTGAAATTTCAGTTTAAGACAACGCCTTTTAATGATGATTTCTTTAAACCAGGAATAAGAAATGCAGACCAAACTTTCAGAATATCCCACACCAATCTTCAATGGATGGCAGAGGACTTTGCACAGACATATACAAACGGTATATGCATACAGATGCATAAGTACTCAATTTATGAATAGCTGAACAAATATATGATAACAACCTGAGCCAGTTTGGCTGACATGCATTTCTATGAATACTGTTAACTAAATCAATGTTTCTTTTAAGTTTTACATACGAGCCCGTCGGCCCATGTACTCCCGCCGGTGGTGTGGCACTTAATGGGAAACGATCCACATTTCGGGCGAAAGTCATATAGCCTTTTAACATAACCCAAGTCCTACACAAAGATTTACAGCGCAACAAGGTAGGTTCTCTTACAAGTGTCTGTATTGTAACAGTTTACCCATGGTGTGTCTGGTAATAATAGTAGTTTTGGTTATCGTACAATTGTATGGATGTGTATGTCGAGATCTGGATCCGATGCGTTAACATACGCACTTGTGTGAAAGTAGTGTTAACCCCACTTACTTGCAGGGACATCAGGCGGTTTTAGATGGTCTGACAGTGTCACCCTGTGTCAAGTCTGGGCAGGCGGGTGGTTTAGATTGACCCGCCTTTAGGGAAGTTTTAGACTTAGGTCTGTACAGTGTAACAGTCCTTGGTATGACATTAAACTGTAGCTGTGTGTTAAAAAGAGGAGAACGAACACATAAGCATACCGTATCATGGCTGATTAATCGAGCCAGAGATAGGTAACATGTGATATATACATGTAACATACGCAAGGCATACCGAGAGGCTTTAACGTTGACAACTTTACCTCCATTTTTAAGTAAGGAATCACAACTACTTAGCATGTCCCAGATCTATACTCCCGTCGGGAGTATAAATAAGTTTAAATCTTTGTTGTTTAACACATTATTATGTAATCTTCTTTCCATTCGAAATATTTATTATTGTCATTATTATGCAATGTCTGTTTTACGTGTACATACATAGAAAGGACATTTTGTAGCTTTATGGACAGGAGGAATTAGTGCAAATCCGGATAGGACAGCTCTCTCGCACCGTCGGACATCCACGACCGATCCATTCCGTTACTCTCCATTCATCGCCCGTGGGATTAGTTGACCTTTTTCGCCTTTCCTGGAAATGATATTTCATTGGTCGCTTCATAGTTCGATGAAGATTTCAGTCCACTGCTAAAGCTCTTTCTTTTATCGTTCCGGCATTCCTTCTAGAACGACGTCATCAGTGCAAAGAGAATTCAAGTTTCCAGATCCTTAGCTACCTCCACACTCACGAGTAGCGGAAATGTAATCGGTGTTTTGATTGGCTGACATCTATTCAAATATAACCCTCAATACGGCGATATCGTGGATTAAAATCCCACAGTGTATGAATGGAGTAAAACATATTCAGTAGCCGAGGTCGCCGAGGTCGCCGACGACGGCTCTCACGATGCCAATGAGGATATACATAATTTGCATAAGTTTTATCAGTTTGTGCTTGTATGAGGCACTCATTTTTTTAATGATTGTAAAAATTTTGATTAAATTATTATTTTTTTTCCGAAGCAAATTTGTCAAATTCTTTTGAAATTATATAGGGAAAATCCGGACCAGCCTGTCAACAAAAGCGGCCACGTTACTGGTTCATTGACATATCGACGTGAACTTTTCAATTGAAGATAGTAATGTTGGTCAAATATCGTTTTCATTGGACAAACTATAAACACGTTTGTTCACTGATAAAAAACAAACAAACTTCTCATAATGTTTTTATATATTTTTTTACCTGACATAAATTGTTAAAATTAATCATGTAAATGGACTTCATTATAATTCACAAATAGCGGATTAAATATTTGAACAATGTTGGGAACACGTTTATCCTCAAACAAAGGTTTATTCATATTAATGAGAAAATAAAGGAAATTTGACAAAAGACGTTGTGTCCATGTTGTTTTGTAGAACCAATGACATATTTTTATTTGAGTAATAGATGACCTGTTATGAGTGTTAATTAGATCCTAAACATATTAAACGAGTTGGAATAATATGATACGAAACGAGGCTCTTACCGAGTTTCTTATCATTTTAGACAACGAGTTTAATATTTTCATGATCTACTGAAGACTTATAACAGATTTTTATCTCATAACCAAAACATCAGCTGTTTTTGTTTACAATGCATCACCTTTTTAAAGTATGAAAAGTCTTCCTTAACATGTGTAATTCGGTTTGGGATAATCCGCACAAAAATAGTTCTTCCAATCTGTACTCGACTATTTTCCTGTAGCAAGGGAACAGATTCGTTTATAACACAACTAAAAATGTTATCTTTTAATTAATAGAAATGAAATTATCCAACAGAACGCATGAAACGGAGATAACAAAGTGATCAGCAAATGGCATGTACACTACACATACTTACCGACGTCACTACGATATCGAACTAGTGTGTTACCAAAAAATAATACATGAGTGTCACCTCACGATCGTGCGCTATAATATGTGATAACATTCTTTATCGTGTGCATACACATCATAGTCTTTTCTTATGATCAACTTAGAGAGAATAAGAAGTACAAAAGAAGTTTGCTGCTAGAGTTTTATTTGAAAGGGAACATATATTATATATTTTCAAAAAGTAGACCATATGGTCCAAGGAAATGGAAACAATACTGTCATTCAAATGGAAATCCGTTTACGAAAAGATCACCCCTTGGATAAAACTGGTGCAATGATATGTACATACTTGACATTTTGTCTGCCGGACGAAGAAAAGTTCACCAACAGGACTTGAGAAGTGTACAGGACTGTGTCCAGAAACTTTCATTTATTACTTTAAAGATCACATTGAGTGACATATACAATTGTTAATGCACGTCTAATTGAAATGACACAAATAGCTTTGTTGATTTGGTGACATCAAAGGCACCATTTATTTCGGCAGGCTCTTTTCCGTTGTACACCCGAGAGCTGGTTCGTGATTCGTGAATTGTCGGACATGTTTCCATTAACTATTATCGTGGCCGGAAACTGTCGATTATTAAAGATATAAAGTTCAATGGTCTGAAAAAAGAAAGGGGACGCCAAGTGCATAAACAAGATTGCAATTGTCAGGGCGGTACTGCGTGGCTTTACTGTTGTTGTTGATGCATCACAATATTGATCGTTATGTTAACTCCCTGCGTTAATGACATAATTCGCCAGGAGTTGTGACAAACCATTTGGTAGACCTCACTACACGAACGTTTTTATTTCTCACCCAAACCTACATGTTGAGACGGATGTTTACTTATAAAGTTGCAACCCTAACTCTTATGAATGCAACAAGGATATAGGTAAAACCGGATATTGTTAGCAATATAAAACTTTAATGCACTGCACTTTAGTACGACCAATCCAAACAAGCGTATTATTGACATGAGTATGCATGAAATTTACGTTGTTGTTGATCTGCTGGTTTAGATATTGCTTGAAAACATCCAATTTCTTCAACTCTGGCCTGAAATGTAAAAATGCCGTTTGTCTGATGTAAAAGTATGTAGTGAGTTTTCTGAGCTAATATCACATTTTTTTTTTAAATTAAGGATGTGTTGATGGGGTTTGTGAGCATATTTTCATATGAGTTAATTTTGGCTGGAATCAAGGTATTAGCATACCATCGTACGAACCATTATACTTGAGATAGGATAACGATCCGTATCAACGGAAATTTAACCCTGAGAATTACCATTTTTTAAACAAAATGTAGCATCCTAAGGCTAAAGTCCAGATTTGTCTCAATAAATGTGCTGATCCTAACTTCGAACGTGAGTTCATCCTTTTTAACATTTGATATTACGAAGTGTAAATTTAAGTGAATTATCATTGGACCTAAGGACATACGTAAAATTCTCTCTCTTACACAAAACGCCATTAAACACATTTTATCCATATGCACTTACATGTGGTATCATATACATTTCATTTACACAAATGAGTATCAGCGAATATAGTTATACAATACAAATACATTGGAATATAATTGGACTATAATTACCAGAGCAGATATTTTGGCGCATCCTTTCAGCTTTTAAGTCAACGTTGTAAACCGTAACACATACGTTTCCGTATTTTGTCACAGACTCACATTTCGGCGGAGGATTTCCGTCTAAGTAGTAGTAGTAGTAGTCGTAGTAGTATAATAATAATAATAATAATAATTATTATTATTATTATTATTATTATATAAATCATCATCATCATCACTTTAATCATCATCATAATCCTCCTCCCCCCTCATCATTATCATATCTGTCAGCATAATAACAACCACACATTTATTTTTATTTATAATAATAATAAACGTCAACAGCAGCAATCATGACAACATCAGTAACTTACTGGACACGTATAGTGACATAAAGTCTTCGCCATCTACTGTTATAAGTACTGTCAACCCTGGGGGTAGCTTGATCGCTCAAGTGGCAGCACATACTGATTCGGAAAAAAACATAACAAGAAAAAAGACAAAGGTCTAAAACAAATTGAAATTAAAATAAATACACCAAGCAAATCCATGTCAATCAGTTGTAACAATGACAAATCCACGAAAAATTACACAAATAGAGAAATTCCATTGTAATAGTTCCGCCTTAAAACCATCGTCGGAACTCACGTTCACTTTGACCTCTCAGCTTCAGAGTTTGTAGGATATTTGGCTGGCAAAAGTTCGTTTTCAATAATATCCAATTGAAGATAAAGTATTATTGTTCAATGTCAAGATGTCAGCAATAACCTATTATGCTTGTTATTTACTTAAAACATTTTATTGACTGAATGTGTCGTTTTGGACACGACTCAAATTAAAATAATAATGAATAAATCAAATTATATTAAATTGTCTCACTGAGATAATGCTAATGAGTACCAGGTATACTTCAATTGCAGCGGAGATAAAGGAGTTAGCAGGAGCTGTATAATTATATTTCTCAACCAAACCATATATTGTGGGTACTCATTGAAATTGTCTCC